>JALGBA010004173.1:157500-624363 GCA_023970755.1 Azemiops feae | reverse complement strand
GAGGACGGCAAAGGGCCGTAGCTGCCCGGTCGGCACCACTTCTCCCGCCCCGCTTAGCAGCGGCGGGAGGATGGCAAAGGGCCGCAGCTGCCCGGTCGGCACCACTTCTCCCGCCCCGCTTAGCAGCGGCGGGAGGACGGCAAAGGGCCGCAGCTGCCCGATCGGCACCACTTCTCCCGCCCCGCTTAGCGGCGGGAGGACGGCAAAGGGTCGCAGCTGCCCGGTCGGCACCACTTCTCCCGCCCCGCTTAGCGGCGGGAGGACGGCAAAGGGCCGCAGCTGCCCGGTCGGCACCACTTCTCCCGCCCCGCTTAGCGGCGGGAGGACGGCAAAGGGCCGCAGCTGCCCGGTTGGCACCACTTCTCCCGCCCCGCTTAGCGGCGGGAGGACGGCAAAGGGCCGCGGCTGCCCGGTCGGCACCACTTCTCCCGCCCCGCTCAGCGGCGGGAGGACGGCAAAGGCCGCAGCTGCCCGGTCGGCACCACTTCTCCCGTCCCGCTTAGCGCCGCCGGCAGCGGCGGCGGCGGCGGGAGGACGGCAAAGGGCCGCGGCTGCCCGGTCGGCACCACTTCTCCCGCCCCGCTTAGCGGCGGGAGTACGGCAAAGGGCCGCGGCTGCCCGGTCGGCACCACTTCTCCGCCCCGCTTAGCGGCGGGAGGACGGCAAAGGGCCGCGGCTGCCCGGTCGGCACCACTTATCCCGCCCCGCTTAGCGGCGGGAGGACGGCAAAGGGCCGCGGCTGCCCGGTCGCCACCACTTCTCCCGCCCCGCTTAGCAGCGGCGGGAGGACGGCAAAGGGCCGCGGCTGCCCGGTCGGCACCACTTCTCCCGCCCCGCTTAGCAGCGGCGGGAGGACGGCAAAGGGCCGCGGCTGCCCAGTCGGCACCACTTCTCCCGCCCCGCTTAGCGCCTTCGGCGGCGGCGGCGGGAGGACGGCAAAGGGCCGCGGCTGCCCGGTCGGCACCACTTCTCCCGCCCCGCTTAGCGCCACCGGCGGCGGCGGCGGGAGGACGGCAAAGGGCCGCAGCTGCCCGGTCGGCACCACTTCTCCCGCCCCGCTTAGCGCCATCGGCGGCGGCGGGAGGACGGCAAAGGGCCGCAGCTGCCCGGTCGGCACCACTTCTCCCGCCCCGCTTAGCGCCGCCGGCAGCGGGGGCGGCGGGAGGACGGCAAAGGGCCGCGGGTGCCCGGTCGGCACCACTTCTCCCGGCCCGCTTAGCGCCACCGGCAGCAGCAGCGGCGGAGGGAGGACGGCGAAGAGGCACCGCGCAGCAGGTGGGAAAAGGGCCAGGCAAGTCGCTGAGGGGGAATCTCAAAAGAGGCCGAGACGGCCGAAAGGCGCGGGCCGAGAGGGGAAGTTTCCGAGACCCCCGGTGACACCCCCTCAGGGCTAGTAGAGGCGGCAGCGGAGAAGGGCGAGGGGAGACCCGGCGGGCAGGGAAGAGGCACCCCGAGACTCGCCACCCCCACCCGCGGCTCCTTACCCAGGTTTTGCCTCTGGAGGACGGCAAAGGGACACCTTTCCAGCCGTCCTCCCGACTCTTCCACCGCTGCTGCCACGTGCGGTCTGAAGAGGGAAAGAGGTTTGTGGGTAGTCCCACAAACCAAAAAGTTCAACCAATCAGTTCAAACTTTGTGAATTTTTTTTTTTGTGAGAGGTTTGAATTCATTGCTTGAACTTTTTTTATCCCACTTTTTTTTTTCCAGACTGCACATGGCAGCGGAGGACAGGGAGCCGCAGGAGACGGCTGAAAGAGCCGCATGCGGC
This sequence comes from Azemiops feae, assembly GCA_023970755.1. Taxonomy (NCBI): domain Eukaryota; kingdom Metazoa; phylum Chordata; class Lepidosauria; order Squamata; family Viperidae; genus Azemiops; species Azemiops feae. The sequence goes on along the minus strand of JALGBA010004173.1, from coordinate 622,595 downwards.
TCTGGAGCCGCGGGTTGCCGACCCGTGGTATAGGGTGACTAAACTGGGTTGCACAATTTATTTCTATATAAGCTTTTGATGGAATTCAAAGGGAGGGAAATAATTTGTAACTTCATTTCTAAGCTCTGTATCTCTGGGCATGAATAAGTATAAAGATCTGGATAAACTATAGTGGTTTTTTAAAAGCTAGCCACTTTTCAATAATAATATAATCTGTGTCCTTCCCAAAAAAGGGCATCACACTAGAAATTACTCTCTTGATTTAAGTTGTTCTAAGGGAACTTTCTATAGAGAACAAATTTTTTCTTACTGGAATTATTTGACTAATAAACCTGATAACTTTACTAATCAGAGTTTAACTCATATAAAGGAGCATGGAATACAATACAGTAAAATCTCAAGTTCTGTATTACTTGCAAACTTCATATTTGTTCTTTTGAAGGAAATTCCATCTACGTTTGGGATGGAACTTTACACAAATTTCATGCACATAATAATCATATGGGTCTACTTGGAAGTAGCATAGAGAGTTTAATAGTGGCAGTATTTGTGTCAAAATGTTTAATAAACATTGTCATTATAATGACATTTTTCAATGACAGAGAGCAGATTATATATATGCAATAGAAAAAGTGCAATGTTCACATTGACTAAATCAAATCATGTGCATAGAAGTATCTACTCTTGACATTCCCCTTGTCAATCAAGTTTTCCTCTTCAAACCTTCCCTTCCATATGATGAAAGAGGAATCTGAAACTGCCTGCTTATCATCAATGTAGTTTATTCCTAAGGCTAATTACAGGTAATCCTTGACTTACAACCACAATTGAGCCCACAATTTCTGTTGCTAACTGAGACATTTGTTAAATGAATTTTGCCCCTTTTAACAACCTTTTTACCACAGTAGTTAAGTGAGTCACTGCAGTTGTTAATTTAGTAACATGGTTGTTAAGTGAATCTGGCTTCCCCATTGACTTTGCTTGTCAGAAGGTCACAAAAGGGGATCCCATAACCCCAGGATACTACAACAGTCACAAATATTAGTCAGTTGCCAAGCATCTGAATTTTGATCATGTCACCATGAGGATACTGCAACAGTTGTAAGTGTGGAAAACAGACCAAAGCCACTTTTTTCAGTGCTGTTCTAATTTTGAATGGTCACTAAATAAACTGTAAGTCATTTGTAAGTCAAGGACTACCTGTAGTATAATCAGCTTGACTAAGGGCTCTGTTAATTTGATAACTGGAATATATGACATTGTCCTATACCTGTCCTCAGCCCACCATGAAAGCATCAAAATTAGGGTTTCAAGCATTGCTAATGTCAATTCCATTAGGTAGAATAGACCATAAAATTAACTCCATAGGAAGACTATAACTACACTTTATTGAGATAAAGTAAAAATAACAGAATCTTACAAGCCTGATTATGCAGTATCTCTTTTCCTTCTTATACCCCAGGATCTCAGGGAAATATTTGCCTCAGCTTCTTCTGAATATTATCTTACTTCCTAAGACTTAAATAATGTTTTAGCCTTGGCCTTGATAACAGTTCTTGCACATTTATGTCAGGATCATCTCACTTATTTTTTACATCTATCCAGTTCAATTCAAAACTTTTTAAGGTAAAACTTTGTTGCTGTTTTGTCAATACAGAAAAGTAGTAAAAAGGGGCAAATCTACCAATCATAGACCTTGTGTTCCAGAAAGAGTACTAGACCATTGCCATAGCCAAAGTGAAAAAATTGGGTTAAAATAAAATTTAAAAATGGAATTCTTAAGCCAGCTGTATACATAGCAGTCTAGCAGCTTAAGGCTGCAAATCTGAAAACTCCATAGTCGATATTTGACACATGTTTATTTTCCTTCTGAAGAATAAACACTGTTGCTTATTTTGTACCTAATTTTTATTCCTAGAGATAAAGATATATGTCTCTATGCTTCCGTGTTCTAAACAAACTTCTGACATTGTATATATGTTCCTACACATACTTAACCAATTATTCTGTGAAGTAGCAAAAACAAACATAAAACAAAATTTGAAAGAATTTGTCTTAGATGTTGGGTAAGGAAGGAACTGATTTCAGGACTTTGGTATGAGAAAGCCCTTTTCCTCATAGCACCTTACCAATTTTAATAAATTATCCTTGTAGTGCATTTATCCTTATGCTTTATTTATTGGAGTTGGGATATTATTATGGGGGCTGTGGTATGGGTCTACATGATTAGTGTTTTTGAATCTCAAATATAGTTTTATTTGGATTCAATGGAACACTTTGTTTTACCTTGTCCACCCCCAGTATCTTGAAGAGATGGGTGGCCATATCAATTAAACAACATTTATTACAACATTAAATATATAATATGTCTGGTTTTGCTTTGTTGTGCTATTTCAGTACAATTTATGATGGCTGGTGTAGAAAAGATAAATAAATAAAATAACTCATAAACCATTGTGACTACATGAAGTAGCATGGACGGGGGGGGGGGGGTGTTTTGTTTTTTGGAAAGAAAGCCAACTTAATCACCACCAGGTGTTACTAATTCAGTTCATGCACATTCGATAATTGGAATATATGCCATTAACAAGTTCTAAGAGTAAAAAGAAAAGCTGTAAAGATTATCTAACAATGTTACCTCTTTCATTTAGGAGTGGTTACTATTTTGCTATATGTAGCCTTATCTTTTTAGTTTGTTTGGTTTTTGATCTTTAAAAAATATCCTGATGCACAATCAAACTTAGTATAACTCTTGACTATTGCCATCTTGATAGTGGCAAGTAAAAATACACAGTTAAAAAGTACTGATATCTGTGTTAATTAAAATTTTAATAGTCTAGATAAATTGCCAAGAGCATAAGTTTAAGAGAGAGAGAGAGAGAGTATAATATATTGAAGTCTTGTAGGTATATTCCCTCTTCTTTTTTAAATGTGTAACCTTGCCTTCCAAGTTCTTTGCCTCATCTAAAAGAGTACAAGAGCATCCCCTGCAGGAATTTTTACAGGCAATGTTCCCTTTGTTTTCCTCCCCCTCTTTGCAGTGCTTCTCCAGTTAATTTGTATTCACTCTGCATGAAGCTCAGTAATTTTGTCTAGACTAGAGAATTAGAAAAGGGATGGCTATTGCAGTGGTAATAGAATTACTATCCATGCTCTAAGCTGTAAAAGGATTCTGCGTTTCAGTTGAAAGATTTAAAAATATATGCTGAAATATGTAGTAAAGTCTTTCTCTTTTTTGCTCTCCTGCGCTTATCTATTAGGGACTGGAAAAAAAAGTAGAGCTGAGGGGTAAGGTGAGTCTGAAACATCTTGGTGATTTTAATGTCTGTATCATAGCAGAAATGATGCCTTTAAGAAATCTTGCTACATCATCCCAGCATCAATCCCTGCCTTTGTGTCTGCACTTCAAACTACTGTCTGAACCTGATAACATCCCCCTGCCACATGACACAGTCAATTCTGCTAAAAGGCAATTCAGACAGGCATACTAGCCTGAAGTGGTGGTTTCACCAATTTTCAGAAATACGCTGGAGAATAGCCCCAAGAACCTTTAATTAAACTGACTGCCACAAACAACCTGAGCAAGTTGCTTCTTGTTTCTGATTAGGAAATAATGGAAATTATTTTATTTTATTATTTATTAAATTTATTTGCTTCCTATCTCATTTCAAATTAAGCAGAATTATTGCTTAATAAATAAAAGTTTAATAAAAATGAAAAAAATAGAAATTAAATAAATTGTACGGTGAGGAGTGGGAATATCATAGCATTATCTCAATGAATCACTGTCATGTAATACTTATGAAGTATTAACATTCAGATTCTTAACAGGAAAAGCACCCCAGCTATTTGTATACACAACTGGTCTCTTCAGGTTAGCTTATTAGCACAATGGCATTCCTAAAAGTGTACACTACTATCTGCTTCTCTGTAAAACTCTGTGCCTTGATCAATGGCTCTTCTATACCTGCACAAGACAGATGCATGATCAGACTTTAACAAAGCTGTACCTATAAGTATAGGCAAGGTAAAATCCCTTATGGAATAGAGAATGCATGGACGAAAATAAGTAGATAATTTTGCCCATCTGGAAGCAGTGATGTACCAGCTAGGAGTACACTTTAAAAGCCTGCTCCAACTGTTCAGTAGGAAGATAATAAAATTGCTGTGAGGAGGATGCTGGGCTGGTCAGTCAGCTTTTGTGAAAATTGTACGTTAAAAATATGTGGTGAAGAAGGCTAGTTGAAAGAAACAGAACATTTGTGCTTGCACTCAGAAATGTAAATGTCACAAGAAAAGTATCAGATGTTCATAGGCAGAATATTGCCCATAAGTGGGTTTTTATTTTCTCAGGGAGAAATGTAAAAAAATATTTGTAATATATGTAAAATTTCTCTAGAGTTGAACTTGTTTAAATAGACATTGCAATATGGATTGATTAAATATACAATAGTGGAAATTCAAATTCTACTGTACACATAGAAAGTGTCAATGCTGCTAACATCGAATGTTTTTGCCTGACATTATATGTGGATGCAGACATTTACTATTTAACCTGTGTATTACTTTAGAGCCACTATTAGATAGTATGGATGGGGGGGAGTGGAAGAATGTACTTGGGAACTAGTTAGCCATAACAATATTTCAGCAGAGCATCTTCAAAGCTGGATGAAATACGAGGAGATAAAATATGGCGCGTTATGGAATGGGAGGGAAAGTTCACACTTTAAACTAATTGGAGAATGTGATTAATGACTGTCAAATGAGGGAGGGGAATGTGCTCAGATACTGTGGGATGAAGTAGGAGGGTTCAGATTTTGGCTTCGTTCATGTATGTGCCAAAGCTATGTTGCCATTAAAAGATTCTTAAAGGAAAACAATGCCTCAAGTTTCTTTGAAAAGCCTCTTCCTTCGGAACCATAACATCAAGCCAAAATCCAACAAACATTTCAGACTTTTAGGGGTTCTGAACCCCTAGTCACTATTCCTAAAACTAAAGGAATAGACTGACAAAGATTTGGAGAAAAGAACATCGTGGAAGAAGAAGAATTGCCTGAGATCAGCACCCCTGCAGCAGCAAGTTCCCCAGAGAGGGGAGCAACAGCGTGCAAGCTGGTAGAGAGAGAACCCTCACAAATCCCCCAGCTGGAAGCAAGAGATTAGGAGAGCTGATCTGGTCTTCAGACTGGGAGAAACCGAGAAACCGAGTGTGGAATCCGGAGATTTCGTAACAGCTTCTCCATCTTCAAAAACTTCCAAGACGGATGAGTTGGAACCACAACAAAGGGATTCTCACAGATTACATCCCCCACACCAGTGGAGACCAGAGCAACCCAGATGACAACCACCACCCCGAAAGCCCCCAACAGCCATGACCGCTGAAAGGCCCAGACCACCTGCAGGTCCACCGATCACATGCTTCCGATGTGGACAGCAGGGACATCGAGCATCGAACTGCCCATTTCCCTACCCCAACAGCAGAGCAGACCAGGACCTGCAGTGAGGAAGAGACCTAGCCAGCAGCTGTCGAGAGAAAAATCCAGCGGGATCACACAGCAATTGGTCACCCAAGCTACCTCCCCTACACAGGAGGACACCGGAGCTGAGGCTGGACCCACCCCCACTCTACCCTTTTTTGACAGCGATGACAAAGGAGAGAACGACCCAATGGTGAGTCGACCCATCCCTCCTTTTTCACTGCCTGCAAGGCTAATCAGCCCTAAGTCAGGAGCACAGACAGACTTAAAAGTGCTAGTGGATTCTGGATGCTCCCGATGTATCATTAGCTTGCCCTTTGCCATGAAATTGGGAGTACGAGCAAAATCGCTCTCCAAGCCAATGAGGTTTGAGCAAGCCGATGGCTCCCTGATGGGAGGAACTTTTGTCACGCAACTAACTGAGCCTCTACGCCTAGAAATAGGTGAGCACTGGGAGTTCATACGCTTCCTGGTGGCTCCAAAACTGACTGAGGCTGTGATCCTAGGATTAGCCTGGTTGGACAAATGGAAGCCATTTATCTGGTGGGAGAAAGGGATGAGAACTGTGAGGCTACCAATAGGGCCAACCCCCACCCCCCCGATTCAACAGATGTTGCGGAACACTTTAGGCCACCTAATGAGCGAGCACATATAGCTGCCTCACCGTCACCAGACGAATTACTCATCCCCAATGAATACCGGGACTTAGCAGAGGCATTTAGTGAAAATGAATGTGATGTCCTACCCCCTCACAGGCCCAATGACTGTTCTATCGAACTGGTGCCAGGAGCCAAACTCCCACGCCCGAGAATGTACGCTATGTCCCCCCTCGAAATGGAAGAGATGCAGCAATACGTAAATAAAAACCTAAAGAGGGGGTTCATTGAACGGGCCAAATCTACCGTGGGAGCCCCTGTGTTATTTAAAGAAAAAAAAGATGGGTCTATTCGTCTCTGCGTAGACTATAAGGGTCTCAACGCTGTAAGTGTGCAAAACAAATACCCCCTCCCCCTCCTACAGGACTTATTAACTCATCTGGCTAAGGGGAGTGTCTTCACTAAATTAGACCTGAGAGAGGCATATTACCGAGTGAGAATAAAGGAGGGAGACGAGTGGAAGACTGCCTTCAATTGCCCCATGGGGAGCTATCAATTCAAGGTTATGCCATTTGGACTACAGGGGGCCCCAGCCGTATTCATGCAGTTGATTAATGAGGTTCTACATGATCACTTGTACAAAGGGGTTTTGGTGTACCTTGACGATATCCATATATACAGCACCAATATGACTGATTACATAAAGCTGGTGAGAGAAGTGTTAAAGAAACTACTGAATGCCAAGCTTTATGCCACATTGTCAAAATGTGAATTTCACCAGACCCGATTAGTTTACCTCAGCTACAGAATTTCCAACGAGGGCATTGAGATGGATCCAGCCAAGGTGAAAACTGTAATTGAATGGCAGCCCCCAAAAACCCGCAAACAGCTTCAGAGCTTTCTAGGTTTTGCCAACTTCTACCGTCAATTCATCCCCTCTTTTGCCAAGATTGCCCTACCCCTTACAGATTTACTCAAAACAGGAAAAAAAGGAGGGAAGCTGCGACCCGGCCAACCACTAGCATGGACTATGAACTGTCAAACAGCTTTTGAGAATTTAAAGAGACTATTTGCTGCTGAACCGGTCCTAAAGCACCCCTGCCCAGGGGAACCCTTTGTAATACAAGCCGACACCAGCGATGTGGCAGTTGGAGCTGTATTACTTCAAAAGAATAAGAAGGGAGTCCTGCAACCCTGCGCCTACACCTCCAAAAGATTTGCAGAAAGTGAATAGAGATGGCCAATATGGGAGAAGGAGGCCTTCGCAATTAGATGGGGGCTGTTAAACTGGCGACACTACCTAGAGGGGAGCAAGGTGCCATTTGAAGTATGGACAGATCACAAAAACCTAGAGCCACTGAAAACTCCCCGCAAATTGTCCCCAAAGCAAATACAGTGGGCACAGTACTTTAACCGCTTCAACTTTACTCTAAAGTACATACGAGGGGGAAAAAACTTCCTAGCTGATGCGCTATCTAGATTGCCCCAATACAAAAGCGAACGTGAAGAAGTTAATGAGGCGATTATCTCCAATCCACAACCTGTTGCACAAATCACAATGGAAGGGGTACCCGTTATCTGAAGCCACCTGGGTGAAATCAAGTGAAGTGAAAGCTAACAGACTCGTCAAGAGAGTTCATGCGAAACACCCCAACAAACTGAAAACTAATCATTAACATATACTTTTGTTTACATTACAGGATCTGTCATTTTTGTAAGGGGGGCCGGATGTCAATGCTGCTAACATCGAATTTTTTTGCCTGACATTATATGTGGATGCAGACATTTACTATTTAACCTGTGTATTACTTTAGAGCCACTATTAGATAGTATGGAGGGGGGGAGTGGAAGAATGTACTTGGGAACTAGTTAGCCATAACAATATTTCAGCAGAGCATCTTCAAAGCTGGATGAAATATGAAGCTATGTTGCCATTAAAAGATTCTTAAAGGAAAACAATGCCTCAAGTTTCTTTGAAAAGCCTCTTCCTTCAGAACCATAACAGTAAGTTTATTATGAAGTTTTCAAAATGAATAAAACAAAAATAGATAATTAGAAGTACATATATTTTAATATTAATTATTACATGTTCTAACAATTTTACTGCATGTATTAATTATGACCATACTTAACATTGCCCAGATGTTTTACATAGGAAATTTGCAAATCTTTTTTGTTTTGAATTAAATTTCCTAAATAAAGTTCCTAAATATATAAATATGACTAGATATTTTAAGTGTTTGCTAAATTCCATATATTAAAACATATAACAAACAACAACAACAACAACAACAACAACAACAATAATAATAATAATAATAATAATAATATAATAATAATAATAATAATAATAATAATAATAATAATAATAATAATAATAATAATAATAATAATAATAATAATAATAATAATAATAATAACAACAACAACAATAAAGTTGGAAGGGACCTTGGAGGTCTTCTAGTCCAACCCCTTGCTCAGGCATGAAACCCTATACCATTTCAGACAAATGGTTGTCATACTCTTCTTAAAAACTTCCAGTATTGGAGCATTCACAATTTCTGGAGGCAGGTTGTTCCATATGTTGGAGTTTAATTCAGTGGCAACCTCTCACTGCAAGAATGTACACTTTTTTCAGCATAGTCCAGTATTTTCTTGATTATTGCTTCATCCAATGGTGTTATCTCATTTTTCCAGTGCTGAGCAAATACAATTCTCATTGCTGTTAATACATGTAATGTTAAATATACATTTTGTTTATCAATTTTTTCTGGAATTATACCTATTAAAAAAAACCAGGTTTAAAATCTACGTGTTTCTCTAACATCTTTTCTAACCAAGTATGTATTTTAGTCCAAATTTTTTTTGCATTTGTGCTGAAATGGATAGACCAGCATAAACATGTACAGGAACTCCAATTCCTGTTATACAAGTCACACAAGTTACACAAGTCAGGTGTGATGGTGTCTGAGGCGGATATAAGGAAGCTGGTTGAGGAGGTAGGGAAACACTGTCCCTCTCAGTCCAAACAGAGACAACAAACCAACAATAAAAAATACTCCTGCGGCTACAAGAGGTAGTGCTGGTATTGATTTGATACTGCAGGAGGAAGTGAATTTTAAATTCCCTGGGGAATTAAATTCCCTGGGGAGGTTCAAATAGTTCCATCCCAATTATCAGGCCCCCTACCACAAAATTATGTAGGGTTTGTCCTTCCACGGTCAAGCATGGGTAAAAAAGGTATTTTTGTTATTCCCGGGGTGATAGATTCGGACTATACTGGAATTATTTATGTTCAATTATGGACCAACTTGCCCCAAATTTTGCCCATTTACACTAGTCCTGCTCAACTCCTGCATTTGCCTTATTTTGTCCCAGCAGGGGGAGAGCCAAAAGAGAGTGGAAGGAGGCCTCAGTTCTACTAACCTGGCCACTTCCGTCATAGCTGCCATCACTACCCCGATCACATTTCAATGGCCCCATCATTGTGCTGCAGGGTAAGCCCTTTGAGGGAATTTTGGACACTGGAGCGGATGTTTCAGTGATCTCTGCCAAGCAGTGGCCTGATGCCTGGCCAACCGAGCCCTGTCCGTGTGTGGGGTGTGGGGGGTCGTCAAAGTACACGTCAAAGTGTGCGATTTCTTTCAGCCCATTTGCCTAACTCAGATTTGGTTATTCAGGTCCGCCCCTTTATATTGGATATTCATGTCAGCCTTTGGGGACGCGACCTACTTAGTAAATTGGGTGCCACCCTCACTTTGGAAGACTGAGACTACTGCCCTCCCATTGACTTGGCTGGCTAAAGAGCCAGTGTGGATTGATCAATGGCCCATGTCACACGAAAAATTGACGGCTCTCCACCAGCTGGTTAAAGATCAGCTGCTTGCTGGTCATGTTGTGTCTTCTACTAGTCCATGGAATACCCCTGTTTTTGTTATAAAAAAGAAAAGTGGCAAGTGGCGTTTCGTGCACGATCTTCGTGCCATTAATGCATGTATTCAACCTATGGGCCCTTTACAGTGCAGAATGCCCAATCCTAATTTGATTCCCCAAGATCATGAGGTAATGGTAATTGATTTAAAGGATTGTTTTTTCTCTATTCCTCTATGTCCCCCTGATCAGGAAAAGTTTGCATTTACTGTGCCTGCAGTGAACCATTCAGAACCTAATAAACGTTATCACTGGACAGTTTTACTGCAGGGAATGTTGAATAGTCCCACATTATCTCAGCTTTATGTCGCTGCAGCATTAGCCTCTTTTTGCAAACGTCATCCATTGGCTTTGGTATATCATTATATGGATGATATTTTAATTGGAGCCCCAAAGATACAACCTAATTGGCTTTCTGAAATACAAAATGATTTAAGTATCTATGGATTGCAGGTTGCCCTGGAAAAGATACAGCTGCACTCTCCCTATCTTTATTTAGGGTATAAAATGTTGCAATCTTATTCTGCTCCGGTTTTTCCTCGCTTGAGCTTACCCAAAGTCATTTCTTTGGTCAATTTGCAGCAATTATTAGGCACCCTCAATTGGGTTCGCCCATATTTTTCTTTACCTACACATTTACTTAGTCCATTATTTGACTTACTGACTAAAGGAAAACAACCTGGAGATCACATTATAGTTTCACCTGCAGCACTTGCCACGATTGAGCAAATTAATGACATCTTGAGCGCTCAGTTTGTGGATCGTATTCCTCATAAAGATTGTCAGTTAACTCTTCTGATATTCCCTACTAGTAAGTTGCCTACGGGAGTATTAGCTGTATTAGAGTCGCAAAAAGTATATTGTATTGAATGGCTTTATTTACCCCATACCCCATCCCACAATGTCTTGCCATTTATCCAGGCCATTGCTGAAATTATAACTTTAGGGCGCACTTGAGCTTGCCACAGAAATGGGACCGATTTAATGAATATTGTTCTTCCTCTCCCTAAATCTGATTTTCAATTTTATTTTCAGAATAACTTATCTCTTCAGTGTGCTTTGACTGACTATGTAGGCTGTATTGCATATCATTTGCCTAAAGATCCTCGGTTTGCTTGTTTAATGACTTCTTCCTTTCCTGTCCACCCACTGCTTTCTCCTTCTCCATTGCCGCAAGCTCCTACTGTTTTCTCCGATGGAGGGCGAATGAGAGAAACGATTGCTTACAAGAATTCTCATGATGATACCTGGAAAAATATCTTACACTGCAGTACAATCCGCACCGCAACACTCAGAATTGTCTGCTGCTATTTTAGCTTTCCACACCTTTTCTCAACAACCTTTTAATTTAATCTCTGACTCTCATTATGTGTGTCAACTTATTTTTAATCTTCCAGGTGCTTATATCACACCCAGGATTGACTCCAATCTCATGGCTCTGTTTTTAACTTTACAGCAGCTGCTACAAGATCGGAAACATTTATACTTCGTTTCTCACATACACAGTCACTCGTCCCTTCCTGGCCTTCTTTCTGAAGACAATAGTCACACTGATGCTGCTGTTCATGTTTTACCCACTTTATTTTCAGATCCTTTTTTTAGTCAGTCTTTTTTCCATCAAAACGCTGGGGGTTGGCACAAGCTTGCCATATTCCACTCGACCAAGCCAAGCAGATTGTTTTATCCTGTCCCCAATGTTCTGGGGCATCCCCCTCGGGGGACACAGGAGTTAATCCCCATGGTTTCACCTCTAATCAACTATGGCAAATGGATGTTACTCATGTTCCCTCTTTGGCTCCCTGGAAGTATATTCATTTATCTATTAATACTTATTCAGGAGCGCTTTGGGCCACGCCTCAACGAGGGGAAACAGTGAATCATGTTATTTCTCATCTTTTTTCCGCCATTACAGCCTTGGGCAAGCCCTCTTCTTTAAAAACTGATAACGGGCCAGCCTATTCTTCATCGGCCTTTTTGCAATTTTGTACAACCTGGAATATTGTTCTTACTCATGGTCTCCCCTATAATTCCACGGGTCAAGCCATAGTGGAGCATGCTAATCGGTCCTTTAAGGACTGCCTCCACAAACAAATAAAAAAAGAGGGCTCTCAAGTACCTAATTTGTCGTGGGTAACACAACAGGTTCAAAAAGTATTATTTACCTTAAATCAATTGAATGTTTCCATTCAAAATTTGACCGCTTATCAGAGACACTTTCAACAGAAAACAAGCTTGCCTCCCCCTCTAGTATATTATCGGGCATTACCAGATAAAACATGGTTGGGGCCGGTCCCTCTGATTACATGGGGATGAGGATATGCTGCTGTGCTTGCTCCTACAGGACCTTTGTGGATTGCAGCGCATTGCGTCCTCCCAGCCAAGGATGTCGTGGCATCAGTCCCTGGATCCAGTCCCAGAAATGGCAAAGGTGACTCTCCAGATGGCACAGCGACCAATCCAATCCCGTCGTGCCAGTCGTCCAGTGACATGGGGAAATGTGAAGAACTTGACCACCAAAGTGCAGGCAGTGCTGCAGCAGCAGCAAGTAGAGCAAACCCCCGAGAACTTATGCGCTGCCATTTTTGCGGTTTTAACTGCAAATTCCTTAGCCATCATTTGTTTGTGTTTGATTGTTAATAGCTGCCCTTTGGCAACAGCAGCTGTCATCCCACCCAAACATTCACTCGAACAACGAATGAAGCAAAACCTATGGGTGCAGCTAGCTAACATCACACAAAATGATGTCTCTTGCTTATCTGAAGTGTATGATATGGAAAATTTGCTTTCTACATGTTTAGTCCCTGTTTGCACCCCTTCTGCATTAATTCAAAACTTCACTGGCTTGGGTGGATTTCTATTAAATGGGAACTTTAATTATGGGACTATATCTAATTGGGGGTTCGCTGCCTATTATCTACCCCCTGATGCAATTGCTTTGCACACCCCGGTGGTAGCAATCCCTGAAAATATAACGTGCAAAAGTAGTTAATTGTAGATTTTCAAGTAAAAAACCTCACTGTCTTTGCATTAACTCACCTATTTTAAACTGCACCACTTTTGAGGAGACTTCCTTTAATTTTGCCCATGTTTGGCTACCACAAGGATGCTTTTTACATGTGGTTAAGAAACTTTTAATTATATTCATGCTAATATTAGTGAACCACAGTGTTGCCTCAGCCGGCTGATTCCTGATTTGCTTTCCAAACAACAAATTCACTCGAGCCGTTCTTGGCGTGGGGTCATGCTAGATAGCACTTGTGACTCCGAAGCAGCCTTACTTAATAAAGTGGAATACGTAGCACTGGCTGTGTCTATAGTGGGTGTGCCAGCACTTGCTGCTCGCGCTCACCTTAACATTAACGCTGTTGCGTGTAACTTAGCAAAAACAATTAATGCTACTTCTTCAGCTATCTCAACCATGAGCTGCAAGCTTTGAGAAAGGCGATTTTACAAAATCGTGCTGCTGTTGATTATTTGCTTCTGCGTCAGCATTTGGGTTGTGAAAGTTTTGAAGGAATGTGTTGTTTCAACATTTTGGATGAGTCACGAACCATCCAGCACCAGCTCAATATTTTACACAATTTGGCCTCTGATTTGAAAATTGATACTTTAGGATCTTGGTGGGAAAGCCTTTGGGCTTGGTTGCCCACAGGCTTATTGGGAAATGTCCTACGTACTTTAGTCATCATTTGTCTTATTTTGATTGGTGGGTGCTGCTTTGTTCAGTGTCTTCCTTCCTTTTGCAACATATGTATCACAGCTTTTCACCCCAAACCTCCTCCCACATTGCCTCAGGGTCAGGTTTATGCCCTGTATAAGCAATTGCAAGGATGTTCCTCTCCTGATTATGACCCTTTCACTAACCACTCTTATGACGATGCATTGTCTAACGAAACAAAAAAGAGTGAGATGTAGAGATAGAGGTCAGGTAGAGGTCGTGTGCAGCAAACTGCCTACCTCAAATGCCTGCATGCCTCAAATACCTACATGATCTCACCCAGTTCACATTGCCAGGATGATGTAGGACACTACCCCTGGCTGGTACATGATCTCACCTAGTTTGCATCAACAGGATGTTCTTAAGGATTGGCGAGGAGAATTCACCAATAAAATGCTGTTGCTCTTTTTTACCTTTTGCTGTTTGGAAAAACTGTATAAAAGCAATAAACACTGCGAAGGCAGTCAGACATCTTGGCATCCTGCGATGACTGGTCTCTAACTACATCATTTAAGCTCAATTTCCCCTCAGTAGTCAAAACATTTCTTGTCAGTTATAGTTTTCTCAAAATTGATTACATTTAAATATCCAAAATATTTCATATGTTTAAATCATCCCAATATTTTTACATTTCCCATATCATAAAAAAGAAAGAAAAAAGAAAAAAAATACTATACTACTTATAGATCACATTTCTCTTACTGCAAAACCCTTTCATTTCCAAGATTTAACTATTGTTTTAACCATATTTAGACAAATGTTTGTTTATATGATATTCCATCTGGTATGTGAAGTCATCTCTCTTAAGTCTAGTTCTCGCCTGTTCTTATTTAAGCTTAGGTTCCCTTCAGTATTCAGAACATTTCTTATCAGTTATAATTTTCTCCAAGTTGATTACAAATGAATATCCAAAACATTTCATTCATTTAAATCATCTCATTATTTTTACATTTCCCATATCATAAAGCAATTCTATACTACTTATAAATCACATCTCTCTTACTATAGAACCCATTCGTATCCAAAATTTGACTATTCTTTTAACCATATTCAAACAAGTGTTTAGTCATGTAGTACTCCATCTGATAAATCAAATCATCTCCCTTGAGTCTGGCTCTCGCCTTCTTCTCTTGCCTAGCAGCTTTCCAAGTCAGTGTGTTCAGCTTGCAATATAATCTTCCTGTATTTTTATAGGTGTTGTTAAGAATGGGAAAGACAAATTGACTAAGGTGCTTTTGAGGAGGAGTTTCACCCATTTATACTCATTAAGACGCTTCCACTTTTCTTCTCCCTCAATTTCTCTTTCCATTTTTTGTCTCTTAGACTCTAGTGGTTCTCCTAACAGCTCTATTGTCCATTTTGTCAAATCTTCTTTCTTGTCTTCAGGTTTGTTTTGATGTTCCGAAAAATGAAATGTCTTTTCCGTTTCCAATATTATAGCAAGATCTTGCAAATTTTTCTTTGTCTGTGTTGTGGTTTTCTTCATTTGTAGTCTCCATCTTTGAATCATTTTTTCTAGTTTTTGTTCTATTATCTGATTTGTTTGTTCATTTTTTATCACCATTTTCTGAGAATTTTTTAATTGTAAGCTTAGATCAAAAATGTGTTCATTTATATCATCAAAGTTATTTTTAATTTCATTATGATTTGAAGTCATTGTCATTTGAATTAGTTGTAACATAGCGTACATTTCCTCCTGGAAAATATTTGTCTTATCTTGAAGTATTTCTCTTGTAGATCTCTGATGTTCCAGACTGGGGATCTTAGAAAAGAATATTGCATGTGGTTTCTTACCACTTTTAGTTGTATATGCAACCTCCATTTTAATCAAACCAACCAGTTTTAAATTCCAAACACTATAGTCTTATATATCTTTTATCTTTATAAACAATCCAAAATGTTCAGTAACCATCCAGTAATTTCCCCCCTAGGAGAATAGCCAAAAGGTCAAAGTTTTTCTTTCTCTGCTGATTATTCTTAAACTTAAATATCACAGCTCAGTAAGTATTTATAATCCAAGAAGGTCAGCAGTTTTCATAAACAATTGTATTTCTCATTCTACAATAGATAGCCCAGTGTGTTTTCTTTCTTCTATTCCCAGCTGTTCTCTGTTTGGCTAAAAGTCCTTGAGGATCAAAGGGATAAAAGTATTCTATTTCTGGGCATCTTGCCAGTTTCTGAGGCAAGACGGCTATAATTCTATACTCTGTTCCACCACTAGATGTCAGTGTTTATTTTCCTGCTTTTAAAACAAAACAATTATTTTCTTGTAATTCTGTCAATATTCTTTTAAGTAGAAAATCTTAACAATTTCCATAATTTTCAGTTTTATCCAAATTATAGCTTTACATTAGTCCATTTCAATGTATTTCTGTTCCCCATAAAAATTAAATCGCCACTTCAGTCTATGGAAGGATGGGGTTATAGTCCTCTTCCTTCTCACTTTTGGAGGATTTTTTGCTTCTTGAGGATCTTTTCCAGGAAATCAGTTTCAAAATAGAGAAGAGAAGATCAATATTCTCACCCAGCTCCAACATGCTGTTCACAGTTGTTCTTAGTTGGTGCTTTTGGTCTTCGGATGCCAGACTGCAGCTAGCCTTTCTCCTGTCAGGTTGGAGGGCTTCCCCCAGATCAAACGGATTGACCGCCATTGTTCCGGGATCATCAGGGTGCCCCTCCTTCTTTGCCATCTCTCCAAGGCAACATTAGACTCATTTAGGGTTCCCAGGCAGGGCAAAACCAGCCGTGGGGTGTGGAGCTCCACAATCCCTCGGCCACATCACTACGATGCAAAATCAGAAGTCCAATCAAGCAATTTATTTAACTACAAGGTTAGATCTTCAGGAAATGATTGATAAGCGGTCCTTGGTGCTCTCTTGCAGTTGTTTTCTTGAAAACAACCAAACTCAGAGTGCACCAAAGACCCATAGTTCAACCCTGAGCTACAAATACTCTCCTCTATTAATAATTGATATATAAGATTTATGAAAATAGAAAAAAGTTTCTAGGCCAGATATAGTATGTGTCAGAGTGTCTCAGTGTCTCTCTCTCTCTGTGTGATTTATTATGGGCCATCAAATCATTGTTGATCTATTTTTTCCATAATAATCTGTCCTTAATCTGGTGCTTCAGGTTTTCCAATGCTGCACACATTGGCATTGTAACTAAGTCCATCTTACTGCTGGTCATCCTCTTCTTTTCTTCTTCCACTCTCTCTAGAATTACAGACTTCTCCAGAGAGCTGGGTATACATGAACATGCCCAAAGTAGGATAATCTCAGTCTTGTAATTTCTGTCCAGCTGAGAATTCTGATTTGTTCTATGTTCCATTTCTTTGTTTTCTTAGTTGCCCATGATATTCCCATGAGTCTTCTCCAGTGCCAAAGTTCAGAAATTATCAGTACTCTTTCTATCCTCCTCCTTCGAAGACAACTTTGTTCCATAGAATATTGTAATAATATAATTGCTTGAAGGGTTTGGATCTCTTTTAGTATAGATACATCTTGGCATCTGAATATCTTTTCAAAGGCTTTCATGACTACTCTACCAAGTGCT
This sequence comes from Azemiops feae, assembly GCA_023970755.1. Lineage (NCBI taxonomy): Eukaryota > Metazoa > Chordata > Lepidosauria > Squamata > Viperidae > Azemiops > Azemiops feae. The sequence continues at coordinate 605,319 of JALGBA010004173.1, read as the reverse complement.
ACTTTGCAGAATATTTCTTGACTGCTTGTTCTCTTGATGGTTGACTCTAAAAGGCAGAAATTATCTACCACTTCAATATTTTCATTGTCAGTTCTAAGGCTGGTTGCTGTACCTGTTATTAGATTGGTCTTCTTTATATTGAATCGTAGACCTTTTTTCACTATGCTCATTGACTTTTACTACTACAGCTTACAAAATCTTTCCATTTTCAGCTATTAAAAGAGTGTTGTCAGCACAAATTATTAATACTTCTCTCCACAGTTTTAAAACCAGGTTTATCTCCTTCCAGTTCAGCTTCTCTTAATCTATATTCTGAATATAGGTTGAATAAATAAAAGGAGAGTATATAGCCTTATCTCATTTCTTTGCCAACCTGGAGCTGTTTTCCATGTTCTGCCTTCATTTTGGTTTGTTGACTGGGATTTTGCATTTATTTAAACATATTCCATAGCTTGGCATGATTGACACAATTGAAGGTCTTCTATAATCAGTGAAGCATATGTTGACTTCTTTTTTGTATTCTTTGACTTTCTCAAATATCTAGTATGTATCTGCAACAATGTATCATGTTCTTTGGCCTTTTCTAAAACCAGGTTAAACACCAGGCATTATTTTTCCATGTATGCTGTAATTTATGTTGGAGGAACCTAAGCATCATTTTTCAAGCATGTAAAATTATGGGCATTGTTTGATAGTCCATACTTTCTGTTAATCCCCTTTTTTGATATTAGAAGTAGATTGACTTTTTCTGATCTGCTACCAATTTGCAAACATAGCTTGGTTAGAACCTTTGCTAATTCTTATTCTGTTGTTTGCAATATTTCTGTGGATATTCCATCATTCCTGTAGCCTTATGACATAGAAAGGACTGGAGTGCTGTTCTAATTTATTGTCTAGTACTAGAGGTTCTTGTAAATAATGATATCTGCTAAGGTATCTTAGATGTTGATATCTCTGCTGCAAATTTGAATCAATTTGCTAAAGAAATGAAAATCAAAATTAGTTTTCCCTTTCCTTACTGTCTTCTATTTCTAATATAAAAATATGTACTTTAAGATTTAATATGCAGATTTAAAGGGTCTAATCTAGATTTTAGCTGTAAAGGGCAAATGGTGTCTTCTTATATGGGAATGAAGCTAAACATGGAATAAAAAAATCAACTTTGTGAGAATTTAGACCACCCACCATGGATATCTTGTGAGGAAGACAAAATGTCCTTATCACAAACATATGTTACAGTTGCTATTGATTTAAGAACATATTGTCAACGCTGTTAATATAGGATATTATTGCATTGACAAGATATGCAGAACTGTCTGGTATTTTTGGAGTTAAATCAGATGACAGGCAAAGGGAGGAGAATTATGAAGAAAGTAGGAGACTGGGAAGGGAAGGGAATCTTTGGCCTCCAGCCTAATTGGAAGATGTAAATTATGACAGTAAAGTAAGGGAGGAGTTAGCAAGATAAGACAGACGCAAGCCAGAGAAATCCAGATTCTGGCATCCGCTTTGTAATGTACCGAAGTATTGTAGCAAAACTTCTGGCAAGGAATGCAAAATAAAGAAACTAAAAGAGAAAATAATGTCTCTGTTTTTAAGGAATGTTTCCTCCTTCGGACCACAACATCATGCCAGAATCAATTAGTACGTTTAAGTCTATTTGTGCTCCCGACTTAGGGATTGTAAGCTTGGCGGCCAGTGAAAAAGATGGGATTTGTCGACTCACCATCGGGTCGTTCTCCCCTTCGTCGTCGCCGTTAAAGGAGGGTAGAGCGGGGGCGGGTCCACCTGGAGTCCCGACTTATCAACAGACGAACTGGACTGACCTCCTCCCCTTTGCAGAGGTGGCATATAACAATTCTGTGCACAGCAGCACCGGCTACACACCTTTCAGAGTAGCCACAGGCAAAGAGTTCAGTCCAATTCCTGAATATCCCCAAGTGCCAACCGCTTCCCAGACACTTGACCAATGGGTGAGGGGATGGGAGGAAGTTTGGAGAAACACAAAAACTGCTTTAAAAAAGACTTTTGCAACCTATAAAAAACAAGCTGACAAAAAGAGGGCTCCCCAAAGAACGTTCCAAGTTGGAGAAAAGGTTTATTTGTCAACCAAATATTTACGCCTCAAATTACCCAGCAAGAAGTTAGGACCGAAATTCTTAGGGCCTTTTCCTATCGTAAAGGTCATCAATCCAGTCATTGTAAAACTGAAACTCACTAGACTTTTGGGTAAAATTCACCCTGTCTTCCACAGTAGCTTGTTAAAACCTTATCGGGGCTCCACTTTAAGACCTCCCCCGAAGAAAGCACCTGGGCCCCTTGTAGTTGCAGGACAGACCCATTATGAAGTGAAACATATTCTTGATTCTAGAATTTTTAAAGGGAAATTGCAGTACCTAGTACAATGGAAGGGATACCCAATGTCTGAAGCCACTTGGGTGAAATCTAGTGAGGTGAAAGCTGACAGGCTCGTCAAAAGGTTTCATACGAAATACCCCAACAAACTGAAGACTAGTCATTAATATATGCTTTTGTTTACATTACAGGATCTGTCCTTTTTGTAAGGGGGGCCGGATGTCAACGCTGTTAATATAGGATATTATTGCATTGACAAGATATGTAGAACTGTCTGGTATTTTTGGAGTTAAATCAGATGACAGGCAAAGGGAGGAGAATTATGAAGAAAGCGGGAGACTGGGAAGGGAAGTGAATCTTTGGCCTCCAGCCTAATTGGAAGATGTAAATCATGACAGTAAAGTAAGGGAGGAGTTAGCAAGATAAGACAGATGGAAGCCAGAGAAATCCAGATTCTGGCATCCGCTTTGTAATGTACCGAAGTATTGTAGCAAAACTTCTGGCAAGGAATGCAAAATAAAGAAACTAAAAGAGAAAATAATGTCTCCGTTTTTAGGGAATGCTTCCTCCTTCGGACCACAACACATATATTAAAAACAAGAAAAGGGGGCATGATGGCTCAGTGATTAAAAAAGGTGAGATTGTCAACTGAAAAGCTGACAGCCCAGGTTCAAGACTCAAGCACCACATGATGGGGTGATCTCCCGTTACTTGCTCCAGCTCCTGCCAAACTAGCAGTTTGAAAGCATGTAAATGCAAGTAGATAAATAGGTACCACTTCAGTAGGAAGGTAACAGATCACTCTTTGTTGAAATGATTGTTGGGATCCAGCCAGTGGTGGGATTCAAATATGTAAACAACCAGTTCTCTGTGTGGATGCCACTTCCGGAAGTCCATTCTGGGCCTGGGCAACAAAAAATTAGCTACCGGTTCTGCCGAAGTGGTGTGAACTGGCTGAATCCCACCACTGGATCCAGCTTACCAAAGCTCTGATTTGTTATAGGTATCTTGGGACCAGATTAGGTGGAACCTGGCTCAATAGCAGGTTCAGGGAGAGGGATCTGGAAATTCTAGTGGATAATCACTTAAACATGAGCCAACAGTGTGTGGCAGCAGCCAAAAAAAGTCAGCCCAATCCTAGATTGCATTAACAGAGGGATAGAATCAAGATCATGTGAAATATTAGTACCACTTTATAAAGCCTTAGTAAGACCACACTTAGAATACTGCATCCAGTTTTGGTCACCATATTATAAAAAATATGTAGAGATTCTGGAAAGAGTGCAAAAAAGAGTAACAAAGATGATTAGGGAACTAGAAGACCTCCAAGGTCCCTTCCAACTGTTTTATTCTGTTCTGTTAAGATCATCTAGGGAAAAAAAACTAGTTAGGTTTGATTGTGTAAGGATACTTGTTTTTTTGTTAACAGACACTTGCTTTTTAGAGGCAGAGTATTGCTGGAAATAGCCATTATTATATATTAATTCATTTGAACATCTGGAAATCTATGGCAACCAGTTCACGGCTACCACAGAGGTGTATTGTGCTTCAAGAGCTAGTTAAGATATAGGTCATTATTTTTTGTACCAACTGCAGCTTTCAAATGGTCTTTAATCACATACCCATTTGCAGTAGTCCAACTAAGTAGTGATGACATCTTTGATCTACATTCAAGGTTACTACAGGATGCCCTATGCCCACCTTCAGCTGGTGCTCCAGTTGTGACTCTACTTGGAGTGAGAGGCTCTTATAAACATAAACACTACTTAGAATTATGTGAGATACTTTCACTCCAAATAGGGTCACAACTGAAGCACCAACTGGAGCTGGGTATAGGACATTTTGTAGTAACCTTGAATTTAGGAAATCAAAAGTTACAGAATTGTAACTGAGATCTGTCACACTTTTCAAGTCAGAGTTTTTTTCCTGTGTCACTGCCAATGTCAGGACTTGATAAATGAATAGCAATTTTATCTTGCTGAGGTTTAACTTTAATCTGTTTTTCCTACCCAGACCCTTTAGATCTTCACACTGGGACCAGGTTTTTACTGCCATAGTGGTGTGTCTTAGGTAGTCATGTATGGTTAGATATAATCAGCATATTGATATACTGCATCATCCAATAGATCAGGGGTGTCAAACTGCCAGCCTGCAGGCCAGATGCATCATAGCGAAGCCGCACCCACCCCATTGCCAGCAATGGCAAAAAAGTCATGATACGTTGTGACACGTCACGTGACATTGCGAGTTTGACACCCCTGCAATAGATGATATTTTCTAGTGCCTTCATAATTGTCCAAATGGCCTAGATCCAAAGAGAATTTTTAAGGGGGGGGGCATACCATCAACCTTTTCAATAATCTTGAAGAAAATTTTTGCATCTGTAAATGTATCCCATTAAAATGTGGTATATATAGCATGGAACTATAAGTCTGAGTTATAGATTTACAACACTACTGAAGATGTAAGTATAACATGTTAGTTATGAGTTTCCAGAATTCACGAATCTTCTTTTTGCAGGTTGAATTAATGACTAAAGCTTGCAGTTTTGACTTTTCATCAATTTACTATACAGGGTGTCATAATATTCCAGCAATATATTGATAGCATCACTTCAGAATTCATATAGTTTTATCCACAGTATTGTTGAAAAGACTCATATGTGTGTAATTAATCAAGAGAATCAACTCTGTATTTAGTCTGTAGATCAACTATTTTAAGCCTTCTGTATAAGCTATTTCTTTTCTTTTTTCGATATAACCATGTTTAATATAAATATGTGAATCACTTTGCCTAGAAAGAGAGACACAGACTGTTAAACCTTGCACATTTGACTAATGATGTAGTACTGTACACATAAAAGCCTGGGAAGTAAAATCTTCCTCCCTCTTACTTCTTACAATTTTTGGCAAACTAGAAACTCACCTCATAGATATTTGCAAAACACTGTAAATCATATCCATATACGTGTAGTGCTGCATATACTCATACATTATTCTATAATGTACAATGATCTTGGCAAATCCATACTTCTCATACAGATTTTTGATATCTCTCTTCAGAGTAAAGATTTTGAATTGCAAATTAAATATTATCAAATGTGGTTTTCTTAGTCATATGCCAAAAAAACTACTGTTTTCATATTCATTCCTTTCTAGCATATTATTTTTTTCCCCAAAACCGTCCCTAAAATATTTTGGTTCTTTAATTCAAATATACTATTTTACATTATCTTCATAAGTTGTAACTGTTAAGAGATAACAGCATTCTATTTCTATTACTCCTGTCCATTACATGGCAGAGTGAAACTGATAAATCGTAATGTTACAACATAAAAAGAATATGTAATCTCTTAAATCTCTATCCCCTACCTGTGAAATGGAGAATCACATGTGGTAAACCCAGTTGAAATTTGTATTTGGGTTAGTGACAGCCAATGGAGTTCTAGTCCTGCCTTAGGCAAAGAAATCAGCTATCACTTTCTCTAAGTCCACAAAAGAACAATGCAATGGAAAACCACTTCTGAAAATATTTGCAGGAAAACTGATGGAGTCCACTCCTGATTTACTTGTAGCCCCTTTCTCATTTACCCTTTCTTTTCTTTCCTGCCACTATTAGCTAATTGCTAATTGACTATTTTTATACTTAATTTTGGACTTTGTTCTAACTTCTATTTGGAACATTGTTATTCCTTTTTAAAAACAGTTTATCTTTTTCTTCAAAAAACATATTCCAAGTAGCATATTCTTGTAGCATTTTCAATCTAATTCTAGCTTTTTTTCCTTGCCAAATGAATTTCAGTATTAATGTATTTAGTTCATCAAAAATGTTTTCCCCCAATTTTATAGGTATTGTTTGAAATAAAAAGAGTATTTTTGGTAAAATATTCATCTTCACTGTTGCTATTCTCCCCAGCATTGAAAGTCGTAGATTTTTCCATTTTTCCAAGTCTAGTTTTATTTGTTTTAATAATTTTACGTAGTTGTCTTCTTTTATTGTTGCACATCTTGCTGTTAAATAAATCTCCAAATATTTTTTTGGACTATTTGGAGACCTGTTTTTTCTGACAGTTGATTTTTTTGTTTTTCTGTGAGATTTTTAGAGTTATCACTTTGGTCTTTTCTCTATTTATTTTCAGACCTGCCACTTCTCCAAATTCTTCTATCTTTTTCATAAGCTTAAGGCTTGTCTCAAGTGGTTCTTCTAGTATAAAGACCAGATCATCTGCAAATGCTTGTAGTTTGTATCTTTCATCTTTTATCTCCAATCCTTTAATTTCTGTGTCTTGCCTAATGTTTCTGTTTAGTACCTCCAGTGTTAATATAAATAATAATGGGGATAATGGACATCCTTGTCTTGTGCCTTTTTGAAATTGAATTTTTCTGTAAAATCTCCATTTACAATTACTTTAGCTCTTTGTCTATAATAAATTGTTTTAATTATATTTATGAAGTTTTCTCCAAAATCCATTTCATCTAATTGTTGAATCATAAATTGCCAATTTACATTGTCAAAAACCTTCTGTTCATCTAGAAATATTAATGCCATCTGCTTCCCTGAGTGAATTTCATAGTATTCCAAAATGTCTAAGTTCATTCTTAAGTTATTTTTTATTTGTCTTTTAGGTAGGAATCTGTTTTGGTCTGCATGTATAAATTCAGTCAAAAATTTCTTTAATCTTTTTGCTATTATTGAGGCAAAAATTTTGTAATCCACATTTAATAGAGATATTGGTCTATAATTCTTTATTTGCGTCAGGTCTGAGTCTTCTTTAGGTATTAAAGTGATGTTACCTTCTGTCCATGTATTTGGTATTTTAGCCTCTAAAAGTACTTCATTATACAGTTCTTTCACTATTGGACTTAGTGTGTCTTGTAGACATTTATAAAGCTCTGCAGGTAACCCATCTGGACCTGGAGTCTTATCGGGTTTTTTTGCCTTTTTATAGCCTCTGTCACCTCCATCAATGATATTTTTAAAAATATTTTGTATATTCTTTGGGATTTTTGGTAGATCCGCTTTTTTATGTATTGCTTTATTTTTTCTTGAGAGGTTTCCTCTGTATCATAAAGTGTCTCATAAAAGTCTTTGATTATTTTTTTTAATTATATCATTTTGGAACTGTAAATCGCCTTTTGAGTCTTGCAGTTTTTTATCAATTTTTTCTCTCTTTCTTTTTTAAATTTGTATGCTAGCTACCTCCCCGGTTTATTAGCATTTTCAAAAAAAATCTGTTTGGCTTAACTTTAACTGTTGTTGCTTTTTTCCTTTATTCTTTTTCACCATGTAGGTTATAGCCAACCCTCTGAAGTATGCTTTAGTTGTGTCCCACATATTTTGAAGTGATGTCTCTTCTTTTTTATTTATTTTGAAAAAGAATTCCATTTCCTTTGTTGCTATTTGTATAAATTCTTTCTCTTTCAATAAGGATTTGTTCAGGGACCATCTTAATTTTTTCTTGGTTCCTCTCCAAGTCATCTTTATTGGGTTGTGATCTGCCCATATATTGGGTTCTATCTTGATCTCTTGTATAATTAGTAATGCTAAGAATGCTACAAGAAGTGAAAGAAAACGGAGGATTTGGACTGCTGGACTGGACTGGACATGACCTACAACTCAGTTGGCATGCCTTCCTATGGTATGGGAAGAATAAAATACACAGATACTTTCAAACTCATTATATAAGAAATGCACTTTTTCTAGAATGGGAAAAAGTAAAAGTGAAAATTTACCTGAAAATACCTGGATGGCTCTCAACAATGGAAGCGTTGGTTCACCCAAACCTAATTAACTAAGAGAAAATTGTGACCTCTAAAGACCTTTTGAATAATGAAGGGAAATTAAAACACAGACAAGAATTAGAAGAACAGGGTATTGACCTACCATGGTGGCCATATCTGCAAATCCAAATGAGATACGAAAAAGATGTTAAAACATCTGGATTTTATAAAGAACAGACAGAATTTGACCAGATACTACTAACATTAGATGAAAAATTGATTAAGAAACTTTATAAATATATGTTAAGTTTAAAGATGGAAGAGGAACAAGTTAAAGAAACAATGATAACATGGGCAAAGAATTTTGGACATAACATAGAACTAGAAAACTGGCAAAGCCTTTGGGAAAGAAATTCTAAAATAACAAAAGCAGTGGTGTACAAAGAAAATCTACACAAAATGTTTTATAGATGGCACAACACCGGTGAGGTTAGCAAAAATGTTTAAAAACATGTCTAGCAACTGTTGGAAATGTAGACAAAAACCAGGCACTTATTACCACCTTTGGTGGACATGCCCAAAAGCCAAAAGATTCTGGTCAAGAATACACATATGGTTAGAGAAAATTACTAAAAAACATATAGATTTTAAGACAGAATTATTTTTGTTAGACATAATTGTAGGAAACTATGAGAAAGAGTGTATATATTTAATTTTATATGTATTAACTGCAGCGAGAATTGTATTTGCTCAACATTAGAAAAATGAAGATTTACCAACAGAGGAAGAGTTAATTAAAAAAAAATAGATTGTGCAGAAACGGATAAATTGGCATTGAAAATGAAAGAGAAAGAAGATTCAGTATATTTTAGAACATGGGATACCTTTTATCAATGGCTAGAAAAATGAGGTAGAGAGAAAGGAATTTAACATGTATTAGTAAGTTAAATGTTGGAAACCCAGACAATATGTTGCTGATAAAATATTAAGCATTTGTGATTATAACAAATTTATGTATATATATAAACAAACATATTCCAAGTGTCTTAGTTTACCTTACTGTGTGGTACGTTGTGGGTAAAAGAACCAATCCTGCTTGAATTTGGTTAGATTAGTAAAATATCCCTGCTTTTATAATGTTTATAAAAATCTTTTTGTTTGTTTTGCTTTTTTAAAAAAAATACTAATCTTTTAAAACTTAAAAAATTAGAATTATTATTTATGCATTTTTCCTTTTTCTTTGCTTTTCCTTTTTGTTTGGATATTTTATTTAACTAATAAGAGGAGATTAAAAAATACCAAAAACAACAGATTTTTAAATTCCATCTTTTTCACATGGAAATTGACAACTGGATGAAGAAAATGGTCTTAAAGCCCAAGGACCTACTGTTCAGCATTGGAAAGGCAAACATATAGTTACAAATATTTATTGGTCTGCAGAATTGATCAATATAGATTAGATATGTAAAATTAGAATAAATTTTGACTTCCATTCATTTAAATATTTACTATATAACTTATATAGTATATATATATGTCACATATGTATAGACATATATTAGTTTTTGTTTCTTCCTTTTAGTTTTTTTCTTTTATAATTGTGTAGCATTTATTTCTTTAACTTAGTTACTTTTAAAATAAATGTTGGAAAAAGATTTACTTGCGATAGATAAATAGATAGACAGACAGACAGACAGACAGACAGACAGACAGACAGACAGACAGACGGACGGACGGACGGACGGACGGACGGACGGACGGACGGACGGACGGACAGACAGACAGACAGATAGATAGATAGATAGATAGATAGATAGATAGATAGATAGATAGATAGATAGATAGATAGATAGATACTTCAGCAACTAAGCAAGATCACATTTCTTAGTATGTTGATAGGGGACTGTTTTATTAGGGAATATTACATGTGAGTAATATTTGCCTTTAGCTTAAGGGTGCTGAGCATAATCATCTTTCTACTATCTTAGAAGGTTGGGAGATGAATAGGCCACCAACTTCATGATATTTATAGAATGAGGAGATCATTTTTCTCATTTTGAGAAAATTACAAAGGCAAAAGTCACCTACTCTGTTCCGCTAACAAGAAACATTTTTTCTGGGAAGACATTTCATATTTTAAAGGTGTTCTATGTGCCCTACAGTCTCCCAAAATTAAAGCACTACTTAATCCCCACAGAACAAAAGAAATCCATAAAAGACCATTCTGTAGACAAACAACGTTCCCCTCAAAAACCTTTTTATTTGGACAATTAGTTTGTCTTTCTGTTTTTGAAGCACATATACTGACTCCATGGTGCCCCAAAGAGGATTATTTCTGACAGAGGAGTCCAGTTTACTTCAAAGTTCTGGAGGGAGTTTGTTAAACTGATTGGGTCCTCCCAGGAGCTTTCATCTGCTTTTCATCCGAATACTAATGAAGCTGCTGAGAAAGCTAACACAATGGTGGAACAGTATCTCAAATGTTATGTAAATTACCACCAGTCTAATTGGGATGACCTTTTATCTTTTGCAGAGGTAGCCTACAATAATACTGTGCACAGTAGCACTGGTCTCACCCAATTCAAAATAGTGATGGGTTAAGATTTTGTGCCCATGTCTGAGTTCCCACAGGAGCCTCCTACTTCCCAGACCTTGGACCAATGGGTGACATCTTTCCAGGGCGTTGGGTGAACGTGAAGAAGACATTGACCAAAGCTACCAAGATTTACAAGGAGCAAGTAGACAAACGACGTTCCCCTCAAAAACCTTTTTATTTGGACAATTAGTTTGTCTTTCTTTTCTTTTTTAAACAAGTTTTATTGGTATTTTTTGGTTTTACATCAGAGTGCTTTAAGAATCCACGTGGAGATAGGTTGGTCAATCATCCAAAGAAAACAATATAATCAAACATAAATAATTCAAGAATTCCTTAAAAGTTCTTCTCTATTTCCCTCAAGCTATAACCTAGTATTAATATATTTCTAAATAAAATCCAATCATTGTAAAAAGAATATCGATAGTAATTCACTTATATCAATCAAAATCCTGTTTTTAAGTTTAATTATTTTAAAATTACCATTTTCCACTTTAGCCTAAAATGAACACATCAGTTACATTTCGGGTCTCCCAATTTCCCATAAAGCAATAATTATTTCTAAAATGTACATATTATATAACTATTATATTTTAATACTTCTCAACTATATTCTATTTCCTGTACTCTATCAAATATATATTTTATAAATCAATCCATATCTCTAAAGGTTCCTCAGTTGCTTTAACATAATCAAATTAATGCATTTCTAATTAGCATTCAATCATTGTAAGAAAAAATATCAGTAATATTTCACCAATATCAATCCAACTCATTTTTGATTTTAAAATTTCCAATTTTCCATATTACCATTCCAGACCATAATCAAATCAATAATTTTCATCTCGATAGTATTATCTCAGACCAAAATCCTAAGCCTTTAACATCTCAATAGTATTAGTTCAGTCAAAATCTCTAAAAGCCTTTTTAACCCGTCAGATAAGATTTTAACTCTCATTTTTAAACCTAATTCCAGCTTTCTTTTTATGCCAAGCAGGTTTCCACAAAAGAGCCTCTAACTCCTCAAATCTTAATGTTTGGCTATACATATTTCTCCACAATTGAGTCTGATCGTAGTCCTCTTCTCTTTTTTCCAGTGTTGTCTGCACTATGTAGTCAGTCTTAATCAGTATGGTAATTATTTGTTGTTTGTCCATATTGTCAGCATTTTCAATGCCTCATATTTGAAAATCAATTCCTGTTGCTTTTAGGATTATAAGTGTTTTAGTTGGAATCCGCCTTTGGTCATCAAAATTCTCCATAATTTGCATATGGGGTGTAATATCTTCCTCTGTCTTGATTGGTTCCTCTTCAATAGATTGTAGATATATTTCCTCCATCTCGTTAAGTTGTGAATATAGTTGCATGTCGGCCTCTTTAGTGTTGATCTGTTCTTCCTCTGTTGTTCCTTGGTCTATAAATTGGTCAGTCAAAGTTTGAGATTCAATTTTTTAACTCTGGAGCATCATCTTTCATGTCCATTCTGAATTGTTCTTTCAGTTCCAAAAATTTTTCTAGTAAAAATCCATAGTCAAGCTGTGGGTGAGATTCCATTTCAGTAATAGAATAGCCTTGGTCTATAACTTGGTCAGTCAAAGTTTGAGATTCAATTTTTAACTCTGGAGCATCATCTTTCATGTCCATTCTGAATTGTTCTTTCAGTTCCAATTTTTTTTCTAGTAAAAGTCCATAGTCAACCTGTGGGTAAGATTCCATTTCAATAATAAAGTAGTCTTAATTTTTTAGTGAAAGTTCAGCTTAGAAGGTAAATACAACAATAAAAATTCTGTAATAGGAGTGTATAAGTCTAGGATCCAAAGAAAAATAGAAAAAAGCAAAAAAGTCAGGCCAGAGAAAATGTAATCTTTAAGTTCCAAAAAATTTTCTGGTGTGAGTCCATAACCAAATTGTAGGTAAACTTCCATTTCAATAATAAAATAAAATTTTATAGTAGCAATGTTATAAAATGTAACATCCAAACAAGAATAAGAAACAACAAAACGTCAAGCCAAACAAAAAAATAAAGGCAGAAAGAATCCAAGTCAGTATTGTGAGTGTCCAATTTGTAATCCAAAATAGTAATATAAAAAGATGCCTTAAAAGTCAATTATTATATTGTAATCCAAAATAGAGAGAAAATCCATTTTTCTAGGAAATATATTTTGTATTGTAAAGTCAAAATAAACTACTAGTAGAAAAAAAGGAAAGGAAAAAAAAAAGAAGCCCTTGAGCTGGTTTCCATACAGATAGGAATGTCTGGGTGTCACGCCAAGTTCAGAGCAAAGTGAAAGTTAACAGCTTAAAATGGATACTTTGTTGCTTTCATTCCACAAAAAACCGCCCAGACAGCCGGAATTTTTTTAAAAATGAACAGTAATGTTCAGAAGGGGGGGGGAGGAAAAAAACACTCCACCCCCCTCCCTTTAGCTTCCACTTAAGCTAAAAACAAGAAGGCAAAGAGAAAGAAGGTCCACCTTCACAATAAGGATTTTTTTCAGGATCCCCGAAATCCAACAGCTCAAATAGTCAGTAAAAATTAATGATTTTTTCTCAAAGCTCATTTTCCCAAGTATCTGAACGCTGCTTTCTTAAAGTAGGGAAGTAGTTCTAGGAGCTTTTCACAGGAAGGTAAATAGGGTAAAGAGGGAAGGAACGGTCTCACCCGGATCACCCACGGTGGTTCTTTTCGCTTAGATGTTGCTGTGACTTTCGGCTGAAGCAGCTAAGTGATTGGCCATGTTAATGGCCGATCTTTTCCCCGTCAGCCCAAAGGAGATTTCTCAGACCGCAGAGGGAGCTGCCATTCCCTCTGCCGTCAACGAGTGTCCTCCTCCACGGTGGTCGCCCCTCCAGGGCGACTTTCGACCCTGTCCAGGGTCTACTGGCGGGGGGAAACCGGCCAGCAAAGAGAGCAGACTCTTTGCGCGACCGCCTGCACTGCGACCAGAACCGGAAGTCGACAATTAGTTTGTCTTTCAATGAAATATCTACATTTAAAGTTGCCCAGCAAAAAATTGGGTCCAAAATTCCTTGGTCCTTTCCCCATTATCAGAATTATAAACCCTGTGATGGTGGAGTTAAAACTTCCACGATTGTTGGGGAAAGTTCACCTGGTGTTTCATTGCAGTATTTTGAAACCTGTGTCAGAATCCACTTTAAGACCTATTCCAAAAGAGCCACCTGGTCCAATGGTGGTAGAGGGAGAGACACATTATGAGATAAACGTATTCTCAATTCTAGGCTGTACAAGGGAAAGTTACAATACCTTGTCCAGTGGAAAGGTTACCCCTTTCAGAGGTTACATGAGTGAAATGTACAAATGTGAAGGCAGATAGATTGATAAAAAAGTTTTATGATAAATACCCTCACAAGCCCCAAGGGGATACCTAACCTGATTTTTGTTTTCCCTGCAAGAGACTCTTTCTTTCTGAAGAGGAGCCGACTGTCAACTTTGAAAATGAGCGTGGCTGCAGCCATTTTCCCTACTCATTTTCAGTTGACACATAGCATGGAGGGAGGGGGGTTAACCAAGTGCTTCGCTAGAAAAAACAGACTTTCTCCTGTGGGAACCAAGGTCATCGGCTGCTCCCAGGACTGCAGGCTGGGCGTTTCATGAAAAGCCCACCAAGAAGTTGTATTGGGGAACGTAGTAGCTTGCATAGCTTTGGGGGTGGGATTTCTTAACTTTGTATTGGGGATTGTTACATGTCTATTCAGACTTGGTTTCACTTTTGACGTGCCGATACTTTGTATCAATAAACATGTTCTTTGAGGAACTTGCAAGCCTCGGAGTTCTGTTTTATTTGTCTCTGTCTGTCGGAACCATGACAAAAATGTTATTAAATTAAGCTTTGGCAACAAGTTTAGAAATACATACAATTTTATAATTATTGTTAAGAAATCATCAAGGAAATCTATTTTATTGGAAGAAATCAAAGACTTAAGAATGCAGCTTTGTGTGAAGTGAGGAAAGCAGTTTATAGAAATTGCACAGTAACTTCAAACTTTTTTTTTTTAAAAAAAAAATATGCTTTTGTACTTTAGCAGAAGGGACTGTTATTACTTTCAGCTATTACATTCCCATTTTATTCTTGTGCTTTCTTCAATGACATTTTCTCAACAAAGGGCAGTGTAAATAGATATTTCTATTATCCATAAACTCACAATGCCATTCACCTTATCAAAATGATAATACATGAGAGAAAAATCACAATTTTATGTTGAATTGGTTTGAATTATCTCAGTTAAATATACATAAGTAGCTAGTTTGCACCTGTTGCTGTAATTGGCAGTTAAAACTTGGACATGCATACCTTCAAGTTTACAACCTTTATTTAACCATTATCCAAGCAATTCCAAACCACTAATAAAGCAATATTGCCAGGTCTAACACTGTGAACTTTTTTGAAGCAGATGGGGTAAAAGTAGTTACCTCCTTTAGATTCTGCTAGCAAAAGCCATGCTTTTGGTAGGAGTAGCTAATCAAATATGATCCTATGAAGAGATATCATTTTTTAGTAACTTAAAAAAGAAATGAGCTACAGACATACATTTAAGGGCTTTTTTTCTGAAGAATTGCTGAAATGTAATCACGTCTCATTCAGATTTTGCAGTTGTAAGAACTGAAGAATCATAGAAACCTTGGTGAAAAATAAACAAGTAAGATGTATCAAATAGTGATAGGTTTCTAGGCTAATGATATTCATTCATTCATTCATTCATTCATTCATTCATTCATTCATTCATTCATTCATTCATTCATTCATTCATTCATTCATTCATTCATTTGATTTCCATAGCTGCCAAATTCAACCAAGTGACTCTGGACAGCTTACAATTCTAAAAATATAAAACAATTTTAAAAAGATTTTAAAAAATAAACACATCCACAAAATAAATATATGCCAATGTGTGCACACATACATTATATAAAATATATATAAAAATAAGATATTTGTTGCATTCTTTCAGGCAGAATCTCTGATTGTTATGATTAATTAATCTGTCAAGCATTGTCCCACACAGCATAAAGACTTGGCTCCTCCAATCAATGCACACTTCCATCAATTTATAAATGAGAAGTCATGTCATTTTACTTCAGTGTACCCAAAATGTAAGCAAAGCCTGATTAATATAACTGAAATGTGAAAATGAAATGTGAAAACATATTAATAGTTAAAGGCTTGGAATAGGGGATATATTTTTAGCAACTTCCTGCATGCTGAGAAGGGGGATGTAGGCATATCTCTGCAGGCATGCATTTCACATTGGGGTCCACACAGAAGTTCCTCTCTAACATACCAGATTGAAGAGCATCTGGCATAGGGGTATCTTCAAAAGTACTTCCCCTACTTAGCCGAATAGGCAGGAAAATACATACTGGACAAGATGGTCTTGAAAATGGTCAGCCCTTGTGAAGATCTGAAATAATCTTTGTACCATGAACTGATCAACATTGTAGCTGGGGAAACAGAGCAACCATAAGATTAATTTTAATTTAATTGGATATATATTCTTTTGAAACTTGGGGACTAAAAGTGTTCTTTTTTCTTATTGGAGACTGTTTTTTTTTCTTGTTGTTTTTTTAAAAAATAAAACGTGAAAAATCACCCTATAAGTTTTGGACTTAAAAAGCTACAAAACAGTGTTGGTGACATCTTGTGGCGAATTATGGTATTACAATTTGTTATTGCCTAAAAGAAACATGGCTTGAAGCCAGACTTCAGATAAAATTTGTTTGGCCTTGACAGTTACTAACTTTGAAAAACCCAACTGCAAAGAAGGATTTCTGGGCGGCTTATCTGTGTGGCAGAGATGATGCACTGTTTTGGAAGCTGGCCTGCCTGAACTATAAATGTAAACTTTTACTGACTCTCAGAACTATGCTTGGGGAACTGCTTTCCTATTTCCCTGAATGAGAATATATTATTACATGAGATGATTATAAACTCTTACTTGATAAACAATTTCCATTATAAAGACCACCTATAAAACCACCTATAAAACGTGAAACAAATGTCTCATACCCAGCTACAAAAGACAAAAATTATTTTTAACGTTTGATTCTAAAGTCTTCAAGTTAACATATTATTAAGTAAATTTGGATGAAGATCAGGAAAAAATCCTTTTCATGTTGAAATCAATACACAAAACTATCCTTTCAGCTTGTGATAAAATAAGAAGCAAAACAAAGGAACAATGTTCTAGCTTAAATATACAAACCCAGATCTTGATTACAAGCAAAGAAGTACCAACACAGAAAACAAAAGGAAAATTGGAACAACTAAATGCTAAGACAGAGGACCCAACTGACCAACAGACCCAGCCAACTGAAAAATCAGAAAATGGAATGACAACATTGAAAATGGAAAAGACTTTTCACAAATCAAGAAATCAGAATATATTTGAGGAGATGGAAGAACAGATTGAATAGAAGATAAAGTTATCAGGGCAATAGTGGGAAATTGGAGTAACAGGGAGGCGGTTTAATGAATACCAATGGGCTTGTTCTTCCAAAAAAACTTCAACCAAATGGTCTTTCTTATTCCAAATAATATATATAAAAATAGAGGGAGAACTATTTGATGATTCAAAGGCACTGACATGGAAGGTTAGTTGGCAAAGGAAGAAAGCCAGAGTAAGGGTGAAGAAAATAATGGCATTGATTATTCGAGGGGATATTATATTACCAATTAGATGGTTGAATATGGTGGAAAATAGATAACTTTTAGAAAATAGAGTAACATTATAATTAAATAGATAAGATGTGTAACTAGAATATTAGACTTTGGTATGAAAAGGGAAAAAGGGAGAAGTTGAGATAAGGGAAGCTTTTGATCAACTAAATATAAAGTATTTGGAAATCATAAATAATTGTGTTTTCTTGAATATTGATGGGAAATTAAAGTTTGGGGGGAAAGCAATAACAGGACGTTGCTTATACAAGGACATTAAGTGCAAACTCAATCAATATATGTATAGGCTAACAATTATTGATAAATGTAACAAAGATGTTTCTACTTAGTTGAAAATAAGAATTGTGTTTGCTCAATATGAGATAACAGATATTATTGGAAAGAGAGAGGGAGTATTTGATGTTCTCATATTAGACTTAAACTAAAAAATTATGTATATTACTGAATTATTGGTTAACCCAGACAACACCTATAATGGTTTTGATTTATTAAGGGATACTATACTATCAATTAGATGATTGAACATGGTGGAAAATAGATAACTTTTAGAAAACAGAGCAATATTATAATCAAATAGATAAGATGTGTAACCAGAATATTAGATTTTAGTATGAAAAGGGAAAAAGGGAGAAGTTGAGATAAGGGAAACTTTTGGTCACCTAAACATAAAATATTTCGAAATCATAAATAATAGTGTTACTTTGAATATTGATGGGAAATTAAAGCCTGAAAAAAAAGCAATAACAGGACATTGATTGTATACAAGGATTAAGTGCAAACACAATTAAGATATGTATAAGCTAAAAATTATTGATAACTATAACAAAGATGTTTTTATTTAGTTGATAACAATAAGAATTGTACTAGCCTAATATGAGATAACAGATATTAATGGAAAAAGAGAAGAAATATCTGATGTTGTAACATGAGATTTATACTAAAGATTTATGTATACTATTGAACTATTGATTAATCCAGCCATCATGTTGCTTTTTAAATATCCAACTGTAAAATGAGAAAATCTATAAAATATTATAAAAAAAAACATAGTAGCTGACATATTTTGTACCAATTATGACTTCCAATTTTCTTCTATGCTAGCCCTCTCTATTGTACAATGTAGAAATCAAGACAGGTTGTGATGATAATCACATACAGCATATTCTAGTTGTCAAAATGAAGCATAATTGTTGCTAATCCAGTTTATGAAGAATCATTGTTGGTGCAATTTTGCAGGCATGTTTTCATCATCAGTGACAAGCACAAATCAAGGAGTGCTTGTGAACTGCCAATCTCTTTCTGAAGGAATACAATCACTTGGACAGCAAGCTTTATCTCAATACCAGCACTAAGAAGTTAGGATATTATCAATGGATATTAAATAAATTCATAGAAAAGAAAAAAGGAAGGAAGAAGTAAAAATGAATTGGGAGATAAATTATTGAATTGTATCTGTACTTGGAAACAGTAAATAGGACAAAGAAGAAAAGGAAGAGTCTGGATTTTGATTTGTCTGATGTAGGGATGGTTATAGTGTAAGGTGATATTGTTAATACTGATTGAAGATGACTGCCTGGTTATCTAATTTTGTTGCTCAGTGGGACATCTCTATATGTCATAATTCTTACAGACTCACTAGAGTTAGTTTTTCTACAAGTCTCAAGAAAGAAAGCAAAAGAAAAATCTACTTCCTGACTGTTTTATTTTGTTGAATCAGTGGAAAAAATGCATCAGTGAAAAAGAGTACTGGAAACTACACTCTTCTGTTGGGTGATGCAATATCATTGGAAGGAGTGGGAAGAAAAGGATAATATTTTTAGGATTTGTCACCAGAAAATAAATTTTTGGTTTGGGTCACACTTTTTCTGCAAAAAACAAAACAAAACAAAAGGATGATTGATTTTTCTGCTTCTGTTCAATCAAGTCCCTGAAGCTTTGTTGCCAAGATTTTTCAGAAGTGGTTTGCCATTGCCTTCCTCCTAGGCTGAGAGAAAATGATTATCCCAAGGTCACCCAGTTGGTTTTGTGCCTAAGGTGGGACTAGAATTCACAGTCTCCAGGTTTCTTTCCTAATGATGTAACCACTGCACCAGATTGGTTCTCTCTTAGATGATTTAAAAGGGTTTAAATTATTAAATATCATACCATGCTGTGTTTTCTGGAAGATTTTGGCCTCCTTGCCCAGAACCTTTAGCCTTGGACTGGATTGTCCAATTGTCCCTGAGTTTGCAGAAATATAACTGAGGCATTTATTTAATTTAAAAATATATTTGTAATTGTGAAATTGAGGTGAGCTATTCCCCTGTCTTAGAAGAGGAACTGGGAGGCATCCACAGGTGGCAAATAGTGGGACAACCTGAAGATATCTGTGCTAGCTGTGATATAAGTGTCATGGTTCCGACAGATGAAACTCTTCAAAGAACTTCAAGGCATTGTTTACCTTAAAGAATTTTTATTGGAGTAGCATAGCATCGGCACTAACATAATCGAAGCCAAAATCTGAATTCTCCTCCCCTGAACACATAGTATCTAGCACAAATCCCTCCTCTAATTAACAGTCATAAATCACATTCTCCAATTAATTTAAAATGCAGGCCTTCCCTCCAGTTCTCCAACCCATTTCTTATCATCTCTTATTTCAAAAAACCTTGACTCTCATACTACTGCCATATTGTTATGTCTAACTAACTCTCATACACATTCCTTCTCCTCCCCCCTAGTATCATCTAATTCTAACTCTAAGAGTAAAACACAAGAAGGAAAATGGCTGCATCTCCATATGTTGTCAAAGCAAGAACATCCGATGTTAGCAGCGTTGACATCTGGCCCCCCTTACAAAAAGGATAAATCCTGTAACGTAAACAAAAGCATATGTTAAGGACTGTCTCTCGGTTTGTTAGGGTGTTTCCTATAGAACCTTTTGATGAGTCTGTCGGCTTTCACATCGCTAGATTTCACCCAAGTGGCCTCAGACAGCGAGTATCCCTTCCATTGTAATAGGTACTGCAATTTCCCTTTAAAAATTCTAGAATCAAGGATACGCTTTACTTCATAGTGAGTCTGACCTGCCACCATGAGGGGCCCGGGTGCCTTCTTAGGGGGAGGTCTTAAAGTGGAGCCCCAAAAAGGTTTCAACAAGCTGCAATGGAAGACAGGGTGAATTCTCCCTAAAGGCCTAAGGAGTTTTAATTCTACTGTAACAGGGTTGATGATCTTTACAATGGGAAAAGGCCCCAAGAATTTTGGTCCTAATTTCTTACTGGGTAATTTGAGGCGTAAATATTTAGTCGATAGATAAACCTTTCACCCAATTTGGAATGTTCTTTGAGGGGCCCTCTTTTTGTCTGCCTGCATTTTATAGGTCTCAGAAGTCTTTTTAAAAGCAGTTTTTGTGGTTTTCCAAACTTCTTCCCACCCCCTCACCCATTGATCAAGTGTCTGAGAAGTGGAGGGCGCCTGAGGGTATTCGGGTATTGGGTTGAACTCCTTTCCTGTGGCTACTCTGAAAGGCGTGTAGCCAGTGCTGCTGTGAACAGAGTTATTGTAAGCCACCTCTGTGAAAGGGAGGTCAGTCCAGTTGGTTTGTTGGTAGGAAACATAGCATCTGAGATATTGCGCCACCATTTTGTTGGCGGATTCCGCGGCCCCATTGGTAGATGGGTGAAAATCAGATGATAGGCCTTGAGATGATCCAATTAATTTAAGAAAGCTCCTCCAAAACGTAGCTGTGAACTTCACCCCCCTGTCCGAAATTATCCGCTTAGGGGCGCCATGCAGCTGGTAGGTATGTTTCAAGAACAGTTTAGTCAGTCATTGGGCAGTCGTCCTTTGCAGGCAATGAAATGAGCCTGCTTCAAAAACAGGCCTTTCACAGTCCAGATGACAGTATTTCCTCTACTTTCTGATAGGTCTACTATAAAGTCCATAGCAATTTCTTCCCATGGTTGAGAAGGATCTGCCACCGGCTGCAGTAACCCAGGGGGTTTCCCTGGAATTCTTTTCATGGTGGCACATAAGTACAACTCCTGACATAATTTTCCACATCCCGTTTTAACCTCAGCCACCAAAACTGCCGGCAGATGAGGTGTAGAGTTTTTAAATATCCAAAGTGCCCAATCTGTTTTACGTCATGGCTGTGTTTGAGAGCGTTAAGACGGAGGCCTTCTGGTAAGTACAATTTCCTCCCCTTGTAAGCTAGACCATCCCTGCATGTTAGGGAGGTTTGATTGTCTCTGAACCATTGATCGGTGAGGAGCTCTTGTTTTATTTTCTTTGCCCCAGGGTCATCAGGATTAGGGGCCCTGCGAGGCGTGAGTTGAGCAGCAGTTTGTGGATTGGAGATAATTGCCTCGTTAACCTCCTCACATTCGCTTTTGTACTAGGGCAATCTGGATAGAGCATCAGCTAGGAAGTACTGTGCCTACTGCACTTGCTTTGGGGACAATTGGTGGGGAGTTTTCAGTGCTTCTAGATTTTTGTGATCTGTTTATACTTCAAAAGGCACCTTGCTCCCTTCTAGATAGTGTCTCCAGTTTAATAGAGCCCATCTAATTATGAACGCCTCCTTCTCCCAGATTGCCCATCTCCTTTCGCTTTCAGTAAATATTTTTCAAGTGTAGGCACAGGGTTGCAAGGCTCCACTTTGGTTCTTTTTCAGTAATACGGCTCCGACGGCCACATCGCTGGCATCGGCTTGAATTACAAAGGGCTACCCTGGGCAGGGGTGCTTTAGGACTGGTTCAACAGCAAATAGTCTTTTTAAATTCTCAAAAGCGGTTTGACAGTCCATAGTCCATGCTAGTGGTTGGCCCGGTGGTGGCTTCCCTCCTCCTTTGCCTGTTTTGAGTAGTTCTGTAAGGGGTAGGGCAATCTCGGCAAAGGAGGGGATGAATTGATGGTAGAAGTTGGAAAAACCTAGGAAGCTCTGGAGCTGTTTGCGAGTCTTTGGGGGCTGCCATTCAATTATAGCCCTCACTTTGGCTGGGTCCATTTCAATGCCCTCGTTGGAAATTCTGTAGCCAAGCTAATCTAATTGGATCTAGTGAAATTCACATTTTGACAATTTGACATAAGCTTGGTATTCAATAGTTTCTTTAACACTTCTCTCACCAGCTTTATATGATCAGTCATATTCGTGCTGTATATCAGGATGTCATCAAGGTAAACCAGAACCCCTTTGTATAAATGATCATGTAGGACCTCATTAATCAACTGCATGAATACGTCTGGGGGCCCCTGTAGCCCAAATGGCATGACTTTGAACTGATAGCTTCCCATGGGGCAGTTGAAGGCAGTTTTCCACTCATCTCCCTCCTTTATTCTCACCCAGTAATATGCCTCTCTGAGGTCTAATTTAGTGAAGACACTCCCCTTGGCCAGGTGGGTTAGTAAGTCCTTCAGGAGGGAAAGGGGGTATTTATTTTCCACACTCACCACATTGAGACCCTTATAATCTACGCAGAGACAAAGAAACCCATCTTTTTTTTCTTTAAAGAACACAGGGGCTCCCACAGCAGACTTGGCCTGTTTAATGAATCCCCTCGCTAGGTTTTTGTCCACATATCACTGCATCTCCTCCATTTTGAGGGGGGACATAGCGTACATTCTAGGTCATGGGAGTTTGGCCCCCTGCAACAGTTCGATGGAGCAATCATTGGGCCAGTGAGGAGGCAGGGCATTGCATTCTTTCTCACTAAATGCCTCCGCTAGGTCCCAGTACTTGCTGGGGATGAGTGGCTCGCCTGGTGGCAATGAGGCAGCCATGTGTGCTTGCTCGTTGGATGGGCTAAAATTTCCTGTAACGTTTGTTCAATCAATGGGGGGTTGGGCCCTATAGGTAGCCTCACAGTTCTCATTCCTTTCTCCCACCAGATAAATGGCTTCTATTTGTCCAACCAGGCTAATTCTAGGATCACAGCCTCAGTCATTTTTGGAGCCACCAGGAAGCAAATAAACTCCCAGTGCCCACCTATTTCTAGGTGCAGGAGCTCAGTTAATTGCGTGACTAAATTCCCTCCCATCAGGGAGCCATCGGCTTGCTCAAATCTCACGGGTTTGGAGAGCAGTTTTGCTCGTATGCCCATTTTCCTGGCAAATGGCAAGCTAATGATGCATCGGGAGCATCCAGAATCGACTAGCACTTTTAAATCTACCTGTGCCCCCGACTTAGGGATTATGAGTTTGGCAGGTAGTGAGAAAGGTGGGATGTGTCGACTCACTATCGGGTCGTTCTCTCCTTCGTCATCGCTGTCAAAAGAGGGTAGAGTGGGGGCGGATCCAGCCTGAGTCCCGGCGTCCTCCTCTGTGGGGGATGTGACTTGGGCAACAGGTTCCTGTGTGATCCAGTTGGATTTCTCTCTCGTTGGCTGCTGGGCAGGTTTCTTTCTCATTGCTGGTCCCGGTCTATTCTGCTGTTGGGGGTAGGGGACTGGGCAATTTGCTGTGTGATGTCCCTGCGATGTTCCGCATCGGAAGCACTTGATTGATGGGCCTGCAGGTGACCTGGGTCTTTTGGCAGTTGCAGCAGTTGCAGGTTTTTGGGGTGGGGGTTGCCGTTTGGGTTGCTCTGGCCTTGGCTTGGCTTCAGGTGGGGGAGGCTTCTTATAGCAGGCGAGCTGAATGTCTAGTCTTACTGCTGCCTGGTACCATTCTTGCAGCTGATCAGGTACTACTCAATAGATGCAGGCATGAGAGAGGTGATCATCCAACCCTTCTCTGAAGTGATGGACTAGGGACTGCTCAGGCCACCTCTCTATGTAACCAGCTATCTTGCAAAACTCTCATACATACTCCAGAGCAGGCCTGCCAGCTTGTTTTATCTTGTGGATTTGTTCTTCTGCTTTGAGGGCAATGGATGGGTCCTCAAACCTTGCTCTGAGTCCTAGGAGGAAGAGGTGGGGATCCTCCAATTTGGGGGCTTGTTCGTTATATAAATTGTTCAGCCATTTGGATGCCTCTCCCTCTAAACTGGACGCAACCACATCGACCATAGCGGCTGAGTCTGGGTAGAGATAGGTGCAGCGGTTCAAATGAGAGTGTACTTGGTTGAGAAAAAAAATCAGTTTCTCTGGGTCCCCATCGAAGGTTGCTCTGAAAGGCAGAGCAATCAATGGCTGCTGGGGCCCCCACTGTGGCTGTTACACCCCAGTTGATTCAATGGCCGCTGGGGCCCCCACTGTGGCTGTTGCACCCCCAGTTGCTGCTGGCTCCATCCTGGCTGCTGCCACATTCCCAGGGGTTGCACGTTTGGGGGTTGTTACCACACCGCTTGTTGTGGTTGCAGTACCGGCAGTTGTGGCATCCCGAGTTACCGTGGGTCTCCCAAAGGTTGTTGCCTGGGTGGAGGCTGCTGCTGTCCTCCTTGCTGCTGGTCAGTGCGGAGTTGTGGTGCCCTCTGTTGCCGTAGACCCCCCAATGGTTGCTGAATGGGTGGGGATTGTTGCCATCCCCCCTGCTGCTGGTCTGCTGGGAGCTGTGGCATTCTCAGTTGTTGTAGGCCCCCCAATGGTTGCTGCCTGGGTGGGGGTTGTTGCCATTCCCCCTGCTGTTGGTCTTCCAGGAGCTGTGGCATTCTCAGTTGCTGTAAGATCCCCTGTGGCCTCGGAGGGGGTTGTTGCTGGATCTCCAAAATTTGCGGGCCCCTCAGTGGTTGCTGTACATTTGGGGGTGGCAACCATCCCCCTTGCTGCGGCCATCCTCCCACTGGTTGCGGGCCTTCTGGCCTCTGCACTGCCCCAAGTTGCTGCAAGGCCTCTATCAGCTGCTGCAGGCTCAGGGATTGCTGACTTCCCACCTGCGGGGGCTGCCATATTCCCCATTGCTGCAGGGGCCCCAGACTGGGTGATTGATATGCATACCGGTCTGGGGATTGGCTGTCCCAGCGACTGCCCAGGCCCTCATCTCATTGGTGGCGGTTGGGACTTCTGGAGGGGTGGCGACTGGAGCTGTCTCTCTCTCTGGGGCTGGAGGCCCTGGTAGGGGGCTTCAGGGACAGGAAGGCCACCTGATCTGCAAAGGAGGGGTTGGGCATTCCTCTCAGCAGGGATGGATGGCTGCCTCATCGATCATCCTGATTGCTGGCAAGTGGGGAATGGGAAGGTTGCTCTCCGCTTCTCATTTCTAGCCCCTCAAATTTTTCCACCAACTTCTCCACTGATTGACTATGAGCTGCAGACAGGTACTTCCACTCACCCGAGTCCTCAGTGGCAGACGATCTGGTAACTCTCCACTGGTCTGGGGAATGCGATATGCAGGAATCCCTTCACAGTAGCTCAACCTTGTCTGCCTTTGAAGCACTTGAGGGTGGCAAGGCCATCTTGAGGCATCTGGAGTCTCCGCTGGGCAGGGCCCATTCCAATGACCAGATCAGCTGTCCTCCCTGCTTGGGTTTTGCCCCCAGTTTGGGGGCTTGAGAAAATTCTTTCTCCACCGGCATGCTGGCTGTCACTCCCCCCCCTTGGGGTAGCAGCTGCTGCCAGGGTGCTGGCTTCAGGCATTTTCTCTTTCTCCATGATGAAATCTTCCCTGAATCTTTGTCAGCTTATCCCTCAATTCTAGGGACAGCGACTGGGGCTTGGGACCCCTAGGTAGTTAGGAAAGTTGGAGATTTTGGCTTAATGTCATGGTTCCGACAGATGAAACTCTTCAAAGAACTTTGAGGCATTGTTTACCTTAAAGAATCTTTATTGGAGTAGCATAGCATCAGCACTAACATAGTTGAAGCCAAAATCTGAATTCTCCTCCCCTGAACACATAGTATCTAGCACAAATCCCTCCTCTAATTAACAATCATAAATCACATTCTCCAATTAATTTAAAACACAGGCCTTCCCTCCAGTTTTCCAACCAGCCATTTCTTATCATCTCTTATTTCAAAAAACCTTATATTACTGCCATATTGTTATGTCTAACTAATTCTCATACATATTCCTCCCCCTCCCAGTATCATCTAATTCTATCTCTAAGAGTAAAACACAAGAAGGAAAATGGCTGCATCTCCATATGTTGTCAAAGCAAGAACATTCGATGTTAGCAGCGTTGACAATAAGCAGATATGCCTTATGAATAAGCAGCCAAAAACTGTTGGTGGTGGCAATAGGATGCGATGAAGGATGTGTTCTCCAGAGGAGAACACAGTTCCACAAAATGCCACAAAAGTCCAAAGATGGCCTTGTGACAGAGTGAGCATGGACTCCCTTAAAATCCAAACCCATTTCTTTGGATGTAGGCAAGTTTGCAAACACTATTGGAACAGACCAAGATGAAATGTATTAGCTGGGCTTATGACCAGGCAGCTACAGGTGAGGCTGCACAACTCTATTGGCTGAGGCATCATGAAGAAGAATACTATAATACAATAGTAAGCTGCTACTTCATATATGCCAAAAAAGAAAAAATAAAGGAAAATCTTGCAAAAAGAAGGTCAAAAAGAAAGAATGTAATGTTACTGAAAGATATATGGCTACTGGGACAGTGTAGAGTTCTACTTATTAGATCTGACCAGTATGATGTAAATAGATCAAAGATCTCAGATGTTGATTTAGCCATAATTGAAAGAAAATCTTGGAGGTTGAAAACAATAGTTTTGAAACATCTACCATCCACCAGATGAACTCAGACAAGCTGGATAATGAATTGATAATGACAATGACAATGAATTAGAGCAGAAATTATAGAAGTGAACTAAAATGAAAAGAATGGGATATTTACAATCAGATGAATTAATTAGTTTATTTTTTTTAATTCTGGAAATGAAACTGGGAACAAAATGGACTAATGGTTACAAATAGCTGCATGTGGAATGGAATGCAACCATGTCAATGACAGAATAATTTCAATCAGAATTCAAAAACAGTCAATTTTATAATTACACACATAGATACTATGGCAGATAATGAAGAAGAGATAGATGAATTCTATGGAAGATTACAGTGAATAATAGATAAAACACTTAATATGTTCTAATAATTATTGGTGACTTTAATAGCAAAGTTGTGTAAGTTGCAATTGTCTGTGCAAACATTTGGAAAAATTGGAAGGGAAACCTATAGGTTGCAGCTTGACATCTGATAGACTTCAGGACAGAACCCTAATCAACTATAGCACATCTTATATAGCAATACACGGAAAAGCCCTATGCTGAATTGCAAAATGCTGTAGAATAGAATAGAATAGAATAGAATAGAATAGAATAGAATAGAATAGAATAGAATAGAATAGAATAGAATAGAATAGAATAGAATAGAATAGAATAGAATAGAATTCTTTATTGGCCAATTGTGGAATTTGTCTCTGGTGCATAAGCTCTCAGTGTACATACAAGCAATAGTGATAAGTCATGATCATAATCAACATAAAAATACATTCATCATAAATCATAAAACACAACACATTCATCATAAATTATAACTTGCAGCACTTAGTGATAGTCATAGGATACTAGCTAAGCAAATAACATAAATCATACTAGGATACCAAATAAAACAATATAAATTGTAATATACCAGCAATAAAGTTATAGTCATAAGAAGATAAGGATAGGTAATAGGAAAGATGAGGAGAATAATAGTAATACAGCTTTACTAAGTAGTTTGACAGTGTTGTAGGAATTAGTTGTTTAGCAGAGTAACACCATGGGGGGGGGGGAAATGTCCTTGTGTTTAGTTGTTTTGGCATGCAATGCCCTATCTTGAGTAAAGAAGTTGAAACAGTTTATGACCAGGATGTGAGGGGTCTATAGATATTTTCACAGCCCTCTTTCTTGCTCATGCAGTATACAGGTTCTCAATGGAAGGCAGCCTGGTAGCAATTTTTTTTTGCAGTTTTAACTATTAATTGAAGTCTATGTCTGTCTTGTTTGATTGCAATTCCAAACCAGACAGTTATAGAGGTGCAGACTCAATAATTCCTTTGTAGAAGTGTATCAGCAGCTCCTTGGGCAGTCTGAGCTTTCTGAGTTGGCGTAGGAAGAACATTCTTTGTTGTGCTTTTTTGATGACATTTTTTATGTTAGATGTCCATTTTAAATTTTGAGATATTATAGAACCTAGAAACTTGAAGGTCTCTGCTGTTGATACTGTGTTGTCTAGTCTTGTAAGAGGTGGAAGAATAGGAGGGTTTCTCCTAAAATCTACTATCATTTCTACAGTTTTGAGTGTGTTCAGTTCAAGATTGTTCTGGCCGTACCAGAAGAGTAGTTGTTCAACCTCCCATCTGTATGCAGATTTGTCATTGTCTCGAACGAGACCAATAACTGTTGTATCATCTGTAAACTTCAGTATTTTAACAGAGGATCTTTAGAGATGCAGTCATTGGTATATAGAGAGAAAAGAAGTGGAGAAAGCACATGGCCTGGGGGGGGGGGCTGTGCTAATTGTATAGGTACATGATGTGATTTTGCCTAGCTTCACTTGTTGCTTCCTGGCTGTTAAAAAGCTTATGATCCACTTACAGATGTGGTCAGACACAGCTAGATGATTTAGTTTAGTTAGAAGAATATCTGGAATGATGGTATCGAATGCCTAGCTGAAGTCTACAAAAAAGAGTTTGCGTAAGATTTCCGGTTTGCTGACACGGCTGCCATGGATGTCTGGAAGGCGAGCTCCGTCTTCCGCATCCAGTTTCGCTTCATTGGGGGACCCTGGAAAGGGTTGAAAGTCGCCCTGTAGGGGTGACCAGCAAGGAGGGGATCCCCGCTTGATCGCGGGAGGACTGTAGCCCTTCCGCTTGATCCGGGGCAGCCCTCCAAACCAGCGGATGAAAGACTGGCCATACAAATATGGCTCATCACTAGGCTGCAAACAGCCGAAGTCACACTTACCACCAGGCAACTATAAAGCAGCGTGGATGAGATTGGGTGAGATCTACCTCTCTTAAATCCTAACTATCTTTTTTATCTGCATAAGTTGCTTAAAGTACTTTCCCCCCTATGGAGAGGGAAGGGAGATTTTATCCCTCCCTCTAGAAACAGCAACGATTGACTATCCAGGGGAGTTTAAAACGTTGAAAGAATAACTTGATCCTAATTGGAATTCTATTTTTTAAAGTTTGTGGACTAAAAGATTTTCTATTCTTACTGAAGATCTGGGTTTTTACTTATAAAAAAAGAAGCAAAACTGAAAAGATTATAAAAACTTTGGATTTAAAAGAAAACTTTAAATGGTAGGGGCAACATCTTATGGCTAAACCTGATACTACAATTTGTTATTGCTTAAAAAAGACTTGGCCAGGAATCCAGACAATAGATAAGATTTATGTAACCTTGAGATATCAGCTGTGAGAAGCCCAGCTGTGTTCCATATTCAGTGACAATTTTTTTTTTGCATTCTCTGATTGTAAAGCTTTTAACCTAATACACTACTAAGAGAATATGGATGAAGATCAGGAACAGATTATCTCTATGCTGAAAGCAATTCATCAAACTATTCTTACAGCTACTGATGAAATAAGAGGTTACAGAAAAGAACAAGATGTCACCCCAGATATATGAACTCAAACTTTGATTACAACTAAAAAATCAACTACATAGAATATAACAGAAAAAGTGGAACAATTAAATATTATGACAGAAGATTCAACTGATCAACAAATACAGTCAATGGAAAACCCAGAAAAGGGACTGACAATATGGAAAAAGGAAAAGACTTTCTACATAAATCAGAAGGAACCTGAGGATCAAGAAGAAGAACAGACTGAAGAGAAGATAAACAGTTCAGGACAACTACATCGAGATGGAAAAATAGAGAGACAATTTTAGTCCTCTCAAAAAAATGGCGACCGGATGGTTTTTTCTACATCAAACAATCTACGTAACAGCACAGGGAGATTTGTTTGATGACTCAAAAGCATAAACATGGAAGACAATTTGGCAAAGAAAGAAAGCCAGAATAAGACTGAAGAAAATTGGGGTTTTGACTTATTCGTGAGAATTAAAATAGAATATACTCAAATAGATAAGATGTGTACTTTGAATACTACATATTGTTATGAGTTGAGATAAAGAAAACTTTGGTCATTTAAAACATAAAAGTATAAATATTAACAGTTAAATTTGAACATTGATTTGCTTATAAAGGTTAAATGTAAAGGTAATTAAGATATATATAAGCTAAAAATCTATCGATGAATGTAATAAATATGTTTTTACTTAGCGGTAATAATAAAAATTATTAGCTTAAATATGAGATAGTAGATATTAAGAGAAAAAGAGAGGAAGTATTAAATGTTGAAATAAGAGAAATGTTGGTTAATACATTTAAGATGTTTAGAAATTACCAGAAAATAAGAATATTATATTGTATTATTAATTAGTTGATGTAAGATGGTGAGAATTCAAATAGATAAGACATGTATCCTGAACATTAGATCTTGTGATGAATTGTGATAAAGGGAATTGGGGTTATTTAAAACTTGGAAATTATAAATATTAAACGTTAAATTTAAATATTAATGGGAAACTAAAAATTGGGAAAAATTAACCAGGACATTGATTGTCTAAAAAGATTGAATGTTAAAACAACTAGGTTATGTATAAACTAAAAATTATTGATAAATGTAAGAAAGTTATTTTTTATTTAATCGATATAATAAGAATTGTATTAATTTAAATATGAGACAGGAAATACCAAGGGGAAAAGAGAGGAAACATTTAATGTAATAGTTTGTGATCTGTACTAAAGAAATTTGTATGTTATTGAATTATGAACCAACCCAGCCGCCACGTTGCTTTTCAAATATTTAAATGTAAAACTAGAAAATCAATAAAATTTTCTTAAAAAAAAAAAAGAGCTTGCATAGGTCTTTGGAGATTCAAGATATTGTAGTATATAGTGCAGAGCCATATTAACAGTATCATCTGCCAATCTATTTGCTCGGTAGGCAAACTGCAGAGGGTCTAACAGTGGGTCCATGATTGTTTTCAGGTGGGTCAGCACTAACCTTTCTTTTTTAAAAAAAAAAACTTTTTATTAATTTTCCAATGTTACAATTATATCTTTGAAAAGCAATGTGGTGTGTGAGTTACAATAATTCCATTACATACAAATAGTATTAATACAAATCTTCAACTATTACGGCCAATATTTTCCCTCTTTTTTCCCTTAATACATACTGTCTCTTGTTTAAATTAGTATACTTCTTCTTCTTCTTTTTTTTATAAACTTTATTGGTTTTTAAAACTAGTATACTTCTTATTCTATCCATCAGCTACTTAATAGCTTTCTTACATTTATCAATAAGTTTATATATCTTATTTATTTTAACATTCCATCTTTTGGACCATCAATAACCTTATAAATTATCCCAGCTTTAATTTTGCGTTGATATTTAAATTAAACGTTTAATATTTATCATTTCCAAATTTTTAAATGACCCCAATTCCCTTTGTCACAATTCCCCCCAACATCTAATGTTCCAGATACATATCTTATCTATCTCACTTCTGTATCAACAGATTAGTAATACAATATAATATTCTTGTTTTCATGATAATTTCCAAATATTATACATTCAATAACCAAAATTTCTCCCATTTTAGCATTCTTCCTTATGTCCACTTTCTCATATTTAAGCTTATAATTTTTATTCTTGTCACTAAATCAAAACATGTTAATTACGTTACTTCACTCTTAACATATATACAGTATGTCTTAATCACCTTTATCTTATCTTTATAAACAACTCAATATTTCAATTTAACTGTTGATGTTTATGCATCTAGGTTTTAATTAGCCAACATTTTTCTTTATCTTCACATCATAACAATATCTTGTATTCAAAATACGGGTCTTGTCTACTTAAGTATATTCTATTTTAAACCTCCTAAATACGTCCACACTCCATTCTTCTTCAGTGTTATTCTGGCTTTTTTTCTTTGCCAAATCATCTTCCATGTTCTTGCTTCAGGGTCCTCAAAGAATTCTTGTATTATTGTATATATTATGTCATATTGAGATGACCATCTAGTCGCCATTTTTGAAAGGCTGAGGGGTCTGGCAGGACTACCAGATCGTCTCTTTATTTTCTCCTCTTGACGTAGTTGTCCTGGACTGTTTATCTTTCCTTCCATCTGTTTCTCTTCTTGATCTTCAAATTCCTTCTGATTTATATAGCAGGTTTTTTCCTCCATCCAAGTTGTCAGATTTTTTTCTGAATTTTCTATTGTCTGTACTTGTTGGGCAATTAGGTCTTCTGTGACAATATTTAATTGTTCAATTTTTTCTGTTGTATTCTGTATAGATAGGTTTTTAGTTATAGTCAAAGTTTGAGTTTGCATATCTAAGATGCTTTCTGATTTTTCCCCGAAAGCTCTTATTTCATCACCAGCTGTAAGAAGTGTTTGGTAAGTTTGGTAAGTTATTTTCAATATAGCAGAACTTTATTTTTGCATTCCTTCCATAGAAAAGGTCTGTTCCTGGTCTTCCATAATGATGAGTTGAATTGAAAACTTTTACAGTCCCCCCCCCCCCAGTAAATAAGAAACAGAGCTAAAACTCTCACAGCTGGTGTTCAAGGTCACATAAATCTTATCTTGTTTTCTGAACTGTCAGCCAAGTCTCTTTTCTTTAATAAATTGCAATTTCAGGTTTAGCCACAAGATGTCACCCCACTGTTTAAGGCAGGGCTTTTCAACCTTTTCACTGATTGTACCACTTTTAGGATATGGCAATATTCGAGTACCACCTAGCAAGGTGTCAAAAACTTGATGACCAAAAAAAAAACCCTGTTCAAAGTTGCAATTGCACTGAAATGACTTATGACCATTTTCACACTTATGACCATTACAGCATGCCCAGGGTCATGTGATTTATATTTGGATGCTTGGCAACTGATTCATATTTATGATGGTCACAGTGTCCCAGGGTTATGTGATCCCCTTTTGCAACCTTTTGACAAGTAAAGTCAATGGCAGGGCTGCTGGTGGCCAAGTGCTAAGGCAGGACTTCCCTCCCTCCCTCTTTCTCATGCCCACCTCCTTCTGAAGGAAGAATTTGAAAAAAAACCCATATTTTTTCTCTTTCATATATTCATCAAACAAGGAAAAGCCTCCAGAAACAGAAAAGACAAACTGCTGAATGAACTAGCTTAAAAAGGCACATTCCCCTTTAAGAATTAGCTACTGGCTAGAAAGGAAAGTAAGGAAGAAAAAAAAATGTAGTAAGTATTGGCTGCCGGCTAAGGCAGCCTCCCCAAATGGCTCCAATCATAAGTAAATGAATCTACAGGCAAAATCCATTCAGGAGAAAAATACTTCAAAATCCCTTGCAGCAAAACTTACAGCTAACAATAACAGAGCAATAGAAGCTAACACGAGACATCAGCCATCAGCCAAATAGAAATTGCCAAACACTCCTTAAGAACACAAAGCCCACATTGCACAAATCCCAGAACTTCAAAGTCACAAAAGCACATAAGAATCCTTCCACTCTCCATCTCCCTCCCTCCCTCGTGCCTCACCTCCAGCCATTGCTGCCTTTTTTCATTCCTCTTGGAGGGTGACCCCTCCCCCACTGCATTTCTTGCCTGTTTGCTGCTGCCAGCACAGGTGGCTGCCACAGCAGTTGCAAATCAGCTCATGGCCGGCCTGCTTGATTTGATCTCCTCCCCCCCCCCTCCTCCTTCGGTGCAGCTAGAGCTGACTCGGCCTCCTCCCAAGGCTGCTTCTTTTTCTCTCTCTCCCTCTCCTGCCCAAACTGCCTCCTTTTATAGCCTCTGTCTCTGCCCCCTCCTCCTCCTTTCTCATGGGGGAGGGTGAGCCAGAAGTGAGCCTGGGGCCTTTGTCTCACCCCACCCACTCTGCAGCTCCAGAGACTTTCTCACTGTAAGTCCTTGCCTGTGCTGGCTCATTCCCTCCCCCACTACACTTGGCTAGGCAGGGCTGTGTACCACCTGCCACTTGTTAATGTATCACAAGTGGTACGCGTACCACAGGTTGAAAAACCCTGGTTTAAGGAATTCCTTTAAAACCTCAAAGTTATTTTAATCCTTTCGGTTTTTTTTTTCTATTTTTTTTCTTTTATTTTCAAATAAAAATAGAAGGTAAAAAGTAGATAATCAAAAATCTTTTAATCCACAAGCTTTAGGAAATAAAGTTCCAATTGGGATCCAATTATTTTTTCAACGTTTTCAAAAAACTCCCCTGTATATTTGATTGCCGCTGATTCTAGAGGGAGGGCTAAAATCTCCCTTCCCTCTCCACAGGGAAAAAAGTACTTTAGCAGCTTGAATAGGTACAAAAAAGCAATTAGGATTTAAGAGAGGTAGATCTCACCCAGTCCTTTCCATGCTGCTTTGAAGTTGCCAGATGGTAGTGTGACTTTGGCTGTCTGCAGCCTAGGGACGAGCCATATTTCTATGGCCGGTCCTTTCGTCCGCCGATTTGGAGGGATCGCCAGCTCCAACGGGAGAGTTGCTGCTCTCCCGTGATCCAGCGAGAGCGCCTCCTCGCTGGTTGCCTCTTCGGGGCAACTTTTGGCCCTTTTCAGGGCCCCCCAGCGATCCGGAACTGAACGGGGGAGAGAGCAAGTCTCCCAGCCATCTATGGCAGCCGTGCAGCAAACCGGAAGTCAGCACTAACCTTTCAAAGGTTATCATAACAATGGATGTCAGAGCAACCAGTCTGTAGTCATTCAGTTCCTTTATGGAGGGTTTCTTTGGCACTGGGATAATAGTAGAGCATTTGAAGCAAGAAGGAACATAGCATATCTCTAGTGATTTATTAAAGATGCTGGTGAAGATGGGGGCAAATTGGTCAGCACAAGCTTTCAAGCAAGAAGGAGTTATCTTGTGCTTTTCCAGGCTTTTGTCTGCGAAAAAGACCTTGCACATCATTTTCTGTGATCACCAGAGATCAGAGGATGAGGTCAGTTGTAAGAAGTTTGACTGTTGTTGGTGTATCTGAGATGAGGATGGTGGAGATAAGTGACAGTGGTTTCCTCTCAAACCTACAGTAAAACACATTCAGGTCATCTGCCAGTTGTCGGTTTCCTTCAGCATGGAGAGGAGGTTTGCTGTAAGCAGTGATATTTTTGAGAGTTTTCCACATATTTGCTGGTTCATTTGTTGAGAATTTAGCTTTTCAGAGTAGCTTCTTTTTGCTGCTCTTAATACATTTCTGGCCTGATTGTACAGCATTCTATCTCCTTTCCTGTAGGCTTCCTCTTTGGCATGACATAGCTGCTTGAGTTTAGCTGTGAACCAAGGCTTGTTGCTATTGTATATTCGCAGGTTTCTGGTTGGCACACATAGGTG
Organism: Azemiops feae; assembly: GCA_023970755.1. Lineage (NCBI taxonomy): Eukaryota > Metazoa > Chordata > Lepidosauria > Squamata > Viperidae > Azemiops > Azemiops feae. The sequence continues at coordinate 569,710 of JALGBA010004173.1, read as the reverse complement.
TGCCAACAAAACTAACATATGATGTTACAGTATCTGTGAGCTCATCCAAGTCTGCAGAAGTATCTTTGAAAACTTTCCAATCAGTGCAATGAAAGCAAGTCTGTAGCTTTAGCTTTGCCTCAGTCCAAGACTTCACTAATTTAATTGTTGGTTTTTATAGTTTTAAGCCTTTAAGGTACTGACTGTGATTTAGATAATCAAATACTAAACACAGAAATACTCTTCAGACTGAAAAAAGACTAAAAAGGATCCAATCCCACTGTGATATAACTTAGAGCTAGAAGTACATAATATTTGTGTCAGAACCAGATTCAAAGACTTAGACCTAGTGGACAGAAAGTTCAAGGAACTGCAGGAAAAAGTTAAAATGCTTAAAGTAGAAGATGAAAAGCACAGAACAAGATCAGAAGGAAACAGAGAATGCAACTTTGCAAAATTGAATGCATATCCTTGTTCATTGCAATGTGAGGCTACCAATGAATTCGGATCTCTTCATCTAACTGCTTGTTCGTGTTCTCACAAGCTGATGGTTCACTTCCTTCCCATCTATCCCAATAGTCAGTACATCTTTGTTTTTATGCAAACAAAGCCATAGAAATAGTGAAACAAAGCAAATTTTATCAAGTTTTGGGCCCTTTTTTATCATGAGGGCTAAAAAAGGTGGCGATGGGCAAGGAGAAGAAAGGAGGAGGGGCCAGGTAGCACCTGAGATGGATAGATGAAGTATTGGAGTTTGTTGCAATTCAGTGGAATATAACAATACTGAGGGAGAAGACATGGCTGGCAAGTAGGGAATCATATCATTTTTAATTGCTGGGAGAAGTTCTGCTGAACAAAGTAAGACAGAGAAACAATGCTAAAAATTCTCCCCCAGCTGAATTTTTGGGATAGAAGAGATTTACCTCATTTCATGAAGATTATTTCTTGTCTATTGTCTAAATAGTTTGTTTTTGCTGCTGGAGGTCATTAACTTTCCACTTAACATCTGCCTGCTAGATCCCTGTGCCTTCCTAAGAGAAATAGGAAGAATTTAATCACTGGTCACCCAAACTGGACCAAACTTATTAAATTTTATCCCTGGTTTTCTTTCTTTCTTTCTTTCTTTCTTTCTTTCTTTCTTTCTTTCTTTCTTTCTTTCTTTCTTTCTTTCTTTCTTTCTTTCTTTCTTTCTTTCTTTCTTTCTTTCTTTCTTTCTTTCTTTCTCTTTCCTTCCTTCCTTCCTTCCTTCCTTCCTTCCTTCCTTCCTTCCTTCCTTCCTTCCTTCCTTCCTCTTTTTATTTTTAATGAATGGATCTCATCACATTCTCTAAATGTGCTTTATAATTTCCAATGGATGAAGCTTGGATAGTTTCCACTGAAAAATCATTGATACTATAAAGAAATTGTTTGGAAGCAATTGTATTATCAGTTATTCTGGTTTTGGGTTTATCTTTTTTTTTAAAGGGCGCTAAAATTATCCTTACTTATCATATGAAAGAAGGAGAGTGCTCTTTTTATTCTGAGGCTATTGTTAAATCTCTCTCTTTTTCTTCTTCAGCAGTTTTTCCCATAGATTGTAAGTTAAGAATGCTGTAATCATCTTGGAGTTATGATTCCAGCATGAAAATATACTTTAACAATAGGACAGCAAAATAGAGAAGTCTTGCCAGATTTCACATTCACTGACTGCACCATCATTATAAATTCTTTCTTTTGACCTTGATAATAGCATCTTACGTGCTATGCTGGATGCCCTCTAGTATTAAAAAGTGGAAATAACTAAAACTGAAAAGCAAAGGAGGGGTTTTAGAAGTTTGAGTGAGAATGTATCTATTGTCTCCTATGTATTACCCTAACCCTAACCCTAACCCTAACCCTAACCCTAACCCTAACCCTAACCCTAACCCTAACCCTAACCCTAACCCTAACCCTAACCCTAACCCTAACCCTAACCCTAACCCTAACCCTAACCCTAACGAATGGCCCGGATGGAGAGGCCCTTATTACTGTCACTATAGGGGGAAGAGAGTATGAGTGCCTGGTGGACACTGGAGCCACCTTGTCACTCATCACCACCCCTCCCTTTAAGGGTTCAGTAGTACCAGGGGCTTGAGATAATATTATTGGAATGGGGAAAAAATAATCCCAGTAGAATTCACCAATGAAATGAGGGTGGAGATTGGCCCCTTCTCTTTGGATCATGCCTTCACTGTCTGCCCACAGTCTCCATTGTCCCTTATGGGCAGAGACCTACTGTGCAAGATGGGGGCTACAATAAAGTGCAACAAAACGGGATTGATATTAGACATCCCAGTGAAGTGCACACATTTTTTGGTCATAAGAAAAGAACAGTTACATGAGGACTTAAGAGACTTGCCAACTTCCCTATGGGGCTGGGACGCTACCGAGGTGGGATTGCTAAAAGGAGACACCCGGGTTAAAATCCAAGTAAAGGAGGGGCCACCTCCTTGCATTCCCCAGTACAAAATCCAGGTGGAAGCAATAGAACCCATCAGGAAATTAATTGAAGCATATTTAAAACAAGGAGTCCTCTACAAATGTACCTCCCCCTGTAACACTCCCATCTTCCCGGTTAGAAAACCAAAGGTGGACCAGGACAGAAACTCAGTCTTCAGATTCATTCAGACATGATACTTTGTGCTCCAGCCACGATCATCATGGAAGTCCCAGGGTCTGCCACACATTTCACGGTTATAGATCTCTGTTCTGCTTTTTTTAGCATCCCGGTAGACCAGTCCTCCCAGTACCTTTTTGCCTTTACCTGGGAAGACCAGCAGTATACACTTACCACAGGGTTATACTGAGTCCCCCACCCTCTTCTTGCAGATTCTAAAGGCAGATCTATCGTCCATTTCTCTGCCAGGGGGTTCAACATTAATTCAATATGTGGATGACCTTTTATTGGCGTCAGACACTAAATAAATCTGTAAAGCTGACACATCACCTGCTCTTATCCCTAGCACAGAGGGTGCACAAAGCATCCCCCTCAAAATTGCAATACTTACAGCAAGAGATCACATACCTGGGCTATGTCATTGCTCCTGGAATACGGAAACTAGCTCCAGGGAGAATTGAGACCATCCTCAATATGAAGCCCCCAAGTACAAAGAGGCAGGTACAAGCCCTACTGGGTGTCTTAGGATTCTGCCACCCATGGATTCCTTCTTTTGGGGAGCTAGCTAAGCCCCTGATTCAATTAACCACTAAAGACATGCCAGACTCTGTTGCCTGGACAAATCCACTAGCCCTCACCTTTTCAAAAATAAAGCAGATGCTAGTGTCAGCATCAGCCCTGGGTCTACCAAATTACCAGAAACCCTTCCTACTGTTTATTCATGAAAATCAGGGAGTGGGATCAGGGGTCTTAGCCCAGCAATTCAGCCCCTCACTGCGTCCGGTAGCAACTGGATCTGGTGGCAAGGGAACAATCCCCTGCCTGAGAGCAGTAGCAGCTACAGTAGAAATTGTGAGGAAGTCAAGGGATTTAGTCCTGCATCGGCCTCTTATTCTGAAAGTGCCTCATGATGTATTTGTCATTCTCTTAAAGTCACAGACACAAGCTTTCACTCAACATTGCTTAGCACAGTATGAAGCTGAACTCTTCACCTCAGATCACATTTCCTTTGAGAGGTGTATGACTTTAAACCCGGCCACGCTATTACCAGCAGATCAATCCAGGGAAAGTTTACATGACTGCTTACCCTGACCCAACCTTACTGGCGTCCCCTTATTAAACCCAGACTTTGAGTTGTTTATAGATGGTTCCTCATACATACACAAAGGGAGCAGGGTGATGGGAGCGGCTGTTGTCTCTCTCCATGAGATTGTATGGGCAGCACTACTCCCTCCTTCCTACAGTGCTCAAGCAGCTGAACTCGTGGCTTTAATTCAAGCATGTGAGAGAGCAAAGAACTGGTCTACCAATGTTTATACAGATTCTTGATATGCGTTTGGGATCTGCCATGCTACCAGAGCCCTGTGGAAACAGTGGGGATTTTTAACCTTAACAGGGCAACCTATCACTCACACAAAGTTGATTTCCAGATTATTATTGGCTATTCAATTACCCTCAGCAATAGCCATTACCCATTGCAGGGCACACCAAAAGGATAGTTCAGAGGTAACGAAAGGTAACTGATTTGCAGACCAAGCTGCAAAATGGGCTGCTATTCTACCTCTACAGGCAAGCAGAATGGCCTCTGCCTTAAGAGTAGGCACAGAGGTTCTATATAAGGACTTACTAGAGGAGGGGGAGGCGGAACAATGGAAGGAAAAATTTGAGGCAGTATACAGGGAGGGTTTTTGGAGAGTTCCAGATGGGAGTCCCATAGCCCCTCTTCACCTTCTGCGACTTATTTGCCAGAGGTTACATGCCAAAGGCCACTGTGGAACGCAGGCAATAGTGGATGCAATAAGGGGGGTCTGGTATGCCCTGGTGGCTTATAGGGAAGCCATGTGGGTGGCAGGGACTTGCAAAACATGTCAGGCCAACAACGCCACCTTCAGGAAAACTACCCACACTGGGGAAAGGCCATGGGCACAGCATCCATTTGAAAAACTACAAATGGATTACATACAGCTTCCCAGAGCCAGTTGCTACCAGTATGTCCTTGTATGTAGGGACCAATTCACACATTGGATAGAGGCCTTTCCCTGTCGTCATGCTATAGTACAGGGGTGGCGAACCTATGGCACACGTGCCACAGGCGGCACACGGAGCCATCCCTGATGGCACGCAAACCATTGCTGGGCCGAGCTGCTTCCCTCCTCCTCTTCGCACATGTGCAGCGCTTCGTGTCTCTGTGCATGTGCAGCGCTTCGTGCTCTCTGCTCATGCACAGCGCTTCGTGCTCTCTGCGCATGTGCAGCTCTCCGTGCATGCACGGAGAGAGGGTATAAAAGAAGCAACTTTCGGAGAATGGAGCATTTGTGGCAGAAAGCGAGAGAGAGAGAGCACGAGTGGACAGCGGAAAGTGAGCGAGCGAGCGAGCATGAGCCGAAAATGGTAAGTTTCAGTGGTGGGGCCAGAGCGGTAGTGGTGCGGGGGGTGGGGGGTGGGGGCGGGGGGTTGCCTTGCCTTGCCTTCGGCAGCGGGAGCAGAATGTTAATGGCGGCTGGGGGCGGGTGGGGCTTTCTTGGCTCATATGCCCCGCATGCGCCACGTGAGGTCCCCCCTCCCCTCGCAGGGCCCCGCTTACCTGGGTGGTGCCCAGCTCCATCATCTCCACCTCAAAGGCCGCCGTCTCCTCGGCCTGCCGCTGCTTCTCCAGCACGATCATCTCAGTAAACTTGCACGGGTTGGATGCAGCCACAGCGGATGAGGCCGAGGACAAAGAGCCCGGCGCAGTGGCCCCTGAACCCCACACCGGCACCGCCATATCGCAGCGGCCAGCGCCGGCATCTTCCGGCGTGGCATCTTGCATCTCCTCATGCCCCGCCTCGCGCAGCACCCACATCGCCGTCTCCTCAGCCTACCGCTGCTTCTGCAGCACGATCTTCTCGGTAAAGTTGCATGGGTGGGACGCAGCCACAGCGGACGAGGTGGTGGCCGCCTGGGGAGATGAGGCCGAGGACGAAGAGCCCGGCGCAGCGGTCCCGGAACCCCACGCTGGCACCGCCATCTTGCAGCGTCCAGCGCCGGCATCTTCCGGCGCCGGCATCTTGCGTTTCCTCATGCCCTGCCTTGCACAGTCCCCACAGCGCCGTCTCCTCGGGCTGCCATTAATGGCAGCTGGGGCCGGGCTGTGTTGCCTTGTGTGCCACGAGTGGCAGCAGCGGCGGCCCGCTAATGGCGGCTGGGGCCGGGGAGGCTGGCCTCAGCAGGCCCCAATGAGGCAGCATTCACACACTTACTGGCTGCCCAGCTTTGTGGGGCAGTGGCAATGGTGTGGGGGGAGAGCCTGGTGTCTGAAGCTGCCTCAGCTGGCCACTCGCCTCAGCAGGCCCCAATGAGGCAGCATTCATACACTCACCATCTGCCCAGCCTCATGGGGCAGTGGCAATGGTGTGTGGGGGGGGGAAGTCTGGTGTCTGAAGCTTCCTCAGCTGGCCGCTGGCCTCAGCAGGCCCCAACGAGGCAGCATTCACACACTCACCGGCTGCCCAGCCTCTCGGGGCAGTAGCGAGGGGTGGGCGTGCACCAGAATGTGAAAAATGGTCTTAAGTCACTTTTTAAAGTGCTGTTGTCACTTCAAACAGTCACTAAGTTAACTGTTGTAAGGTGAGGACTACTGTACTTTATCACTTTTTTCCTTTTTTTTTGGTCATCAAGTTTACATCAAGTTTTTGACACCTTGCTAGGTGACTGGAAAAGCCCTGTTACAGTACCCGGATTGCAGCTGCTTTCTTGCAGGTATGTGGAATGGCGTGGGACCCACAGGGTTTGCAATGTTAGGTGAGGAAGTTGGTTACAGCTTTTTAGGAAAGATAAAATAGACAACCAAGAATGCTTTATTGACCATTCTTTTTATATCAGTTGCATCTGCTAATACAGGCGTTCTGTTTCAGATTTCTCTGCTATTTTCAGTATCTGGTAAAATGAATGAGTACTTTTCCAACAACCTGTAAAATCCAAGACACTGCTTTCATTGTTTAATTCCCCCCTCCCAGATTGTTGATTTAGGGAATATCCATTTCTTTAGTGTTAACCAATAGTGTTAGTTATTTAGTGATAGGTTTGTATTGGTTGCTTCATTTTTTTTAAATTTTGTGTTTTTTTAGACTCCAAGTCTTGTACGCCCACCCAAAAATGACTACAGCCCAGAAATCAAAAACAGATAGTGGAAGATCATTCCAAGAGGCCTGGACACAGTCATTTGGAGTGATTGAACGCAGTGGGAAAGCATTATGTGTTCTATGCAACGAAAGTGTTGTTTGTCGCACATCAAGTGTCAGACGGCACTTTGAAACCAACCACAGAAATGTTGCCCAACTTGGTGATAATGAAAGGAAAGTGTCAGAATCCAATTATATTTTATTTCTAGCTAATCTAATCTGGGAAAACCCAATTCTTACTCTCTTTTGGATTCTGTCATACTACAAAGGGGGGGGGAGTAAACACGGGTGTTTATGACTGGCATTCCTCCTATCAACTACAAAGAAACATCCTCTGTGGATTCCCTCTCTGGAGTACTAACCATAACAATACAGCAATCAGCCTTTGATCTCACTCCCTATGAAGCCTCCTTTTACCGGCAGCAAGGAAAAAGGGGGGGAAGATTGCAACATTTGGGATCCGATGGATTTAACACCCAGCCATCTGCCAATTTGGATTGACCGGAAGGAATGTGGGGTGGGACTGCTTGGGAACACTTTAAAACATTGAATGATCAGGGGGGTCCCCCAGATCCTGTCTAGCATGCATTCAGTCAGTTTTTCTTAATAAAGATTCCTGTTGGAAGAAACGTTCCAAGAGTTCTGTCTTCTTAAGATGTAAATTGAGGTGGGTCCTTACATTAGACAGGATCTGCAAAATTAGTCAACCTGGAAGGAAGAACCTTGCCAGGGGACTTTGCAAAAATTACCATGTCAGACGATGAAGCAGGGAAGGGGGAAAGCCCCCCCAGAGAGGGAGCCGTTGCCCCAACTGGAAACCTACCAAATATCCGGATCTGAAGGGTCAGAATCCTCAGGAGAAGAGGTGGTGGAGATGCGTAACCACAATGGGAGTTGGAAAGAAAGGCGAGTGGGAAAAGAAATCAAGAAAGGTGACCCTGAGATGGGGGGCCAACTAACCAGGATGGAAGCAGGAGATGGAGAGATCCCTGCACACAAGTGAAGATGAAGGAAGCTGTGCACAGCACTCGAACTGGATCCTAGAGAAAGCTATCGACTTGATGAAGAGGACCCTCAGCTCCCTAGGAGATGAGAATCCTGAGCCCCATAGCCGCACCAACTCCTGGAGCCGCAACTGGAGAGACACTGAGGGGGAATTGGAACCTGCAGCCCCGGGGACATCTGCTGATCCAGTAGTCCCCACCCCCCGTCGACCTGCAGATGGCAATCCGGATGGAAGACAATACCAATGAAGAAGGCACCGATCCATTCAAAGACTCCCGCCGCTGGACGTGAAATTCAAGGGGGAGCCGACATGCTTGGGGTTTTTCCTAACCCAAGTCCTTGGCTAAATGGAGGAACACGGGCGGCACATCCCTAGCGACAAACCCCGTATCCGGATCATGCAATCTGCTCTGGATGGGCCGGCCGCCAATTGGGTGGTGAATTTGCACGATTCCAATGCCCCAGAGCTCAACAACTTCAACTGTTTCATGTCCTCTCTGAGAAGGCGATTTGAAGACCCCCTGGCTGATCGCAAAGCACGCAAAAGAATCAAAACGATGAGGCAAGGCAGACGGCCAGTAGCCGAATATGTGCAAAAATTCCGAACCATTGCCAGCAAGCTGAACTGGCCGGAAGACATCCTCCTTAGCCATTTCAAAGACGGTCTGAATTACGACCTATATGATGCTTGCTTGCCCCGGGGGGACCCACACCAACTCGACAAATGGTACGTCCTGGCAGAGGAAGCAGAGATTGACCTACTGAAGAGGCACCACCGAGGAAAACAATGGAGCCGTTCACCGCCTGAACCGACGCACGAACCAGCGAAGCCATCGGCTATGGCCAAGAAACCAATGGGCTGTTTCAAATGCGGGAGAGAGGGGCATCAGGCTGTAGAATGCCACTCGAAAGCCCCCCAGCAGAACCCAGACAGACCACCGGGCAGCAAATCCGGGAAGTCCCCAGCTAAGTCAAAAGAATCTGCCATGAGAGGGATAGAGGCTGTGGAATCCCCTACCTCTGCCCATCATGGGGAAAGAGCCCCAGCCTTCACCGCAGGGCCAGTGGATGCCCCAGATGACAGCTCAGAGGGTGAACCACTGGTAAGTGGATCCATCCCACCCATCCTCAAGACAGTGACTATATTAGCCCCCTCTATGCCCGAAGCTGTCAAAGTGAAAGCCTTAATAGACTCTGGCTGCACCCGCTGCCTAATTAGCCCGACCCTAGTGGGAAATCTGGGCATCCCAGTGAGGAGGCTGGAACAACCAATCTCATTTGGCCAGTTAGATGGGTCCATAGCAGGGGGGGTGCCAGCTACCCTAGCCACGTTACCAATCCACCTATCCCTGGGAAATCATGAGGAAGACATAACGTTTGTAGTGACCCCAGGCATGGAATGCCCGATGATCCTAGGGCTGGAATGGTTAACAAAATGGAACCCCTGGGTAAATTGGAGGACGAAAGAAATCAATTTCCTGAAAGAGGACCCTACAGACTTAAAACCCCAAGGGGATCTATCAAAATTAAAAATGGAAATAGCATCCATGGGTGAAGAAAAGGGGCTACCAGAAATACCAGAGGAATACAGAGACCTGGCTGAAGTTTTCAGCGAGGAGAGGGCGGATGAGCTTCCCCCCCACCGACCCATGGACTGTGCCATAGAATTCAAGCCTGGGGCAAAACTCCCAAAGCCCAGATTATACTCCATGAGCTCAAAGGAGAAGGAGGAAATGGAGAGATTTATAAAGAAAAACCTAGAAAGGGGGTTCATTGAATCAGCCAAACCTAAGGTGGCCACTCCAGTCCTCTTTAGAGAGAAGAAGGATGGCTCTCTACGCTTATGCACGGACTACCGGCTTCTTAATGCAATCAGTGAAAGCAACCTATACCCCCTACCCCTCAAAGAGGACATGTTATCACACCTCTCGAAAGGAAAGATTTTTACTAAACTAGATCTAAGGGAAGCGTATTACCGCGTGAGAATTAGGGAAGGAGATGAATGGAAAACCGCATTTAATTGCCCAATGGGGTGCTACAAATTCAAAGTTTTGCCTTTTAGATTACAAGAGCCCCCCGCAGTATTTATACAATTAATCAATGAGGTACTAAGGGAGCACCTATTTAAGGAGGTCCTGGTTTATCTAGATGACATCCTTATCTTCACTGAATCAAAAGATGAACATGTCAACCTAGTCAGAGCGGTTTTAAAGAAACTGCGAGCCACCCACCTATATGCCAAATTATCAAAATGCGAATTTCACCAGGAAAGAATAGACTACCTAGGTTACCGCATATCCCCACAAGGCATTGAAATGGACCCAGAAAAGGCCAGGGCAGTATTAGAATGGGCACTACCTCGCACAAGAAAGCAACTGCAAAGTTTCCTGGGTTTCGCAAACTTTTACCGCCAATTCATCCCCTCATTTGCCCAGATAGCCCTGCCCCTCACGAGCTTACTAAAAACGAAGGGAGAATCCTCAGTGAAACCTAGCCAGCCACTAAAATGGACAATGGAACGCCAAGCGGCATTTGAGAGATTAAAGAGGCTTTTTTTCTGCCGAACCAGTACTGAGGCACCCAGACATGGACAAACCCATGTATCTATCATTATAGATACATAATGGTGTATCTGTCTACAAAATACTTAAAATCCCTACAACCCTGTAAAAAACTTGGACCAAAATATATAGGGCCTTTTCCAATTAAAAGAATCATAAACCCAGTAACACTAGAATTAGAATTACCCAAGAATCTTAGGCAAATACACCCAATTTTCCACTGCAGTTTGCTGAAAAGAGAACAACAGTCACCCTTACGGCCAAAAATCCCCCCCCACCAACACCAATCATGATAGAAGGCGAACAACACTTCGAAATAAGGGAAATCCTGGACTCTAGAAAATATCATGGGTCAACTCAATACCTAGTAGGATGGAAGCACCTCCCCGCCTATCAAAACGAGTGGGTCCATAAACGTCATGTCAAAGCCCCGAAGCTTTTAAAGAAGTTTCATACAGAGTATCCTAACAAGCCAGACTATCTTTAAATACCTGTTTTGTTTTCTCTACAGGTGGACCTCTCTTATTTTTAAGGGGAGCCGGATGTCAGAATCCAATTATATTTTATTTCTAGCTAATCTACTCTGGGAAAACCCATTCTTACTCTCTTTTGGATTCTGTCATACTACAAAGAGGAGGGGAGTAAACACGGGTGTTTATGACTGGCATTCCTCCTATCAACTACAAAGAAACATCCTCTGTGGATTCCCTCTCTGGAGTACTAACCATAACAATACGGCAATCCGCCTTTGATCTCATTCCCTATGAAGCCTCCTTTTACTGGCAGCAAGGAAAAATGGGGGGAAGATTGCAACGTTTGGGATCCGATGGATTTAACACCCAGCCATCTGCCAATTTGGATTGACCGGAAGGAATGTGGGGTGGGACTGCTTGGGAACACTTTAAAACATTGAATGATCAGGGGGGTCCCCCAGATCCTGTCTAGCATGCATTCAGTCAGTTTTTCTTAATAAAGATTCCTGTTGGAAGAACCGTTCCAAGACTTCTGTCTTCTTAAGATGTAAATTGAGGTGGGTCCTTACAGAAAGAGTTTCTTGAAGGGAAATTGAGGAGCTATCATTCCCAGTATCTTAGTTTTTCCAACTATCTTTCCAGAACAAATCATCTGACAGCTGCCAGTTTTAAAATTTCACTGTGCATAGCAAAACATGGTAAGCCCCTCTCTGATGGGGATATTATCAAAATGGCCATGTTGTCTGGGAGTGATTCTCTTTTTCATGATTTCCCAAACAAGGATAAAATTATTCAACGCATCTCTGAAATGCCACTAAGCAGAAACACCGTTAAAGATAGAGTCCAGCGCATGGCAAGTGATGTTAATCAGCAGCTCACCACTGACTTACAAAAGGCAGCCTGTTACTCCATGTGCTTGGACAAAAGCACAGATATCAATAACCATGCAAGGCTGGCAGTAATTTTGTGTTATGCTATGGTGACATCATGAGAGAAGAGCTGCTGAAACTGATGTCTTTGCCTGAAAGAACACAAGGTGTAGATATCTACAATGCTGTGAAGGAAGCTTTTTTATCACAAGACATAAGACCAGAAAAGGTGGTTTCAATTACAAGTGATGGAGCACCTTCTATGTTGGGGGCAACATCTGGTTTCATACAGTTGTTTCTTCAAGAAACAAAACATAAAGTCATTCAGTTCCACTGCATCATTCACCAGGAAGCTCTTTGTGCCAAGGAAAGCAACAAACAATTTGACAATGTCCTCAAAGATGTCACAAAAATAGTGAATTACATCATGGCTTGTGCTCTGAATTGTCGGCAGTTTCAAGCACTACTTGAGGAGGTTCAGGCACAGTATGATTGTTTAGTTATGTACAACAATGTCCGGTGGCTGAGCAGAGGACGAGTCCTGGAGAGATTTGTGGCCTGCTTGGATGAAATTCGGCTTTTTATGCATGAAAAGGTGCAAGAATATCCACAGCTCACTGATATGGCCTGGCTTACCAACCTCATGTTTTTCACAGACTTTATACACCACTTCAGCCTGCTGAATAAAAAATTACAAGGTGCAGGGAAAACAGCAGAAATAATGTTTTGTGATATGAAAACATTTGAGAGAAAACTGCAGGTTTTTGAAAGAGACCTTGAAAGTGGGCAGCTGAAATATTTTCCTAGTCTAAAAGTTCATTTAGAAAATTCTACAACATTTGCAGACAATCCTACAAGCCATCAGGAAATCTACAAGGAGTTTTTTAGCATTGTTGCAGCTGCAAAGGTAAATTTTAGTAACAGATTTTCACAGTTCCGTAAGATGGAGACAACCTTCTGTTTTCTTACTTCTCCAGATAAAGCCAAATTTGAAGAACTTGATCTTTCCTGCTTAGAGTGGTTAGATTTAGGAAATCTGGAAATGGAGCTACTGGAATTCCAAGAAAATACTATCTGGAAAAATAAATTATGTGACCTGCGTGAAACACTAGAGAAGATGGAAGGGATGACAAAGCACAGCACCGTTAGTTTTGAGAACGAAATCCTCAAAGTGTGGAATTCTCTGCCAGATAATTTTAAATGCATGAAAGCACTTGGGATTGCTTTCCTTACTTTGTTTGGATCATGTTACGCTTGTGAGCAGCTGCTTTCAGCTATGAATTATATCAAATCAGACACCAGAAGTAGACTAAGAGATGACCTGAGTGCTGCATGTGTTGCTCTCAAACTTACAAACTATGAGCCAAGGGTAGATAAATTATCAGCAGGCATACAACAGCAAAAATCACATTAATTCTTTAAAAGCATGCCAAATGCAAACTTTTACTTTTCAATAAAAACTTGTTTGTATCATTGAAAGCTCTGTTATTGTGTTTTTGGGAGGTGAAGTGAGGAGGATTGGCGGGGGGGGGGGCTGTTTGGTTTTTATTCCCCTCCCATCTGCTGGGTGGTTGCAGCAGGTTTTGGTCTCTTCTGTCGTGCTTTGAGGTTACCCACGAAGCACGTTTGTTTGGGGGGGGAATCCCCACTCTGGTTGCTAAGCTTGCTTAAACCCTCCTCACTGGAGCCCCCCTTTGTCTGCAACCAACCCCAGCCCCTGCCTTGCCTTGCCTTGCCCCATGGCAGTGGCACCCCTGCCCTGCCCCTCCCTTGCCTCACCTCACCCTGCAGGACGAGCCTCCTACCCACTGCCCCACCCAACCAGAGAACCCCTGGATCTCCCCCAATCCTGCCTGCCCGGCCCCCACAGGCATCCCTCCCCAGGAGCGACATCGAGGTGGCCATGTCCAGCCAGGCCACGCCCAGCCATGCTACCATAGCCACGCCCACTTGTTGGCCACACCCACTTGTTGGCCACACCCACTTGTTGGCCACACCCACTTGTTGGCCACGCCCCCGGCACCTGTTGATGCATAAGTGGGTTTCGGGTTGCAGTTTGGGCACTCGGTCTCAAAAAGGTTCGCCACCACTGCTATAGTACTAGAGACAGCTAGACACCTACTAAAGGATATATCCTAGATATGGATAGGGGGAGACACTTTGTGGCACAAGTCCTCACCCAAATATACCAAGCCCTTGGCATCATGCAGAACCTATACACTCCATTTTCTCCAACTAGTTCTGGGGGTACAAAAAGGGCTAATCATGAGATAAAAACCCTCCTGGGTAAACTCTGTCAGGAGACACACTTAACATGGCCACAAGCCTTATCAATTGCCCTATTTTACCTTAGGACCAGGCCCCAATGGGACATGGGCATCTCACCTTTTGAATTTCTCCTTGGCTGTGCCCTGGGCAGCTTGAAAGGGCTGAATCCACATTCCCTAAGCTTAGCGAGGGGGGGAATATGGTTCTTTCTGCTTATCTCACAGGCCTACACTGAAGACTATGCACCTTGTGGAAACAAAGCATCCTGACACAGACCCTGCCCTTGGAAGTGGCCCTTCACCCATTTGAGCCAGGGGATTGGGTTTGGATAAAATCATTTGCCAGGAGTACACCTCTGCAACCCAAGTGGAAGGGAACTTTCCAGATCTTGCTGATTGCACAAACTGCCATCAAGGTTGCTGAAAAGGACTCTTGGATTCAGTGGACCCATGTGAAGCCAGCCATATTGGACCATAGCATGGGCCCAGAAACAAAGCAGCAGGTGCCACCCATAAGACTCCAAAAGGATCCAGAAACCAATGAGTGGGCATTGAAGACACTCTTTGAAAATGAGGAAGATGGGAGGGAAGACTGTGGGGAAATTGGGATTGGGGATTGTTAAGATTTATTGTATAATTGCATGCGTAACAAATGTATCAGGAATCTGGGAAATTAACCTCTTACCAGAAAAGGGAAACATATGGGAGTACTTAACAACTTCTGCCTGGCAGGGGGGAGGTCAGTAAAAGATATCCTCACCACATGTCTTATAGGGATAGCATCAGGACCACAGGCCATAATCAACCACACCAAGCTCAAGAATATCCCCCTCAAGGCTTCCTATTCCACAATCTTTGATTGGGGTGAAAATTCAGATTATAGGGACCAGAGCATGTACACACTACAGATAGCCACTGTGACCCAATCAGCTGCATGCTTCAAATTAGCTGGCTGCAGAATATCCAAGGTCTCCAACTGCCAAGATCTTAGCAATAAGGAATTGCAACCAAACTGAAGTTATTCCATTCTCATACAGCTATGTTAAGCTTCCCCTAGGCTGGTTCTTCTTATGTGGGCTGAAAGCCTACTCTTATCTCCCAGCTAATGCAACAGGAGGGCCATGCACCTTAGGGCGGCTAACCATGGTGATACCCTCACTCCAAAGGCGACAAAAGAGAGACCTCCAGGAATTGACCCCTGACTGTGATCCAAAAATCTGGCTGCTAATACAGGCAGAATATGTATCATTGGCCATCTCTTTGGTAGGAGTGCCAGCCCTTGCAGTTCATAATGCCAGGGCCCTGAACAGTCTGGCTTGTGCTTTAGTAAAAAGTTTAAATTCAATCACCCAGGCACTGGATGCCTTAAATCAGGAGCTGAAGCAGGTGAGAGAAGCTACCCTTGAAAATCGAGCAGTCATTGATTATTTGTTGCTAAGACATAATCATGGGTGTGAAGAGTTCAAAGGACTTTGCTGCTTCAACTTAAGTGACAGTTCCCAGCTGATGGAGAGAGACATCCAACGCCTGAAGGAACTAACGCATAAGATTAGGTATGACAAATCTCCTTTTGATTTTTTATCTGGACTCTTTGATTGGTTACCAAACTTGCATTAGTTAAAAATTCTCATTTTAGGAGCAATTACAACCACGGTGGCAGGAATTCTCTTATGTTGCCTTTGCCAGCTCATATCACCATGTTTTAACTGTCAGAAGGCATGCTTTTCAATGATTCCAAAACCAGACAGAAAAGAAAATCAGGTATCCTTAATGATGAGTAGAATCGACCATGATTATCAAGTGTACCCTGAGAAAAAAATAAGTTGTGCAGAGGGGGTAAAAATGCCACTTCACTCCTATCCGCTTGCACAAAATGGGGGATTGATGGGTTATTATTAATTAAAATTGAAAAGAATATTCTGTTAAGAATATTCATAAAAGAAACAACCATTTCCTTTGCCTAAGAAAAAGCCAAGCCGAAAATAAAAGGACTAGAGGTTTTTTCTCTATCTCTCTTCTCCGCCCCCACCCTGCTCAGTTAATAGCTCTGGGCAGATTGCCTAGAAACACTTAGTTAAGAAAATAATTGTAACCACAAGTGGCTCCTGAATTACCTGCCTTGTGTAAACAATAAAGAACTGATAGGATTACCCCAGGCACACTAAAACCCATCAGCAGGCTATCTCCTTCCCCTGGAGATAGGATTAACCTTTTCCCGATCAAGTTAAGCCCAGGCAAGAAAATTAGGAAGACAAAAGCCGCTTACAAACCCCATCAAAATTTCAATAGCAACGGGGGGGGGGGGGGGGGAGGATATAAGAGTTGGTTCATTTTCTTTGGAAAACTGCTAGCTAGCCTGGAACTCATTACTGTGTCACTACAACTTTTGACTTCCAAATTAAAATTCCACTTTCTGGCAGCTTGCTTCACTTTGTGTTCATTTCTTTCAGTGCTGACCGTTTAGTCCTGGCAGGAAAAACGAACCGGAGAATTTTTTTTCCACAACATAATGGTCATTTTCATCAATTCTTACACATCTGAGTGTATTAGGAATCTAATTTACATCAAGTGTTGGTTGCTTAGCTATTTTGAAAGGATAAGAGATGATAGTCAGAGAATAATAAACATTAGTTGGTGGTTATATCATAATGTAACCTAGTTAGAGCTTCAAGCAATATGAAACAAAGCATCTACTGGATAGAATATGATGAAATGTAGAACATTATGGCCTGAAGCACTGTATACTACATATGAAGTTGCTGCTCAGTTTTGAGTAATATAATACAATCAAAATGAGTGTAGGTATACAATATAACATTAGTCTCCATTGGATATGACATTAAGCATATTAAACATGATTATATGATGAATATTTACATATACCTGGCCACTTTAAAATACCTCATTATATACACAAGAATTTCTTTAAAGTTCAGTTCTCTTTTGTTAGAAGATCTAAGACAAATTCTCTTTTATCAGCAGAATGAGAACTGATAGGAAAACAAAATGATAAGATTTTCTGCCTAAGTTTAAAAAACATCAAAGAAGGAATGGAAGAAGCAAATTTAAGAATAAATGAAGACGGAATAGGAAGAGAAGAAAAGATACAGTATAAGAAGCAGGAGGGAAAAATAAGGAAAAAAAGTGATAAAAAGTGTGAGGTCCTGCCTCGGCTATCTCCTCAGGAAAGTATGACTTTTGAAACAGTGTTATTTCAAAAGGATCATTTACTGAGAGAAAGTGATTGCAGAAAGGTCAGAGGGAATCTGAAGTTCCCATGTGAAAACATTAAGTCAATTGTCTATTCACTCTATTGTCTAACCCCACCCATTGCCCCAGTCCATCCAGAGCCAATCCGCTGGTGTGAAGTTGTGAGAACTCCAAGCCAAAAAGGTGATAACAAGTTGTTCTCTGGTGCTGCAACCTTGGTAACAGGCAGGAATTAGCTGGAAAGGAGTCATGTCAGATAGCCCTGAGGGCTCATTCACCCCTCCCCTATTCTCATGCAGATACATCAAAGCAAAAGCAGAAACAATACAGAAACATCTTCAATCCCTAAGCAGTACTTCCCCCTCTCTTCAGAATGGCAGCGTTCCAGTAGGGACCTGACACAAAGTGACTACTAGCTTTTTGCAGCCTCAACTAATACTGGAAATCTTTCAGTTCCTTAGTGATATTCTGTCAATTGAACAACAAATACAATGACTTCAGAATCAGAATAGAAATAGAAATAATAGAAATAGAAAAAAATAGAAAAAATAGAAATAGAAAAAATAGAAATAATAGGAATAGAAATAATAGAAAAAATAGAAATAGAAATAGAAATAGAAAAAATAGAAATAGAAATAATAGGAATAGGAATAGGAATAGAATAAGAGCTGAAGGGATCTTAGAAGTCTTCTAGTCCAACCCCCTGCTCAAGCAGGAGTCCCTATATCATTTCACACAAGTGGCTGTCCAGTCTCTTCTTAAAAACCTTGAGTGATTAAGCATACACAACATCTGAAGGCAAGCTGTTCCACTGGTTAATTGTCCTCACTGTTAGGAAGTTTCTCCTTAATTCCAGGTTGCTTCTCTTGTTGGTTATTTTCCATCTGTTGTTTCTTGTCTTGCCTTCTGGTGCTTTGGAAAATAAATTGACCCCCTCCTCCTTGTGGCAGCCTCTCAAATACTGGAATACTGCTAGTATTTGAACACTATGATGTGAGAGCTTGTGGAAAGATATTATATTGTCTATTATTTTACTAGTCTACATTTTTATTTGCCAGAAATTAAGTGGTTGTTTTTTCAAGAAATGCCAAAAATGATTACAGTAAAAGGGAAATTAATTTCTCCAATTATCTCATTCTCTCTCTCTCTCTCTCTCTCCCTCCCTCTCTCTTTAAACCTTGTAGCATGAATATGTAGAGATCAAGCAAAGTATAATCTTTCAAAATATAATCTTTTATGCAGTGCTTTTTTTGAAGAAAAAAAAAAAAGGTGCCGGAACTCACACACGTCATACAACCCGTCTTGCCTATCCTACAAGGTTCCATCCAAAAAAGGTGCCGGAACTCCGTTCTGGGCGTTCTATGACAAAAAAAGCCCTGCTTTTATGTATAATCAATCTTTCATGTATAATATAGCTCAGCTATTGTTCATTTATTCCTGCTTGCTTTCTGTATGTGCTCCATTGTATTCTAAATTGTGCTGACCAAAGAAAATGTTTCTGTTACTTTAAACTGTGTTGTTCCAAGAGATAGAGAAAACTAGCTAAGAATCTGCAACACTTAGTTCTTTTTCCATCCCTTTTTCTCCTTGGCTCGTAAATGTATCTTTTGCCTTTCGCTCTTCTGCTGAGGCTGGACTCAAAGACATAACAAGTTAAATTTCTGGGCTAATTGCCAGCTTTTGAGCTATTGTGTATTCAGGCTTAGAGATACAGTAATGTAACTGAGCTAGAATAGATAAGAAAGTTCAAAGGAACTTTTTAGATGTGCAGGAACTTTGTAATGTGTATTAGTTATAAAAAGCAGAATTTTTCTGATTAGGTTGTTCTCACTCTCCTCTGTCTCATAGCAGTGAGTGCATATGACAAGAGATTGAGACACCCAGCTTATTCCTTTAATCAAAAGAATAAACCTGTGTTCTTTTCAGTTGTCTCGTGTTCAGAGTCTCATTGGGATTTATTAGGATTCTGAGCTAAAAACCTTACAAATAAATGAATTGTACTAGTTGGGTGAGAATGTCTCTATTTACCAGTTAGATACCACAACATCTTGGTTCATCACATTAAATTACTAATGTGCCAAATATACTTAAAAATGTTCAGGAAGAATGAGATTATTACTTTAGCCAGCAGATATTGGTAATATGGTTATGACTTTCTATAGACAATAAAAAGGATATGTTCCTGGGGGTATGCCTGCTCTTCCCATCTCCAATAATTAGTTTCCCACTCTCTGTTGAGGAGGACAATTTTAAATGTCAGTCCAAGCTAGTTGTTACATATCTTACATGTGAAGACTCAAAATGTCTGGAACTAAAACTGATGTTAATTTCATTTGATATTTCTAAAACAGTCTTATAATTGCACTGATGGGATGCTAACTTCTTGAACTTCAAAATATTAAAGAGAGTAGCTGGGCCAACAAGCTATGACTTGAAGGATTCAAGGATTAATTTGCAGGAAACTAAAGCAACTATAAGAGATGTGATGCAAGACATTGTAAAAATGAAGTGGAAAACATTCTCAACATTTTAAAGAGAAAAAAGAAATTCAAGTGCTTTCAGAACTGACTATCAAGCTTACTAATGAAAGACAGAACAATTCTTGGTTACATTTATGGTGGTGCAGGGTTTCAGATAGAAAAGCAAACAGGTGCATTGGTCTATATGTGGGGTGCTTAAAACAAGCATTAGTTTGTCCAGGATTATGCAGAAGCTGTACAAAGCATCTGAGGAAAAAGATTAGTTGCTTTAAAAAGCTGCAGAGAAGTATTCTGAGGCATGTTCAAAGACACTGCCCAGCAGCTGGACACAAACACATTTCTTGTGTTTAAACTGTACTGTAAGCAGCTCTGCTCAGGTGTAAGCCCTATTGTGCTTAGTAAGGTTATTAGCAGTTAACCTGAAAAGAATTATAGCCTGAAAGATTTTTAAAAGGCTTTTGGAAATTTTGATTGATAATCTTCAGGAAATTACTCGCAGAAGACAGCATATATTTTCCCCAGTATTCTTCTCATTTTTCCTATAAAAAATAGAAATGGCATGCATAAATGTCAGACAGCCACTGTTAACCAAGCTTCTGAACCCAGCCTTTTTGGAAGATTATCAGTTGCAGTTGTAGCTACATCATAGTTTAAAAAAGGAAATTACTTTGATAAAGGAAGAGCATTATGTCTTTGGATTTTTCATTTACTATATCATATACTGTGAAAATGTGATATTAAAAAATCCCTAGAATAAGTTGAATTATGTCATTTTCTGAAGCTATTTGATAGTTCAGGCAGTTAGTTGTGTTGCTGTACATCAAATCCAAAAACACCATACAGAAACACAAAATACTAGTGTTATATGTATTCCAGAAATGAATGCCCTTTCTCCTTTGATGGTCATATTTGAAGCAAATAATGGTGCAGAAACAGCTTGCATATTAAGCAAGCAAGAGAACTTTTGAATTCCTGCATGCAAAGTGTTTGTGTGTGTGCACATGTGTGTGCACTCATGCACAAGCAATATCTTCAATTCAGTAGAGGCTCTCTTATATTTGTAATTTCTCATATTAACTCATAATGGAACCTCAAATTTAAAATATCAGCTGATAATTGAAACAACCAAGCTCTGGCAATCTTATTGCTATATGATAGTTAAGTCATTTGGGTAATTTTTACTGGGCAGCAAAGCACTGAAATGAATAAAATAATGTTAAGCAATAGATCTGCTATTTTAGTGGTTTGACATCTCATTTCTTCTTCTTCTTTCCTCTCTCACATGTTTCCTTTTCTCTGGATATGAAAAGCTTCCAAAGACAACAAGCTTCCAAAGACAATTACCAAATCTGCCTACCCAGAATTATGCTATAGCATAATTGGAATAATGCTATAGCATCAAAGTGATATCAGCTTAAGCGGATTAAGAGCAGGAAATGTGAGCTCTAATTATTTGGGTTTTCAAACATTTTTAAATGTTTAACATACATTTGGCCCAGCTGAATAGAGACTTCTCCTGGCATGTCTCTGTAAACCATTATCTACTAGCATCTGATTTCTCTGTAGGTGAAACTTCCATATCCTTTATCCCTTTTGCTCAAATACGCCAACAAATAAAAGTCACTTATAAGCCTCCAAATTGCAGCTCCTTTCATGATTGTAAAGAGATTTCCAGCAGCAGCTAGTATTGCCAAGAAAATTCTTTCTCATTAGTTCATGAATATTTTTTCTGTCACTCTCTTGCTTTTAAACATTTATTTCCACTAGGCATTTTATTTTTCTTACCCATCTCTCAGATTTGACTTCTGCTTCTTTTCCTATCCATCTGGGTCACTTCTATCCTTGTGCCAAGTGAGTTATACCTGCAGTTTTGATACCTGTTCTAAACTGAGTTTCATTTTTCTTTTGTCTATTCTTTAGGACAAATCCCCCGTCTTTTGGAGGTAACTAATTCTTATTTCTTTGCAAACTTCATGTGTCCTTATCTCTTCTTGGAATCTATTTATCTCTATTTTGTATTTATTTCTTAGTATTTCCAATTATCCTCTTTCCTTTATTTCTGACTCCTTCCAGTGTAGCCAGATCTTTAGCACCTTACACCATACTTACACCAGCTTACTTTCATTTTATTCCCCAAATTAACTGCAGCTCAGTTATAATTTTGGGAAAGTTCATCTTGAGAAGGGGCAAAGGCAGCTTCCCAAAACCAGCTAAAACATCATGGAAACACAGAGAAACTACTTGCTCTGATTGATGTATCAGGGTTATTTATTTATTTGGCATATGGCATGAAACACATGCACAGCAGCAATAAAGATAAACGGAGTGAACACACAATAACATGATACACATAAGATGAAGATGCACTTTGCTCCCTGCTGCAACTGGGCAGGTTGGGGGCTAGGCAGCATTGCACTTCTCATCAGATTCACGCCACCCAGCTCAGCTCTTGGCACTGTGAGGAGAGCGCCCCGCTGCCTGCCGAAACTGGGCAGGCTGGGGGCTGGGCAGCATTGCGCAGGTAACATTGATTCTCATGCTGCTCATGGCATCCCCTCCCCCAGAGCCCACCAAGCCAGATATGTGAAGTAGGTGAGGACCATGTGCTGGCCACTTCCAGGCAATGGTGCATTTCTTCATTCCTCACAAAGGGTGACACCTCCCCAGCTGTGTTTCTTGCCTGTTTTTCTCCCTCCCTCATCTCAAATATTTTCCCACCACTCTGTACTTAGGAAGGAAGAAAGGAAAGAAAGAAGGAAAGAAGGAAAGGGAGGGTCTGAGGGAAATCCTGCCTTAATCCTGCCCTGCTGCCCTTTCACCATCCCCTTTCACCATGCCCAGATTCCCCACTAGCATAGGGCTATTGAGGCAGCAGGTACAGCCAGAGTCTATTAAGGCTTTCACCTTGACAGCTTCGGGCATGGAGGGAATTAATATAGTCA
This sequence comes from Azemiops feae, assembly GCA_023970755.1. NCBI lineage: Eukaryota > Metazoa > Chordata > Lepidosauria > Squamata > Viperidae > Azemiops > Azemiops feae. Next base: position 547,129 of record JALGBA010004173.1, on the reverse strand, counting down.
CTGTCTTGAGGATGGGTGCGATGGGTCCACTTACCAGGGGTTCGCCCTCCGAGCTGTCGTCTGAGGCGTCCACCAGCCCTGCGGTGTAGGCTGGAGTTCCTTCCCCATGTTGGGCAGAGGTAGGGGATTCCACAGCCTCTATCACTCTCATGGCGGATTCTTTTGGCTTAGCTGGGGACTTCCCGGATTTGTTGGCTGGTGATCTGTCTGGGTTGTGCTGGGGGGTTTCAAGCGGCATTCTACAGCCCAATGCTCCTCTCTGCCACATTTGAAACAGCCTGTTGGCTTCTTGGCCATAGCTGGTGGCTTCGATGTTTCACATGTCGGCTCAGGCGGTGAGCGGCTCCATTGTTTTCCTCGGCGTTGCCTCTTCAGTAGGTCGATCTCTGCTTCATCTGCCAGAACGTACCAATCATTGAGTTGGCAGGCAAGCATCCTATAGGTCGTAATTTAGGCCATCTTTGAAATGGCTAAGGAAGATGTCTTCCGGCCAGTTCAGCTTGCTGGCAATGGCCCGGAATTCTTGCATATATTCGGCTACCGGGCGTCTGCCTTGCCTCATTGTTTTGATTCTTTTGCGGGCTTTGTGATCAGCCAGAGGGTCCTCAAATCACCTTCTCAGAGAGGACATAAAACAGTTGAAGTCGTTGAGCTCTGGGGCATCGGAGTCGTGTAAATTCACCACCCAATCTGTGGCTGGTCCATCCAGAGCAGATTGCACGATCCGGATACAGGCTTTGTTGCAAGAGATGTGCCGGCCATATTCTTCCATGTAGTTGAGTACTTGGGTTAGGAAAAACCCCAAGCATGTCAGCTCCCCCTTGAATTTCGCGTCCAGCAGCACGAGTCTTTGAATGGATCGGTGCCTTCATCGTCGGTGGTATTGTCCTACATCCAGATCACCATCTGTGGGTCAGCGGGGAGTGGGGGCTGCTGGAAAGGTCGCTACTGGATCAGCGGACATCCCCGGGACTGCAGGTTCCAATTCCAACTCAGTGTCTCTCCAGTTGCAGCTCCAGGTGCTGGTGCGGCCATGGGGCTCAGAATTCTCCTCCCCTAGGGAGCCGAGGGTTCTTTTCATCAGGTCGATCACTTTCTCTAGGATCCAGTTCAAGTGCTGTGCCCAACTTCCTTTCTCTTCGCTTGCATGCAGGGATTTCTCCATCTCCTGCTTCCATTCTGGTTGGTTGGCCCCCCGTCTCAGGGTCATCTTTCTTGATTTCTTTTCCCACTTGCCTTTCTTTCCAATGCCCATTGAGCAACAAGGTTTGTGGTTACGTGTCTCCACCACCTCTTCTCCTGAGGAGTAAGACATTTCAGACCCCAACATCTGGCAGGTTTTCAGTCGGGGAAAAGGCTCCCTCTCCGTGGGGTTTTCTCCCTTCCCTGCCTCGTCGCCTGACATGGTATTTTTTGCAAATTCCCCCAGCAAGGTTCTCCCTTCCAGGTTGACTATTATTGCAGATCCTGTCTAATGTAAGGACCCACCTCAATCTACATATTAAGAAAACAGAACTCTTGGAAAACGTCTCTTCCAACAGGAATTTTTATTAAGAGAAATTGACTGTAGGCATACTAGACAGGATCTGAGGGATCCCCGCTCCATTCAATGTTTTAAAGTGTTCCCAAGCAGCCCCCACCACAAAGTTCTTTCAGGCGATTCGTCAGTCTGGCTCCGTCGGCACGATCACTCATCCTCTCTTTACCCAGATCCCAGGCATTGCAGTCCCCCCCCCTTTTCCCTCGCTGCTGGTAAAGAGGAGAAGTTCAGAGGGACATAGAATGAAAGGCAGATGGCCACATTGTTATGGTTAGTACACCTGAAGTGAATCAACAAAAGGTTACTTTGTAGTGAATAGAGGAAGTGAACATCATAAAGGCCCCCATGCTTACCCCCCTTCCCCTTAGTAGTATGACAGAATCCAGGAGAGAGTAAGAGTTGGTTTTATAGGTAGATAGAAATGAAATATAATTGGATTCTGACACCCTGCATGTTAGGGATTATCTTTGAACCATTGATCGGTGAGGAGCTCTTGTGTCCAGCCTGCTTTACATCATGGCTGTATTTGAGAGCATTGAGACGGAGGGATTCGGGCAAATACAGTTTCCCCCCTTTGTAAGCCAAACCATCCCGGCACGTCAAGGAGGTTTGGTTATCTTTGAACCATTGATCGGTGAGGAGCTCTCATTTTATTTTCTTTGCTCCAGGGTCATCCGGATTTGGGGCCCTGCGAGGTGTGATTTGTGCAACAGGTTGTGGATTGGAGATAATCGCCTCGTTGACTTCTTCACGTTCGCTTTTGTATTGGGGCAATCTCGATAGCGCATCAGCTAGAAAGTTTTTTTCCCTTGGTATGTACTTTAGAGTAAAGTTGAAGTGGTTAAAGTACTGTGCCCACCGTACTTGCTTTGGGGACTATTTGCAAGGAGTTTTCAGTGCCTCTAGGTTTTTGTGATCTGTCCATACTTCGAAAGGCACCTTGCTCCCCTCCAGATAGTGTCGCCAGTTTAACAGCCCCTATCTAATTGGGAAGGCCTCCTTCTCCCATATTGCCCATCTCTGTTCACTTTCAGTAAATTTTTTGGAGGTGTAGGCGCAGGGTTGCAGGACTCCATTCTTGTTCTTTTGAAGCAATACAGCTCCAACTGCCACATCACTGGTGTCGGCTTGAATTACAAAGGGCTCCCCTAGACAGGGGTGCTTTAGGACCGGTTCGGCAGCAAATAGTCTTTTTAAATTCTCAAAAGCAGTTTGACAGTTCATAGTCCATGCTAGTGGTTGGCCCGGTCATGGCTTCCCTCCTTTTCCCCCTGTTTTTAGTAAATCTGTAAGGGGTAGGGCAATTTTGGCAAAAGAGGGGATGAATTGACGGTAGAAGTTGGCAAAACCTAGAAAGCTCTGGAGTTGTTTGCGGGTTTTGGGGGCTGCCATTCGATTATAGTTTTCACCTTGGCTGGATCCATCTCAATGCCTTCGTTGGAGATTCTGTAGCCGAGGTAATCTAATCGGGTCTGGTGAAATTCACATTTTGACAATTTGGCATAAAGCTTGGCATTCAATAGTTTCTTTAACACTTCTCTTACCAGCTTTATGTGATCAGTCATATTCGTGCTGTATATCAGAATATCGTCAAGGTACACCAGATCCCCTTTGTACAAGTGTTCATGTAAGACTTCATTAATCAACTGCATGAATACGGCTGGGGTCCCCTGTAGTCCAAATGGCATGACTTTGAATTGATAGCTCCCCATGGGGCAGTTGAAGGCAGTTTTCCACTCATCTCCTTCTTTTATTCTCACTCGGTAGTACGCCTCTCTCAGGTCTAATTTAGTGAAGACACTCCCCTTAGCCAGATGAGTTAATAAGTCCTTTAGGAGGGGAAGGGGTATCTGTTTTCCACACTCACAGCATTGAGGCCCTTATAGTCTACGCAGAGACGAAGAGACCAATCTTTTTTTTCTTTAAACAACACGGGGGCTCCCACAGTAGATTTGGCCCGTTCAATGAACCCCCTCGCTAAGTTTTTATTCACGTATTGCTGCATTTCTTCCATCTCGAGGGGGGACATTCTCGGGCGTGGAAGTTTGGCTCCTGGCACCAGTTCGATAGAACAGTCATTGGGTCTGTGAGGGGGTAGGACATCACATTCATTTTCACTAAATGCCTCTGCTAAGTCCCGGTATTCATTGGGGATGAGTGATTCATCTGGTGACGGTGAGGCAGCTATGAGTGCTCGCTCATTAGGTGGCCTAAAGTGTCCCGCAACGTCAGTTGAATCAGTGGGAGGCCCAGGCCCTATAGGTAGTCTCACAGTTCTCATTCCTTTCTCCCACCAGATAAGTGGCTTCCATTTGTCCAACCAGGCTAAGCCTAGAATCACAGTCTCAGTCATTTTTGGGGCCACCAGGAACTGAATAAATTCCCAGTGTGCCCCTATTTCTAGGCATAAGGGCTCAGTTAATTGTGTGACTAAAGTCCCTCCCATCAGGGAGCCGTCAGCTTGCTCGAACCTCACAGGGCTGGAGAGTTGTTTTGTCCGTATGCCCATTTTCATGGCAAAGGGTAGGCTAATAATGCATCGGGTGCATCCAGAATCAATTAGTACGTTTAAGTCTATTTGTGCTCCCGACTTAGGGATTGTAAGCTTGGCAGCTAGTGAAAAAGATGGGATTTGTTGACTCACCATCGGGTCGTTCTCCCCTTCGTCGTCACCATCAAAGGAGGGTAGAGCGGGGGCGGGTCCACCTGGAGTCCCGGCATTCTCTTGTGTGGGAGGTGTAATCTGGGTAACAGGTGCTTGCGTGGCCCAGTTGGATTTTTCTCTCATTAGCCGCTGAGCAGGTCTCCTTTTCGTTGCTGGTTCCAGACTGCTCTGCAGTTGGGGGTAGGGGACTGAACAGTTTGTTGCTCGATGTCCCTTATTTTCGCATCGGAAACACTTTATTGACGCGCTTGCGGGTGGCCCGGTTCTTTCAATCATCGTGGTAGCCGGAGGGTCTCGTGGGGGTGATTGTTGTTCGGATTGCTCTGGTTGCTGCTCAGATTCAGGTGGGGAAGGCTTTTTATAGCGGGCGAGCTGAACATCTAGCTTCACCGTCGTCTGGTACCACTCGTGCAGTCAGTCAGGTACTGCTCGAATAATGCAGGCCTGGGAGAGGTGATCATCTAATCCCTCAATGAAGTGATGGATTAGGGACTGCTCTGGCCACCCCTCTATCCGACCTGCTATCTTGCGAAACTCTCGCACGTACTCCAGGGCAGGCCTGCCGGCTTGTTTTATTTTGTGGATTTGTTCTCTTGCTTTTAAGCCAAGGGATGGGTCCTCAAATCTTTCTTTCAGACCCAGGAGGAAGAGTTGGGGGTCTTCCAATTCTGGGGCTTGCTCATTGTATCAATTGTTCAGCCATTCGGATGCGTCTCCCTCTAGGCCAGACGCAATCACATCGACCATAGCCCCTGGGTCTGGGTAGAGATAAGCCCAGCTATTCAAGTGCGAGCGTACTTGGTTAAGGAAAAAAATCAGTTTCTCTGGATCCCCATCGAAGGTTGCTCTGAATGGAGTAATTTTATGTTGTTGGGGCCCCCACTGTGGCTGTTGCTGCTGCTGGCCCCATCCTGGTTGCTGGTTTATGCCCAGGGGTTGCACATTCAGGGGCTGGGGCCAATCTCCTTGTTGTGGCCATCCTCCCTCTAGCTGCTGACCTCCTGGGCCCTGCACCATCCCTATCTGTTGCAAGGTCGCTATCGGCTGTGGTGAGCTCAAAAGTCGTCTGCTCCCTGCCTGCTTCCAATGCCATACTCCCCATTGTTGCAGAGGCCTCAGACATGGATTCCCTCTCTCTTCAGGCCTGGGGTCCCTGATAGAGGAAGACAGGGTCTGAAAGGCTGTCTGATACGAATTGGAGGGGCTGTAAGCTTCTTTTTTCAGGAATGGGTCTCTGCCTCTCTCCCCTGGGGTTTGAGATATTTCCAGTAACTCACCCAGGTCTTGAATGGCAGTTTGCCCATTGTCTGTCCACCGGTTCTCATTTGTTTGCCAAAATTCATTTTCCCACAGCATGCTGTCTGTTACTTCCCCCTCTGGGATATCAGGTGCTGCCAGGCTGTATTTAACAAACTCCCGTTTCATGATAGATTGGCCTGCTCCTGAATTCTATCATTCTCACTCCAGGCTAGGAGAAAGAGGTGGGGTAATGCACCCCCAGTTCGTTAAAAAGTTTTTAGATTCTGGCATGATGTTGTGGTCCGAAGGAGGAAACAATCCTTGAAAATGGAGACATTATTCTCTGTTTTAGTTTCTTTATTTTGCATTCCTTGCCAGGAGTTTTGCTACAACCCTTCGGTACATTACAAAGCGGATGCCAGAATCTGGCTTTCTCTGGCTGGCGTCTTTCTTATCTTGCTAACTCCTCCCTTACTTTACTGTCATGATTTACATCTTCCAATTAGGCTGGAGGCCAAAGATTCACTTCCCTTCCCAATCTCCCGCTTTCTTCACAATTCTCCTCCCTCTGTATGTCATCTGATTTAACTCCAAAAATACCAAACAGTTCTGCATATCTTGTCAATGCAATAATATCCCATATTAACAGCACTGACATCTTGATTGATAAACAACCTTTAATGGTTCTTTCTCATTGGACAGAAAAAATTGTATTTTACTTATATTTGCTTAGGGGAGATTTGAGAATGGCTATTTGGCTGGATAATTTATAAAGGCCACCTACAAAAAAATAAAATGGATGTTTCATACTTAGCTCTAAATGGTAAAAAACCATCTTTAACATATGTCTCCAGAAGCCTTAGTTTGACACAGTACCAAGAAAATACTGATGAATCACAGAAAGAAATTTTCTCCATGTTGAAATTAATACAAGAAACAATTGCTTTAGCTCATGATGAGATTAAAAATAACACAAAGGAGATAAAAGAACAATTTTCTAATTTAAATCTACAAACTCAGAAAATAACTACAGAGAAGGAACTAACAACCCAGAAAACAGAAGGAAAACTAGAGAATGCTGACACAAAAATTAAGGATCTAAAGGAAGAAATTACTGACCAGACTCAGAAAAATGAATACTTAGAAAACACAATGATAATATTGGAAATGGAAAAGACATTGTACAAATGAAGATTTCAGAACATACTGGAGGATAAGGAAGGAGAGCTGATGCCTAAAAGAAACCTGGCTCGAAGCCCAGAACTAGAGAAGACTTTGGCTGGCCTTGGAAGCTTTTACTATTGAGAATTGCAGCTGAGAAAAAAGTAACAGGCTTGGGGGCTGCTTATCTGTGTGGCAGAAATGATAACAAATATTCTAAATTTGGCCTGTCTGAATTTTGAACATAAATACTGACTTTCAGAATTGTATTGTGGAATTATTTTCTCGTAGAAGAAACATAAGGAACACTTTGGATTATAAATCTTGATTGTTAAACAACCTTCAATGGTTCTTTTTTTTCTCCCTGGACAGAAAGGATATATTTCTTACTGGACAGAAAAATTTGAATTTTACTTATATCTACTTAGGGGAGATTCAGGAATGGATAAAATTATAAAGACTACTTAGAAAAAAAATAAAATGGATGTTTCATACTCAGCTTTAAATAGTAAAACACCATCTTTAACATCTGTTTCCAGTAGCCTTAACTTGCCATATCACCAAGAAAATACTGATGAAACATAGAAAGAAATTGTCTCCGTGTTGAAATTAATACTAAAAACAATTACTTTAGCTTGTGAGCAGGTTAAAAATAACACAAAGGAGTTACAAGAACAATTTTCTAATTTAAATCTATAAACTCTGAAAACAACTACAGAGAAGGAATCAGCAACCCAGAAAATAGAAGGAAAACTAGAGAATGCTGACACAAACATTGACGATCTAAAGGAAGAAACTAATGACCAGACTCAGATAAATGAAAACTCAGAAGACACAACAATAATATTGGAAACAGAAAAGACATTTTATAAACCAAGGTTTCAGAACATACTGGATGACAAGGAAGGAGAGCTGATGAAATAGAAGATAAAGTCATTAACAGAACTGTGGGGAACTGGAGAAGGAGGGAGGCAGTTTAATGAATATCAATGGGTAGCTCTTCCAAAAACACTTTAACCAAATTGTTTCTCTTGTTTCAAATAATATATACAAAAATAGAGGAAGAATTATTTGATGATCCAAATGCACTGACTTGGAAAGTTAGTTGGCAACGAAAGAAAGGTACAGTAAGATTGAAGGAAACAGAAGCTTTGACCTATTAGAGGGGATGCTATATTATTAATTAGAGGTTTGAATATGGTTAAGAATAGATTGTCAGAAATAGAAGTATTATAACTAGATAGCTAGGATTTGTAATCAGAATATTATATCTTGGTATGAAAAGGGAAATAAGAATATGCTAAGAACTTTGAATAAAGGATGCTTTTGGTTGCCCAAGTATAATTTGTTTTGAAAATATAAATGATTGGGATACTTTGAACATGGATGTGAAATTAAAATTGAAAAAATTGAAAATAGGATATGGATTAAATAAGTGGAAATTGAGTGCAAACACAATTAAGATATGCTTTGGTTAGAAAAGATATTTTAAACTGATATTATTGATATTATTTTAAAAATGTAACAAATGTTGATATGCAATTGTATGTTTACTAACAATAATAAGAATTGTATTTGCTTAGTGCGGAAAAATGGTTATTACCAGAAGAAGAGAGGATGTACTGGCGGGTGTAATATTGGACTTAGTTGGAAGGAGCTTATATGTACCACAGAATCACTAATAGACTCAGTCATCATGTTGTCTATTGAGCACTTGTTTGTGAAAATAGAAAATTAATAAAATATTTATATATATAAAAAAAAGATCAGGCACTTTGCGTTATTCTGGGAATGAAATTTATAGTGTTGAAAGAAAAACCATCAGGTCCAGTTCCAAGCTGTAAATAAAATGGAGGCAAAGACTCTGGAAATAAAAATGGAGGCTGCTTAGGAAAGAAGGTTTCAGTTTATTGCTGTACAGAACTAACAACAGCATGCAGTTCTGGAACAGTTGACCAAATGGAGTTGAGAGTGGGTGGGTTTTTATACCTTTTGGGGGCTTTGTATTTGAGATGCCTGTTCCTGTGCAATGTACTTTGACCTGAGCTTGAATGTGCCCTTTTGGTATTCTAATGGTGTTGCATTAATCCTATTATGTCCTAAAGGTCATGTCCTGTCCTTGGAGCTGGGTGGGGGAATGTAAATTCTTAATCCCATCAGTTGTAGGAGCTGAAGTTTTTGTTTATGAATACTGTGCCCCAGTCTTTCTGAATGGATTACTAAATCTTCATTTCTAAAGACTGGCTTCCCTCAGGTTTCTGCCTGAAGAAAGGGAGACTGGGGCCTTTTTCTGCCTAAGAATTTATCTCCATTTCAGGGGAAATATTCTATCCTGCTTCTTTAAATATTTTCCAAAATATCTCATTCTTTGGGGGGGGTGCTGACTCCTTACAATCCCTCATTTTGTGCTAATTCAAATATTTTCTGAAATATTTGAATTTTGCACAATTTTAGGTTGGTCATTACTTACATGGCGCCAGTTCCTGGAAGGAAATAAAATCCCTTTCTAGGTGTGGGCAGACCACAAAAATCTGGAAGCCTTGAAAACATCCAGGAAGCTCAACCCCAAGCAAGCCCGCTGGTCCCAACATTTTCACCAATTCCACTTTACGCTCAAGCATTTGCTGGTGGGGAAAGAACTTTCTGGCAGATGCGCTATCTCGCATACCCCAATATAACAGCACGCAAGCCACTGACTCTAAACCACTTATGGCGGAATCACAACTGGCAGCGCCAGTAACTACCAGAGCCCAAGCTAAATTTAAACCACAGCTGGGTAGCCAAACCGGAATTGAATTCCGGAAAACTTTGGAAACAGATTAATGGTTCCAGAAAAATAAACACGTGTGCACAATGAAAGACGGACTGTCTTGGGTGGGGAAAAAGTTATATATACCAACCACCCAAAGGGTCACATTCATGCAGCTTTGCCACGACACAAAATCAGCAGGGCATTTTGGATTTGTAAAAACATTACACTTAATTAAACGGCAATTTTGGTGGCCATCCATGAGAAATTGCCCGGACTGTTACAAACAGTGGCAAATCCCTCAGCCCCCTGGAGGGAAATAGCCATGGATTTTATAGTGGAATTACCAGAAAGCAAAGGGAATACTGTCATCTGGATGGTCACAGACTTGTTTTCCAAACAGGTGCACTTTATCCTTTGCCAAAAGATTCCCACCGCAAAAGCCTTAGCAAAACTTTTTGTGCAGCATATTTACAGATTGCATGGGGCACCCCAATGCATCATATCTGATAGGGGAGTGCAATTTATGTCTGCATTTTGGAATGAATTTTTATCTCTTTTAGGGACTACTCAGGGACTGACATCTAGCCATCATCCTCAGGGAAATGGTCAAGCGGAAAAAACGAACTCAGTACTTGAGCAATATTTAAGATGTTTTCTTAATTTCCAGCAGTCGGATTGGATGGACCTACTCCCTTTTGCAGAAGTTGCCTACAATAATGCAGTCCACTCCAGCACAGGTTACACTCCTTTTCAAATAGCTACCATTCAAAGTTTTAACCCCATGCCAGAACTAACCCCAAATGAACCGGCAATCCCATCACTGAAAGAATGGATGGAACAATTACAAAACACCTGGCCAATAGTTAGAAAAGCCCTAGAGGCAGCTAGGCAAGCATACAAAGCACAAGCAGATAAAGAAAGGGTTGAACCTACACTATTCATTGTAGGAGAAATGGTGTATTCATCTACAAAATACCTAAAATCCCTACAACCCTGTAAAAAACTTGGACCAAAATATATAGGACCTTTTCCAATTAAAAGAATCATAAACCCAGTAACAGTAGAATTAGAATTACCCAAAAATCTTAGGCAACTACACCCATTTTTCCACTGCAGTTTGTTGAAAAGAGAACAACAGTCACCCTTATGGCCAAAAATCCCCACCACCACCTCCAATCATGGTGGAAGGTGAACAACACTTCAAAATAAAGGAAATCCTAGACTCTAGGAAATATCATGGGACAACTCAATACCTAGTAGCATGGAAACACCTTCCCTCCTCACAAAATGAGTGGGTCCATAAATGCCATGTCAGAGTCCCGAAGCTGTTAAAGACGTTTCATACAGAGTATCCTAACAAACCAGACTAACTTTTATACCTGTTTTGTTTTCTTCACAGGTGGATCTCTTTTATTTTTAAGGGGGGCAGGATGTCAGAATCCAATTATATTTCATTTCTATCTACCTGCTCTGATATAAAACCAACTCTTACTCTCTCCTGGATTCTGTCATACTACTAAGGAGAAGGGGGGTAAGCATGGGGGCCTTTATGACGTTCACTTCCTCTATTCACTACAAAGTAACCTTTTGTTGATTCACTTCGGGTGTACTAACCATAACAATGTTGCCATCTGCCTTTCATCCTATGTCCCTCTGAACTTCTCCACTTTACCGGCAGTGAGGGGAAAGGGGGGGAAAATGCAATGCCTGGGATCTGGGTAAAGAGAGGATGAGTGATCGTGCCAACGGAGCCGGATTGACGATATCTGTCCTGGAGTTAACACCTAGAAATCTGCCGGTTTGAATCGCCCGGAAGAACTGGGGGGGGGGCACTTGGGAACACTTTAAAACATTGAATGGAGCGGGGATCCCTCAGATCCTGTCTAGCATGCCTACAGTCAATTTCTCTTACTAAAAATTCCTGTTGGAAGAGAGTTCTGTTTTCCAAGAGTTCTGTTTTCTTAAGATGTAGATGGAGGTGGGTCCTTACACATGGATGGCTTGGCTTACAAAGGGGGGAAACTATATTTGCCTGAAGCTCTCTGTCTTAATGCTCTCAAACACAGCCATGATGTAAAACAGGCTGGACACTTTGGATATCTAAAAACTCTACATCTCATCCACGTGCAATTTTGGTGGCCGGGCTGAAACAGGATGTGGAAAACTATGTAAAGAGTTGTACTGTATGTGCCACAATGAAAAGAATCCCAGGGAAAACCCCTGGGTTACTGCAGCTGGTGGCACACCCTTCTCAACCATGGGAAGAAATAGCTATGGACTTTATAGTAGACCTATCTGAAAGTAGAGGAAATACTGTCATCTGGACTGTGGTAGACCTGTTTTTGAAGCAGGCTCATTTCATTGCCTGCAAAGGACTCCCATCTGCCCAAAGACTGACTAAATTGTTCCTGAAACATATCTACCGGCTGCATGGCACCCCTAAGCAAATAATTTTGGACAGGGGGTGCAGTTCGCAGCAAGGTTTTGTAGGAGTTTTCTTAAATTAATTGGATCATCTCAAGGCTTATCATCTGCTTTTCATCCAGCCACCAATGGGGCTGCAGAATCTGCTAATAAAATGTTGGAGCAATATCTCAGATGCTACGTTTCCTACCAATAGACAAACTGGACTGACCTCCTCCCTTTCACAGAGGTGGCGTACAATAATTCTGTGCATAGCAGCACCGGCTACACACCTTTCAGAGTAGCCACAGGGAAAGAGTTCGGTCTAATACCTGAATACCCTCAGGTGCCATTCGCTTCCCAGACACTTGACCAATGGGTGAAGGGATGGGAAGAAGTTTGGAGAAACACGAAAACTGCTTTAAAAAAGACTTTTGAAACCTATAAAAAGCAGGGTGATAAAAAGCGGGCTCCCCAAAGAACATTCCAAGTCAGGGGAAATGTTTATCTGTCGACTAAATATTTATGCCTCAAATTACCCAGTAAGAGGTTAGGACCCAAATTCTTGGGGCCTTTTCCTATCGTAAGGATCATCAATCCGGTCACTGTAGAACTAAAACTCCCTAGACTTTTAGGGAGAATTCACCCTGTCTTCCACTGCAGCTTGTTGAAACCTTGTCGGGGCTCCACTTTAAGACCGCCCCCTAAAAAGGCATCCGGGCCCCTCGTAGTTGCGGGAGAGACCCACTATGAAGTGAAACATATTCTTGACTCTAGAATGTTCGAAGGTAAATTGCAGTACCTAGTACAATGGAAGGGATACCCGTTGTCTGAAGCCACCTGGGTGAAATCCAGAGGTGAAAGCTGACAGGCTCGTCAAAAGGTTTCATTCGAAACACCCCAACAAACCGAAAACTAGTCATTAACATATGCTTTTTTTTTACATTACAGGATCTGTCCTTTTTGTAAGGGGGGCCGGATGACAATGCTGCTAATATAGGATATTATTGCTTTGACAAGATATGCAGAACTTCTGGTATTTTTAGAGTTAATTTCAGTTGATGGTGGGGGGGAGGAGAAAGATAGGAAAGCGCGGGATAAGGAACGGAAGTGAATCTTTGCCCTTCAGGCTAATTGGAGAATGTGAATTATGACTGCAAAATAGGGGAGGGGAATAGCTTGAAATGTAATGTGCAAAGAAAAGGAAATTCTGATCTTGGCATCCATTCAATATGTGCCGACATTGTGTTCATGATTAAAGACTTTTCAGAATAAACAATGCCTGAAAGTTCTTTGAAGTGCTCCATTAGTTGGAACCTTGACAAAGCTCATGGAACAGGTGACTGATACTATTGTGGTATGCAATACATACAGTCCATGTATGCACTGATGCCCAAAGAACACCCAAACTATAGATGCATTAGATACAAAATATGTGAACTAGTACAGGAAAAAGATTAGGAACTTAGAGGCAACTCTAGCCAAACCCCAACGTATGAAAGAAAGCTCCACCCAAACCGAACCAAACAACAAACAAATAACTCCCAGAGGACTTGACCCTACTGATAAACCCTTGGAGGAAGACAAATGGAGGTATGTCACACACAGAAGGAAGCACAATACTCAAAGAAAGAAACAGCATACAAGAAACAAACCCCTTCTGCCCAATCCTACCCAATCAGAAGCAGCCCCATTAAAACAGAGCAATCGATTTCTCCCCTTAGATGGAAACACAAAAACCCACAACCCCCCCTCAAAGAAGACATGCAGACACCTAGCAAAGAAACAACTTCAAATATCCTTTAAAAAGTCACTTCAAATATCCCTAAAAAAGCCACATCAACAAACACACCTGAGATAAACAGAAAAGCACCCAAAAAAATAAAGGAGATTGTTGGTAATAGGAGACTCAAAGGAACAGAACCATTCATCTGCAGACCAGACATACAATGCAGGGAGATATGCTGTCTCCCTGGAGCAAAAATCAAAGATGTGGCTGAAAACCTAACCAAAATAATTAGGCCCACAGATTACTACCCCCCTCCTCCTCCTCCACATTGGGACGAATGACACAACAAGCAACCTGAGTACAATAGAGAGGGATTACAAACAACTAGGTAATAAAGTTAAGAAGCTAGGAGCACAAGTAGTGTTCTCATCAGTACTCCCAACGAAAGGCCAACACCCATTGAGGGAAAAAAGAATTTTAGAAATAAACTATTGGCTAAAGGGTTGGTGTCGCCAAGAAAACTTTGGCTTCCTGGATCATGGTCTGCATTTCCTACGTAAAGGACTACTGGCAAGGGATGGGCTACACCTCACGAAAACAGGCAAAAATGTACTTGGAAAAAGACTGGCCCAACTCATCAGGAAGGCTTTAAACTAAAACTGAGGGGGGGTGACCAATCTCTAGAATCTCCAGAACCCAAAACCAATCACAAATCCCAAGAATACAAATCAAACAATGAGGTAGGGAGTGATGAGAAAAAAGAAAAACTCAAACAACAATCAGGAGATACAGGAAACACACCCATGGACAAGCATAAAAGTCTTAAATGCTTATATACCAATGCTCAAAGCTTGGGGAACAAACAGGGCAAACTAGAAGCAATAGTACATGAGGGAGGGTATGACATAGCTGGCATAACAGAAACCTGGTGGGACAAAACCCATGAATGAAATGGACTGATGGATGGATACAAATTGTTCAAAAGAAACAGGTCTACAAAAAGAGGAGGGGGAGTTGCACTATATGTAAGAGAACACTACATATCTACAGAAATGCACATGATCAAAGATAAAATCTCTCCAGAATGTATATGGGTTAATATAAAAGAGAAAAAAAGTGACATTGCCATAGGGATATATTATAGGCCACCCAACCAATCAGAACAAATAGATGAACTCTTTGCCAACCAGTTAACAAATGTATATATGAAGCATACCACAGTAATAATGGGAGACTTCAACTATACAGATATCAACTGGGAGACAAACTCTGCAGCGAGTGGGAGATCAAACAGATTCCTAACCAACCTAGCTGACAACTTTGTCACCCAAAAGGTGGAGAAGGGAACTAGACATAAAGCTATACTGGACTTAATCTTTACAAATAGAGAAGAAGTGATAGAGAGAGTTGAAGTTGCCGGAACCTTGGGTGAAAGTGACCATGTCATACTGGAATTTAATATAATGCAAACACTAGCAATAGAAAACAATCCAACCAATGTCTTAAACTTCAAAAGAGCCGACTTTAACAAACTCAGAGACAAAGATCCCATGGATGAAAATCCTAAAGGGGAAAACAACCCAAGAAGCATGGGAAACCCTGAAAAATGTGATCACGAAATCCCAGAACAGCACAATACCATTGAGAAGGAAAAACAAGAAATCCAAGAAGAAACCAGCATGGCTGCACAAAGATCTCTCTAACAAACTGAAAAACAAAAAGGACAAATACAAAAAATGGAAAGAGGGACACATAACTAAGGCTGATTATCAGCAGACAGCCAGAACATGCAAAGAAGAAGTCAGGAAAGCAAAGGCCCAGAACAAACAAAGACTTGCAACAGAAATCAAGGATAATTAAAAAAAAGTTTCTTCCAACATATTAATAACAAGAAAAAAGTCAAGGAAACTGTAGGCCCACTAAAGAGAGAAGATGGCAAGGAAATTACAGGCAACATGGAGAAAGCAGAGCTGCTTAACTCATATTTTGAATCAGTCTTCACACAAAAAGAAACTAAAGCCCAACATACAAAAAAAAAACCACAGCAAAAGACATAATAGAAACAAAAATTAAAATAAGCAAGAAAATGGTAAGAAAACACCTATCCGACCTTGATGAATATAAATCACCGGGGCCTGACAGATTACATCCCAGAGTTCTGAAAAAGCTGGCAGATGTTAACTCAGAACCATTGCACCACATCTTTCATAAATCTTGGAGCACGAGGGAAGTACCTGAGGATTGGAAAAGGGCTGATGTGGTCCCCATCTTCAAGAAAGGGGAAAAAATGGAGCCAGGAAACTACAGACCAATCAGTTTAACATCAATACCTTGGAAGATTCTAGAAAAGATAATCAAAAAACAAATCTGCGAACAACTAGAACCAAACAAAGTCATAACTAGTAGCCAGCACGGGTTTGTTAAAAACAGATCATGCCAAACCAATCTTATCTCATTCTTCAATAAAGTGATTAAACTAGTAGACCAGCGAAACGCAGTGAACGTAGTATACTTAGATTTCAGTAAGGCATTTGACAAAGTAGACCACAACCTACTCCTTGGTAAGCTAGAAAAAGGTGGAATAGATAACACCACCACAAGATGGATCTGTAGCTGGCTGACAAACTGTACTCAACGAGTAGTCCTCAATGGCACTACATCCATTGGAGAGAAGTAAGCAGTGGGGTACCTGTGAGGACCCACCTCAATTTACATCTTAAGAAGACAGAACTATTAGAACGCTTTTTCCAACAGGAATCTTTATTAAGAAAAACTGACTGAAGGCATGCTAGACAGGATCTGGGGAACCCCCCTGATCATTCAATGTTTTAAAGTGTTCCCAAGCAGTCCCACCCCACATTCCTTCCGGTCAATCCAAATTGGCAGATGGCTGGGTGTTAAATCCATCGGATCCCAAACGTTGCAATCTTCCCCCCCATTTCCTTGCTGCCGGTAAAAGGAGGCTTCATAGGGAGTGAGATCAAAGGCTGATTGCCGTATTGTTATTGTTAGTACTCCAGAGAGGGAATCCACAGAGGATGTTTCTTTGTAGTTGATAGGAGGAATGCCAGTCATAAACACCCGTGTTTACTCCCCCCCCTTTGTAGTATGACAGAATCCAAAAGAGAGTAAGAATTGGGTTTTCCCAGAGTAGATTAGTTAGAAATAAAATATAATTGGATTCTGACATCCGGCTCCCCTTAAAAATAAGAGAGGTCCACCTGTAGAGAAAACAAAACAGGTATAAAAGTTAGTCTGGCTTGTTAGGAAACCTGTATGAAACCTCTTTAAAAGCTTCGGGGCTTTGACATGACGTTTATGGACCCACTCATTTTGAGAGGCGGGGAGGTGCTTCCACCCTACTAGGTATTGAGTTGACCCATGATATTTTCTAGAGTCCAGGATTTCCCTTATTTCGAAGTGTTGCTCCCCTTCTATCATGATTGGTGTTGGTGGGGGGGGGATTTTTGGCCGTAAGGGTGACTGTTGTTCTCTTTTCAGCAAACAGCAGTGGAAAATTGGGTGTATTTGCCTAAGATTCTTGGGTAATTCTAATTCTACTGTTACTGGGTTTATGATTCTTTTAATTGGAAAAGGCCCTATATATTTTGGTCCAAGTTTTTTACAGGGTTGTATGGATTTTAAGTATTTTGTAGACAGATACACCATTTCTCCTATAATGAATGGTGTGGGCTCCACCCTTTTCTTATCTGCTTGTGCTTTGTATGCTTGCCTAGCTTCCTCTAGAGCTTTTCTAACTATTGGCCAGGTGTTTTGTAATTGTTCCATCCATTCTTTCAGTGATGGGATTGCCGGTTCGTTTGGGGTTAGTTCTGGCATGGGGTTGAAACTTTGACCGGTAGCTATTTGAAAAGGAGTGTAACCTGTGCTGGAGTGGACTGCATTATTGTAGGCAACCTCTGCAAAAGGCAACAGGTCCGTCCAATGTGACTGCTGGAAATTTAGAAAACATCTTAAATATTGCTCGAGTACTCCATTACATTTTTCTGATTGACCATTTCCCTGAGGATGATGGCTAGACGTCAGTCCCTGGGTGGTCCCTAAAAGGGATAGAAATTCCTTCCAAAATGCAGATGTAAATTGCACTCCCCTATCAGATATGATGCGTTGGGGTGCCCCATGCAATCTGTAAATATGTTGCATGAAAGGTTTCGCTAAAGCTTTTGCAGTGGGGATCTTTTGGCAAGGAATAAAGTGAACCTGTTTGGAAAATAGGTCCGTGACCGTCCAAATGACAGTATTCCCATTGCTTTCTGGTAATTCCACTATAAAATCCATGGCTATTTCCCTCCAGGGGGCTGAGGGATTTGCCACTGTTTGTAACAGTCCTGGCGATTTCCCTTGCAACCTTTTTGCCATTGCACACTTTGGGCAGCTGGCCACGTAACTTTCTATGTCTTTTTTCATGGATGGCCACCAAAATTGCAGTTTAATTAAGTGCAATGTTTTTACAAATCCAAAATGCCCTGCTGATTTTGTGTTGTGGCAAAGTTGCATGAATGTGATCCTTTGGGTGGTCGGTATATATAACTTCTCCCCCACCCAAGGCAGTCTGTCTTTCATTGTGCACACGTGTTTATTTTTCTGGAACCATTCATCTGTTTCCAAACTTTTCCGGAATTCAATTCGGGTCTGGCTATCCAGCTGTGGTTTTAATTTAACTTGGGCTCTGGTAGTCACTGGCACTGCCAGTTGTGATTCTCCCATGATCGGTTTAGAGTCAGTGGCTTGCGTGCTGTTATATTGGGGCATGCGAGATAATGCATCTGCCAGAAAGTTCTTTTCCCCCGGCAAATGCTTGAGCTTAAAATTGAATTGGTGAAAATGCTGAGACCAGCGGGCTTGCTTGGGGTTCAGTTTTCTAGGTGTTTTCAAGGCTTCCAAATTTTTGTGGTCTGTCCACACCTGGAAAGGGATTTTATTGCCTTCAAGGAATTGGCGCCATGTAAGTAATGACCAACGTATCCCATATGCCTCTTTCTCCCACACGGGCCAGCGCTGTTCCATTTCAGTGAGTTTCCTGGACGCATACGTGCAGGGTTGCAACATTCCTTCATCATTTTCTTGTAATAGTACAGCCCCCACTGCCACATCACTTGCATCCGTCTGTATTACGAAGGGTTTGTCCATGTCTGGGTGCCTCAGTACTGGTTCGGCAGAAAAAAGCCTCTTTAATCTCTCAAGTGCTGCTTGGCATTCCATTGTCCATTTTAGTGGCTGGCTAGGTTTCACTGAGGATTCTCCCTTCATTTTTAGTAAGCTCGTGAGGGGCAGGGCTATCTGGGCAAATGAGGGGATGAATTGGCGGTAAAAGTTTGCGAAACCCAGGAAACTTTGCAGTTGCTTTCTTGTGCGAGGTGGTGCCCATTCTAATACTGCCCTGACCTTTTCTGGGTCCATTTCAATGCCTTGTGGGGATGTGCGGTAACCTAGGTAGTCTATTCTTTCCTGGTGAAATTCGCATTTTGATAATTTGGCATATCGGTGGGCGGCTCGCAGTTTCTTTAAAACCGCTCTGACTAGGTTGTCATGTTCCTCTTTTGATTCGGTGAAGATAAGGATGTCATCTAGATAAACCAGGACCCCCTTAAATAGGTGCTCCCTTAGTACCTCATTGATTAATTGCATAAATACTGCGGTGGCCCCTTGTAATCCAAAAGGCAAAACTTTGAATTTGTAGCACCCCATTGGGCAATTAAATGCGGTTTTCCATTCATCTCCTTCCCTAATTCTCACGCGGTAATACGCTTCCCTTAGATCTAGTTTAGTAAAAATCTTTCCTTTCGAGAGGTGTGGTAACATGTCCTTCATGAGGGGTAGGGGGTATAGGTTGCTTTCACCGATTGTATTCAGGAGCCTATAATCAATGCATAAGCGTAGAGAGCCGTCCTTCTTTTCTCTAAAGAGGACTGGAGCGGCCACCTTTTGTTTGGCTGGTTCAATGAACCCCCTTTCTAGGTTTTTCTTTATGAACCTCTCCGTTTCCTCCTTCTCCTTTGGGCTCATGGAGTATAATCTGGGCTTTTGGGAGTTTTGCCCCGGGCTTGAATTCTATGGCACAGTCCGTGGGTCGGTGGGGGGGGAAGCTCATCCGCCCTCTCCTCGCTGAAAACTTCAGCCAGGTCTTTCTGGTAGCCCCTTTTCTTCACCCATGGACGCTATTTCCGTTTTTAATTTTGATAGATCCCCTTGGGGTTTTAAGTCTGTAGGGTCCTCTTTCAGGAAATTGATTTCTTTCGTCCTCCAATTTACCCAGGGGTTCCATTTTGTTAACCATTCCAGCCCTCGGATCATCGGGCATTCCATGCCTGGGGTCACTACAAACGTTATGTCTTCCTCATGATTTCCCAGGGATAGGTGGATTGGTAACGTGGCTAGGGTAGCTGGCACCCCCCCTGCTATGGACCCATCTAACTGGCCAAATGAGATTGGTTGTTCCAGACTCCTCACTGGGATGCCCAGATTTCCCACTAGGGTCGGGCTAATTAGGCAGCTCGTGCAGCCAGAGTCTATTAAGGCTTTCACTTTGACAGCTTCGGGCATAGAGGGGGCTAATATAGTCACTGTCTTGAGGATGGGTGGGATGGATCCACTTACCAGTGGTTCACCCTCTGAGCTGTCATCTGGGGCATCCACTGGCCCTGCGGTGAAGGCTGGGGCTCTTTCCCCATGATGGGCAGAGGTAGGGGATTCCACAGCCTCTATCCCTCTCATGGCAGATTCTTTTGACTTAGCTGGGGACTTCCCGGATTTGCTGCCCGGTGGTCTGTCTGGGTTCTGCTGGGGGGCTTTCGAGTGGCATTCTACAGCCTGATGCCCCTCTCTCCCGCATTTGAAACAGCCCATTGGTTTCTTGGCCATAGCCGATGGCTTCGCTGGTTCGTGCGTCGGTTCAGGCGGTGAACGGCTCCATTGTTTTCCTCGGCGGTGCCTCTTCAGTAGGTCGATCTCTGCTTCCTCTGCCAGGACGTACCATTCGTCGAGTTGCTGTGGGTCACCCCGGGGCAGGCAAGCGTCATATAGGTCGTAATTCAAACCGTCTTTGAAATGGCTAAGGAGGATGTCTTCCGGCCAGTTCAGCTTGCTGGCAATGGTTCGGAATTCTTGCGTATATTCAGCTACTGGCCGTCTGCTTTGCCTCATCGTTTTGATTCTTTCGCGTGCTTTGCGATCAGCCAGGTGGTCTTCAAATCGCCTTCTCAGAGAGGACATGAAACGGTTGAAGTCGTTGAGCTCTGGGGCATTGGAATCATGCAAATTCACCACCCAATCGGCGGCCGGTCCATCCAGAGCAGATTGCACGATCCGGATACGGGCTTTGTCGCTAGGGATGTGTCGCCCGTGTTCCTCCATGTAGCGAAGGACTTGGGTTAGGAAAAACCCCAAGCGTGTCGGCTCCCCCTTGAATTTCGCATCCAACGGCGGAAGTCTTTGAATGGATCGGTGCCTTCTTCGTCGGTATTGTCTTCCATCCGGATTGCCATCTGCAGGTCGGCGGGGGATGGGGACTACTGGATCAGCGGATGTCCCCGGGGCTGCAGGTTCCAATTCCCCCTCAGTGTCTCTCCAGTTGTGGCTCCAGGAGTTGGTGCGGCCGTGGGGCTCAGGATTCTCCTCTCCTATGGAGCTGAGGGTCCTCTTCATCAAGTCGATAGCTTTCTCTAGGATCCAGTTTGAGTGCTGTGCCCAGCTTCCTTCATCTTCGCTTGTGTGCAGGGATCTCTCCATCTCCTGCTTCCATCCTGGTTGGTTGGCCCCCCATCTCAGGGTCACCTTTCTTGATTTCTTTTCCCACTCGTCTTTCTTTCCAACGCCCATTGACCACCGAGGCTTGTGGTTACGCGTCTCTACCACCTCTTCTCCTGAGGAATCTGACCCTTCAGATCCGGATATTTGGTAGGTTTCCAGTTGGGGCAACGGCTCCCTCTCTGGGGGGCTTTCCCCCTTCCTTGCTTTGTCATCTGACATGGTAATTTTTGCAAAGTCCCCCGGCAAGGTTCTCCCTTCCAGGTTGACTAATTTTGCAGATCCTGTCTAATGTAAGGACCCACCTCAATTTACATCTTAAGAAGACCGAACTCTTGGAAAGCTTTTTCCAACAGGAATCTTTATTAAGAAAAACTGACTGAAGGCATGCTAGACAGGACCTGGGGGACCCCCCTGATCATTCAATGTTTTAAAGTGTTCCCAAGCAGTCCCACCCCACATTCCTTCCAGTCAATCCAAATTGGCAGATGGCTGGGTGTTAAATCCATCGGATCCCAAACGGTGCAATCTTCCCCCCCATTTCCTTGCTGCCGGTAAAAGGAGGCTTCATAGGGAGTGAGATCAAAGGCTGATTGCCGTATTGTTATGGTTAGTACTCCAGAGAGGGAATCCACAGAGGATGTTTCTTTGTAGTTGATAGGAGGAATGCCAGTCATAAACACCCGTGTTTACTCCCCCCCCTTTGTAGTATGTCAGAATCCAAAAGAGAGTAAGAATTGGGTTTTCCCAGAGTAGCTTAGTTAGAAATAAAATATAATTGGATTCTGACAGTACCACAAGGTTCTGTCTTAGGCCCAGTACTCTTCAATATCTTCATCAATGACTTAGATGAGGGAATTGAAGGGGAACTCATCAAATTTTCAGATGACACCAAACTGGCAGGAGTAGCCAACACCCCAGAAGACAAGCTCAGGATCCAAAAAGATCTTGACAAACTTGAACAATGGGCCCTAACAAAATGAGTTTTAATGTGGAGAAAAGCAAAGTACAAATACAGATTGGGTGAGATCTGGCTTAAAAACAGTAACTGTGAAAGGGACCTTGGAGTCCTAATGGACGATCACTTGTCTATGAGCCAGCAGTGTGCAGCAGCAACCAAAAAAACTAATACAATCCTGGGTTGGATAAAGGCATAAAATCAAAGTCACGCGAAGTATTAGTACCACTTTATAAAACCCTAGTAAGACCACACCTGGAATAATGCAGCCAATTTTGGTCACCATATCACATAAAAAGATGTTGAGAGTTTGAAAAAAATTCAGAGAAGAGCAACAAAGATGATGAAAGGCCTGGAAACTAAAACATACGAAGAATGGCTATGGGACTTGGGTTTGGCTAGTCTAAAGAAAAGAAGAAATAGGAGAGACATGATAGCAGTGTTCCAGTATCTGAGGGGCTGCCACAAGGCAGAGGGGGCCAGGTTGTTCACCAAAGCACCAGAGGGAAGGATGAGAAACAGTGGTTGGAAACTGATCAAAGAGAGAAGCAACCTGGAATTAAGGAGAAACTTCCTGACAGTGAGGACAATCAACAGCTTACCCCCAGAAATCGTGGGTGCTCCATCACTGGAGATTTTTAAGATGAGACTAGAGATTCACCTGTCTGAGACGGTATAGGTTCTCCTGCTTGAGCAGGGGGCTGGACTAGAAGACCTCCAAGGTCCCTTCCAGCTCTGTTCTATTCTATTCTATTCTATTCTATTCTATTCTATTCTATTCTATTCTATTCTATTCTATTCTATTCTATTCTATTCTATTCTATTCTATTCTATTCCATTCCATTCCATTCCATTCCATTCCATTCCATTCCATTCCATTCCATTCCATTCCATTCTATTCTATTCTATTCTATTGTTCTAATAATAGTTCCTAAATACGTCATCTCTATCAACCTGCTTCTTTCAAGGTGTAGATTAGAGGAAGAATCACCTGTATCCCTACTTTACATGTATATCTCTATTTTGCTACCATTATGTATTTAAATTTTTAAAAACTGGAATAACCTTCTGAGACTCTTCATGCTAATGTACGATTGTTTCCAAGGGTCCTGAAAATTCTGTGTCTTTTGTTGGAGATATATAGATGATACCGAATTTTATATTAAGTTCTCTGTCCTTGTTATCGCTTGCCTGTTCTTCATAATTCTCTTTTCCTGACTTTTGTCCAATTTTTACAATTGTTTTGATATTCACATGAAGCTATATTTTCTGCTAGCTGAACTAACTGGTTGGTGTGTTTGGTTTGATCTGGATATATGGATATTTCTGGGGAAGCAATGGTGTCTGAAGATGGTTTCGTTTTTGTGGAGCCAGTGACATTGGCAGAGCAAAGAGCTCATGAATAGATTAATACCTTGAAATTCCTTTCTGTGTAATAAGGAGGACCTGGGATCTCCCATAGTTCTACATACAGCTTCTCCCCATGATGAGACCATAAAACAGCAGCCTGGTTTTCAGTTCAGAGCCTTCAAATGCTTACTGGGTTCACCCACTTCATTGCTTAATCACTTCTGGAAATGGCTAGTAATTATTATTATTATTTTGATATTACAAACCTTCAGAAGGAAAACTTTCACGATAGTGGGTGATTTTTATTTATTTATTTATTTATTTATTAGATTTGTGTGTTGCCCATTCCATCCCCTTCAATCTTTAAGGGATGAAGTTTCATGTAAGTTTAGGAACTTAACAAAACATATTTGGAAATAAGCACCAAAAGGGCAATTAGAATGTTGATTTTAGAAAGTTATTAAATAGACTAAGAGGCCATAAGAACTGGAATAAGATGTTGAAACTAATTATAAGAATCCTTTCTGTGATTTATTTAAAAACATACATATACATATGCACTATATATACATACACACACATATTGAATATAAGTGTATGAAAACTTTTCACGGGAATGCTGTAGATTGGAGAAAAATGTGATAAGAGGTGACCTTGAAGGTTGGTTACTAGAAGACTCAGAATGGAGTCTTCTTTACAGAATGGAGTAATTTATTTTAACTGTGAAAGAATTCAAGGATATTTGTCAACAATGTACTCAGAACTTTCTCTTAAGTTTGCTATATAAAAATGGATTTAAAAGAGAAAAGAGAAGATAACGCAATTGAGAATCAGGCTGTTTTAGATATGAACTTAAAATTGATACGCTATAAGAATAATATTGACAAAGATATTACACAAGATGTACAAATGATTTTGGCTGATTTTTAATTGCTAAAATTATCTTGATGTATGGCTAACTGGGACTCTACTAGATGCAAACACAGCTGGAAATTACCCACAGTCCAGCACTGTATTTACTCTCTATAATATTTTCCAAATTTGAAATGGAGGCCCAGAATTTATTTTGCTCTTTTGGCCTTGGAATTTAAAGATTCCATAGTTTACACATTTAACCACATGCTTGATCCCATATGTTTATAAATAGCATCAGTATTATCACCATATTCTGCTACCAAATCAGGATAATTATGAAAAGCTCATTTAAATAATTGTAATCACCATAACTTCCCTGGTATGCTTAAACAAAGGTGAAGCATTTTACTATTAGGAAAGTAAGTTTGATGTGTTTGAATATTAATGCATATTAGAAAAGTAGGAAAGTCTCGTATTTGAAAGTCCATTCCTGTTGCTTTTAAGATTATAGATGTTTTAGTTGAATTCTGCCTTTGGTCATCAGAAATCTCCATCATTTGCATATAAGGTGTAGCATCTTCCTCTTCAATAGATTGTAAATATATTTCCTCCATCTCGTTAAGTTGTAAATCTGGTTGTGTGTCATGATCAGTCAAAATTTGAGATTCAATTTTTAACTCTGGAACATCTTTTTTCCTGAGTATTCTAAAATGTTCTTTTAGTTCCTCTTTTATTTCCAATTTTTTTTCTAGTATAAGTCCATAGTTAAGCTGTGGGTGGGATTCCATTCTTCGTTTTTTTAGTGAAAGTTCAGCTTAGAAGATAGATTGTAATATTATAAAATATAAGATCCAAACAGAAATAGGAAAAAACAAGTAATCAAGCCCAGCACAAAGATAAAGACAGCAAAAGTCCCAGTCAGTATTGTGAATATCTAATTTATAATCCAAAGTAATAATAGAAGAGGATGCCTTAGAAGTCAATTATTATATTGTAATCCTAAAGCGAGAGAAAATCCATTTTTCTGGGAAGTATATTTTGAATTATAAAGTCAAACGAACTACAAGTAGAAAATTGAGCAAGTTCCAAAAGAGATACAAATGTCTGGGCGTCACGCCAAGTTCAGGGAGTGAAGGTTCAGCTGAAAATGGTTACTTTGTTACAATAGGAATGTCTGGGCTTCACGCCAAGTTCAAAGATACATTGTATCACCTTTTGTGATCTTATGACAAGCAAAGTCAATAGGAAAGCCAGATTCACTTAACAACCATGTTACTAGCTTAACAACTGTAGTGAATCACTTAACAACTGTAACAAGAAAGGTCATAAAATGGGGCAAAACTTGCTGATCAAATGTTTCACTTAGCAACAGAATTTTGGGCTCCATTGTGGTCAAGGACTACCTGTACTGGATATTGCATAACTCAAGTCATCAAATTGTGAAGTTTCATTGGTGCTGAAGTGAAGTCTTTTAAAAGGAGAACAAGAAGTGAAGTGAAGAGGACTATGGTGGCTGTACAAATTCCAGGGCCAGCCTTGTTATAAATATGTATTTTTTTTTTGCCTTACCTCATTATGTATCCAGACTTTCTAAATGTTACATATTGTAATGTAAAGTTAATATGATTGTTTCATTGAATTATTATTACCTAGATACATAGATTTTGAGGATTTTATTTTGGCTCTGCTATTAGATTTTTGCTTTTGAGCCATTTTAAGACCAAAAAAAAATTAAAGCAATATAAAGCATTTTTAAACAGACAAACCAATACATAGGAAGTTAGTGCTGGTACAAATAGAACCAAATACATCAACTCAGTGGTGGGATTCAAATATGTGAACAACTGGTTTTCTGTGTGGATGTCGCTTCCAGAAGTCCATTCTGGGCCTGGGCAACAAAAAATTAGCTACTGGTTCTGCTGAAGTGGTGCGAACTGCCTGAATCCCTCCACTGCATCAACTTAAATAAAATAGTCAACATATAAATGTAGCATCAAATTCATTCTGCTGGGGTTTACCTAACATGCCTATTCCAATTTATTAATAAAATGATATACATTGAATACATGTAACAGGGAAACAATACTGCCTAACTTAATTTTCAAGTAGTTCTTATGATTTTTATTCAAAGCAAAAAATATTGAAAAATCAATTTCACTTGAAAGATTCCTTAGAACCATCTCTAAAACAAGATACACATAAAATAAAATAACACTCTTTCTCCAGCACAGAGATTAATTTCCTAATTGTTTTTCTCTCTTCTTCGCTTTATATCTACAGTCTGATTTCTGGTTTTGCCCAAAGAGCATTAATCACTGTTAATTGTCTTACAGTTAGTAAGAAAACAGTAAACAAAGGTCAGGTATATTTATTCCCAGATTCAGGCTTCATACAACAGGGGAAAAAATTATGAGAAACTAAAAACACAAAGTAGGCAATGTCTTGTAGACAAACCCCATTTAGTGTTCAAGATAACATAAACCCATTAGTACCAAACAATTGTCAAACCAATATTTCCAGGAAATTCTAAAAGACTTTGCATTAAAAAATAAAATAAGCCACTCTCTCTCTCTTTCTCCTCTCTCTTTCACATACACAGACACACACACGCGTGCACACACACAAACTTTATTTATGACTTTTTTTTAAGGGGCATTTAGATTTTATTTAAATCAGGGTTATTTAAGGGGGAGAAGAACTTTCTTGGAGTTAAGATGCAAGCTCAGTCTAAAAAAAAAGTTCAACCAACATGAGGCTTAGAAATATGTAACCCAATGATATTACAAAAAGTACCAGTAATCTCATGTGTTGTCTTTTAAAAGGAAAAAAGGACAGATCCTGTAATGTAAACAAAAGCATATATTAATGACTAGTCTTTGGTTTGTTGGGGTATTTCGTATGAAACCTTTTGACAAGCCTGTCAGCTTTCACCTCACTGGATTTCACCCAAGTGGCCTCAGACATCGGGTATCCCTTCCATTGTACTAGGTACTGCAATTTCCCTTTAAAAATTCTAGAATCAAGAATATGTTTCACTTCATAATGGGTCTGCCCCGCAACTACGAGGGGCCCAAGTGCTTTCTTTGGGGGAGGTCTTAAAGTGGAGCCCCGATAAGGTTTTAACAAGCTACTGTGGAAGACAGGGTGAATTTTACCCAAAAGTCTAGGGAGTTTCAGTTTTACAGTGACTGGATTGATGACCTTTACGATAGGAAAAGGCCCTAAGAATTTCAGTCCTAACTTCTTGCTGGGTAATTTGAGGCGTAAGTATTTGGTTGTCAAATAAACCTTTTCCCCAACTTGGAACGTTCTTTGGGGAGCCCTCTTTTTGTCAGCTTGCTTTTTATAGGTTTCAAAAGTCTTTTTTAAAGCAGTTTTTGTGTTTCTCCAAACTTCCTCCCATCCCTTCATCCATTGGTCAAGTGTCTGGGAAGCGGTTGGCACTTGGGGATATTCAGGAATTGGACTGAACTCTTTGCCTGTGGCTACTCTGAAAGGTGTGTAGCCGGAGCTGCTGTGCACAGAATTGTTATACGCCACCTCTGCAAAAGGGAGGAGGTCAGTCCAGTTCGTCTGTTGATAAAACACGTAGCATCTGAGATATTGCTCCACCATTTTGTTAGCGGCTTCTGCAGCTCCGTTGGTGGCCAGATGAAAAGCAGATGACAAGCCTTGAGATGATCCAATTAATTTAAGAAAACTCCTCCAAAACTTTGCTGTGAACTGCACCCCCCTGTCTGAGACTATTCACTTAGGGGCGCCGTGCAGTCGGTAGATATGTTTCAGGAACAATTTAGTCAGTCGTTGAGTGGATGGGAGTCCTTTGCAGGCGATGAAATGAGCCTGCTTCGAAAATAGGTCTATTACAGTCCAGATGACAGTATTTCCTCTACTCTCAGGTAGGTCTACGATAAAGTCCATAGCTATTTCTTCCCAGGGTTGGGAAGGGTCTGTCACCAGCTGCAGTAATCCAGGGGTTTTCCCCGGTATTCTTTTCATTGTAGCACATACGGCACAACTCGTCACATAGTTTTCCACATCTCGTTTCAGTCCCGGCCACCAAAATTGCCAGCGGGTGAGATGTAGTGTTTTTAGATATCCAAAGTGTCCAGCCTGCTTTACATCATGGCTGTGTTTGAGAGCATTGAGACGGAGGGATTCGGGCAAATACAGTTTCCCCCCTTTGTAAGCCAAACCATCCCGGCACATCAAGAAGGTTTGGTTATCTTTGAACCATTGATCGGTGAGGAGCTCTCGTTTTATTTTCTTTGCTCCAGGGTCATCCGGATTTGGGACCCTGCGAAGCGTGATTTGTGCAACAGGTTGTGGATTGGAGATAATCGCCTCGTTGACTTCTTCACATTCACTTTTGTATTGGGGCAATCTCGATAGCGCATCAGCTAGGAGGTTTTTTTCCCCTGGTATGTACTTTAGAGTAAAGTTGAAGAGGTTAAAGTACTGTGCCCACCGTACTTGCTTTGGGGACAATTTGCGAGGAGTTTTCAGTGGCTCTAGGTTTTTGTGATCTGTCCATAACTTCGAATGGCACCTCCAGGTAGTGTCGCCAGTTTAACAGCCCCCATCTAATTGGGAAGGCCTCCTTCTCCCATATTGCCCATCTCTGTTCACTTTCAGTAATTTTTTTGGAGGTGTAGGCGCAGGGTTGCAGGACTCCATTCTTGTTCTTTTGAAGCAATACAGCTCCAACTGCCACATCACTGGCGTCGGCTTGAATTACAAAGGGCTCCCCTAGACAGGGGTGCTTTAGGACCAGTTCAGCAGCAAATAGTCTTTTTAAATTCTCAAAAGCTGTTTGACAGCTCATAGTCCATGCTAGTGGTTGGCCCGGTCGCGGCTTCCCTCCTTTTTTTTCTGTTTTGAGTAAATCTGTAAGGGGTAGGGCAATTTTGGCAAAAGAGGGGATGAATTGACGGTAGAAGTTGGCTAAACTTCTTGAGTTGTTTGTGGGTTTTTGGGGGCTGCCATTCGATTATAGTTTTCACCTTGGCTGGATCCATCTCAATGCCTTTGTTGGAGATTCTGTAGCCAAGGTAATCTAATCGGGTCTGGTGAAATTCACATTTTGACAATTTGGCATAAAGCTTGGCATTCAATAGTTTCTTTAACACTTCTCTCACCAGCTTTATGTGATCAGTCATATTCGTGCTGTATACCAGAATATTGTCAAGGTACACCAGAACCCCTTTGTACAAGTGTTCATGTAGGACCTCATTAATCAACTGCATGAATACGGCTGGGCCCCCCTGTAGTCCGAATGGCATGACTTTGAATTGATAGCTCCCTATGGGGCAGTTGAAGGCAGTTTTCCACTCATCTCCTTCTTTTATTCTCACTCAGTAGTACGCCTCTCTCAGGTCTAATTTAGTGAAGACACTCCCCTTAGCCAGATGAGTTAATAAGTCCTTTAGGAGGGGGAGGGGGTATCTGTTTTCCACACTCACAGCGTTGAGGCCCTTATACTCTACGCAGAGATGAAGAGACCCATCTTTTTTTTCTTTAAATAACACGGGGGCTCCCACAGTAGATTTGGCCCATTCAATGAACCCCCTCGCTAAGTTTTTATTCACGTATTGCTGCATCTCTTCCATCTTGAGGTGGGACATGGCGTACATTCTCGGGCGTGTAAGTTTGGCTCCTGGCACCAGTTCGATAGAACAGTCATTGGGTCTGTGAGGGGGTAGGACATCGCATTCATTTTCACTAAATGCCTCTGCTAAGTCCCGGTATTCATTGGGGATGAGTGATTCATCTGGTGACGGTGAGGCAGCTATGAGTGCTCGCTCATTAGGTGGCCTAAAGTGTCCCGCAATGTCAGTTGAATCAGTGGGAGGCTCAGGCCCTATAGGTAGTCTCACAGTTCTCATTCCTTTCTCCCACCAGATAAATGGCTTCCATTTGTCCAACCAGGCTAAGCCTAGAATCACAGTCTCAGTCATTTTGGGGGCCACCAGGAACCGAATAAATTCCCAGTGTGCCCCTATTTCTAGGCCTAAGGGCTCAGTTAATTGTGTGACTAAAGTCCCTCCCATCAGGGAGCCGTCAGCTTGTTCGAACCTCACAGGGTTGGAGAGTTGTTTTGCCCATATGCCCATTTTCATGGCAAAGGGTAGGCTAATAATGCATCGGGTGCATCCAGAATCAATTAGTACGTTTAAGTCTATTTGTGCCCCTGACTTAGGGATTGTAAGCTTGGCGGCCAGTGAAAAAGATGGGATTTGTCGACTCACCATCGGGTCGTTCTTCCCTTCGTCGTCGCCGTCAATGGAGGGTAGAGCAGGGGCAGGTCCACCTGGAGTCCCGGCGTTCTCTTGTGTGGGAGGTGTAATCTGGGTAACAGGTGCTTGCATGGCCCAGTTGGATTTTTCTCTCATTAGCCACTGGGCAGGTCTCCTTCTCGTCGCTGGTTCCGGACTGCAGTTGGGGGTTGTTGTTGTTGTTGTTAGTCGCGAAGTCATGTCCGACCCATCATGACCCCATGGACAACGTTCCTCCAGGCCTTCCTGTCCTCTACCATCTTCTGGAGTCCATTTAAGCTCATGCCTACTGCTTCAGTGACTCCATCCAGCCACCTCATTCTCTGTCGTCCCCTTCTTCTATTGCCCTCAATCTTCCCAGCATTAGGCTCTTCTCAGTGAGTCTTCCTTCTCATAGGGTGGCCAAAGTACTTGAGTTTCAACTTCGTATTGGCCTTCTAGTAGCAGTCAGAGTTGATCTCCATAGGATGACGGTTGATCGACTTCATTTGCAGTCAGGGACTGCAGGAGTCTCCAGCACCATAGTTCAAAGGGCCTCAATTCTTTGCGGTCAGCCTTTCTTATGGTCCAACGTTCACAGCAATACATTGCAACTGGGAAAACCATGGCCGTGAATATACGTACTTTGTTGCCAGGGTGATATCTCTGCTTTTTAGTATGCTGCCTAAATTTCCCATAGCTTTCCTCCCCAGGATCAAGCGTCTTTTAATTTCTTGGCTGCAGTCCCCATCTGTGGTGATCTTGGAGCCCAGGAAGATAAAATCTATCACTACCTCCATTTCTTCTCCATCTATTTGCCAGGAATTGAAAGGGCCGGATGCCATGATCTTGGTTTTCTTAATGTTGAGTTTCAAGCCAACTTTTGCACTCTCCTTCTTCACCCGCATCAAGAGGCTCTTTAGTTCCTCTTCACTTTCTGCCATTAGAGTGGTATCATCTGCATATCTTAAGTTGTTGATATTTCTCCCGGCAATCTTAATTCCAACTTTTGATTCATCTAGCCCTGCCTTTCTCATGATGTGCTCTGCATATAAGTTAAATAGGCAGGGCGACAGAATACAGCCTTGCCGGACTCCTTTCCCCATTTTGAACCAATCAGTGGTATCATGCTGGCTTCCGTGTCCAGTTCTTTGGAATTCGCCTTTCTTTGGAATTGGAATGTAAACGACCTTTCAATCCTGTGGCACTGGTGCGTTTTTCCACAATTTGCTGGCAAATTGAACGTGTAGCAACTTTTACGGCAGCGTTCTTTAAGATTATGAATAGCTAAGCTGGAATACTGCACCTCCACTAGCATTGTTGTTGCTAGATTTCTAAGGCCCCATTTCACTTCACATTTTCTAGGATGTCTGGCGCGAGGTTCAGTGACCACCCATGTGTTATCAGGAGCTAAGCTGTTCTTGTATAGTTCTTCTGTGGAATTTGCCACCTCTCCGTAATCTCTATCTGCCTCTGTAAGGTCCCGCCATTTTGGTCCTTTTCATCCCATCTGTGCATGAACAACGTACTTCATATCTCCAATTTTTTGAAGAGATCTTTGGTTCTCCCTATTCTATTGTTCTCTCTATTCTGTGCACTGTTCATTAAGAAGGCCATTCTTATCTTTCAGCTATTCTCTGGAATTACTAGCGCATTCAATGGGTGTATATTTCTCTTTCTCCCTCCTTTCACTTCCCTTCTTTCCTCGTATTTGCAAAGCTTCCTCAGACAGCCATTTTGCTTTCTGCATTTCTTTCTTTGGGATGGTTTTTTAGTGCTACCTCTTTGTACATGTTGCCGAAACTCCATCCATAATACATATACTAGGAAAATACTCTGTCTATCAAATCTAATTCCTTAAATCTATTTGTCACCTCTACTGTATATTCATCAGGGATATGATTTAGTTCATACTTGAGTGGCCTAGTGTTTTTCCCTACTTTCTTCAATTTAAGCCTAAATTTTGCAACGAGAAGCTCATGATCTGAGCCACAGTCAGCTCCTGGTCTTGTTTTTATTGACTGTATAGAGCTTCTCCATCTTTGGCTGCAGAGCACATAGTCAATCTGGTTTCTGTGTTGACCGTCTGGTGATGTCCATGTGTAGAGACGTCTCTTGGGTTGTTGGAAAAGAGTGTTTGCTATGACCATCGTATTCTCTTGACAAATTTCTATCAGCCTGTGTCCTGCTTCATTTTTTACTCCAAGGCCAAACTTGCCTGTTATTCCGTTTATCTTTTGGCTTCCTACTTTAGCATTCCAATCCCCCATGATGATAAGGACATCATTTTTTGGTGTTGATTCTATAAGGTGCTGTAGGGCTTCATAGAACTGGTCAATTTCATCCTCTTCAGCACCAGTGGTTGGGGCATAGACATGGATTACTGTGATATTTGAATGGCTTGCCTTGGATTCGCACTGAGATCATTCTGTCATTTTGGGGATTGTATCCCAGTATTGCTTTTCCTACTCTTTTATTAACTATGAAGGCTACTCCATTTCTTCTGAGGGATTCTTGTCCGCAGTAGTATACCTGATGGTCCTCTGAATTAAATTCACCCATTCCTGTCCATTTTAGTTCGCTGATTCCTAAGATGTCGATGTTCAGTCTTGTCATCTCTTGTTTGACCACGTCCAGTTTGCCTTGATTCATGGATCTTACGTTCCAGGTTCCTATGGAGAAAAAATCTTTACAGCATCGGACTTTCCTTTCACAACCAGATGCATCCACAGCTGAGCGTCCTTTCGGCTTTGGCCCAGTCGCTTCACTCTTTCTGGCGCTACTAGTACTAGCCCTCTGCTCTTCCCCAGTAGCATATTGGACACCTTCCGACCTGAGGGGCTCATCTTCCAGCGTCATATCTTTTTGCCTTTTGGTACTGTCCATGGGGTTTTCATGGCAAAGATACTGGAGTGGGTTGCCATTTCCTTCTCCAGCGGATCACATTTTGTCAGAACTCTCTGCTATGACCTGTCCGTCTTGGGTGGCCCTGCACAGCATAGCTCATAACTTCATTGAGTTATGCAAGCCCCTTCACCACGACAAGGCAGTAATCCATGAAGGAGGCAGTTGGGGGTAGGGACCGGACAATTTGCTGCTTGATGTCCCTTCTTTCCGCACTGGAAACACTTTATTGACGCGTTTGCAGGTGGCCCGGTTCTTTCAGTCACCGTGGTAGCTGGAGGGTCTTGTGGGGGTGATTGTTGTTCGGATTGCTCTGGTTGCTGCTCAGAGGTTGCTTATAGAGGGCGAGCTGAACATCTAGCTTCACCATTGTCTGGTACCACTCGTGCAGTGGGTCAGGTACTGCTCGAATAATGCAGGCCTGGGAGAGGTGATCATCTAATCCCTCAATGAAGTGATGGATTAGGGACTGCTCTGGCCACCCTTCTATCCGACCTGCTATCTTGCGAAACTCTCGCACGTACTCCAGGGCAGACCTGCCGGCTTGTTTTATTTTGTGGATTTGTTCTCTTGCTTTTAAGTCAAGGGATGGGTCCTCAAATCTTTCTTTCAGACCTAGGAGGAAGAAGTGGGGGTCTTCCAATTCTGGGGCTTGCTCATTATATAAATTGTTCAGCCATTTGGATGCTTCTCCCTCTAGGCCGGACGCAATCACATCGACCATAGCCCCTGGGTCTGGGTAGAGATAAGCCCAGTGATTCAAGTGAGAGCGTACTTGGTTGAGGAAAAAAATCAGTTTCTCTGGGTCCCCATCGAAGGTTGCTCTGAATGGTGGAGTAATTATATGTTGTTGGGCCCCCCACTGTGGCTGTTGCTGCTGCTGGCCCCATCCTGGTTGCTGGTGTATGACCAGGGGTTGCACGTTTGGGGGCTGGGGCCAATCTCCTTGTTGTGGCCGTCCTCCCTCTAGCTGCTGATCTCTTGGGCCCTGCACCATCCCAATCTGTTGCAAGGTCTCTATCACCTGTGGTGAGTTCAAAAGTCGTCTGCTCCCTGCCTGCTTCGAATGCCATACTCCCCATTGTTGCAGAGGCCTCAGACATGGATTCCCTCTCTCTTCAGGCCTGGGGTCCCTGATAGAGGAAGACAGGGTCTGAAAGGCTGTCTGATACGAACTGGAGGGGCTGTAGGCTTCTTTTTTCAGGAGTGGGTCTCTGCCTCTCTCCCCTGTGGTTTGAGATATTTCCAGTAACTCACCCAGGTCTTGAATGGGAGTTTGCCCATTGTCTGTCCACTGGTTCTC
The DNA here is from genome assembly GCA_023970755.1 of Azemiops feae. NCBI lineage: Eukaryota > Metazoa > Chordata > Lepidosauria > Squamata > Viperidae > Azemiops > Azemiops feae. The sequence continues at coordinate 512,249 of JALGBA010004173.1, read as the reverse complement.
ATTCGTCTGCCAAAATTCATTTTCCCATAGCATGCTGTCTGTTACTTCCCCCTCTAGGATATCAGTCGCTGCCAGGTTGTATTCAACAAACTCCCGTTTCATGATAGATTGGCCTGCTCCTGAATTCTGTCATTCTCACTCCAGGCTAGGAGAAAGAGGTGGGGTAATGCACCTCCAGTTGTTTGAAAAGTTTTTAGATTCTGGCATGATGTTGTGGTCCAAAGGAAGAAGCATTCCAAGAAAACTGAGACATTATTTTCCCTTTTAGAATCTTTATTTTGCATTTCTTCCCAGGAGTTTTGCAACAATACTTCGGCACATTACAAAGCGGATGCCAGAATCTGCATTTCTCTGGCTTGTGTCTATCTTATCTTGCTAAACTCCTCCCTTACTTTACAGTCATGATTTAAGTCTTCCAATTAGGCTGGAGGCCAAAGATTCACTTCCTTTCCCTATCTCCCGCTTTTCTTCATAAATCTCCTCCCTTTGTATGTCATCTGATTTAACTCCAAAAATACCAAACAGTTCTGCATATCTTGTCAATGCAATAATATCCTATATTAACAGCGTTGACAACTAGTTTAAGGTAGAATGCTTAATACTTCCAGAATTCCTGAGCCAGTCAGTCTCCCAGTTTCTAGACTGATGCCATAATCACAAACTGGCTTGTTATATTGCTAAAGAGTGTCACTGTTAAAATCTATGAGTGTCATTTTATTCTTCTATATCGGGGTGGGGAACTATAGCCCTTTTATGACTTGTGGACTTTAACTCCATGCTGGCTCAGGAATTCTGGGAGTTGAAATTTACAAGTCATAAAAGGGCCGTAGTTCCCCACCCCTGATATAGATGATTAAAATGATACTCATAGATTTTAACACTGACACTCTTTAGCAATATCGCCAGTCAGTTTGGTGATAAAAGGATCAGCCTAGAAATTGGGAGACTATAACTTCTAGTTCTGTCTTAGGTGTAAAACCAGCTGGGTGACCTTGGGTCAACCAGTTTCTCTCAGCCCTAGGTGTCAAGCTACATAGATTTATTTTTATTAGGACTGCCATAGTGCTTCTAGCTTGCCTACAGTTGCAAGGGGGTGGGAAGAGCCTGGGATCCTGTTCACCCGAAATCAGGGAAAGCATAGAAAGCATAAATTGTGAATATGTGCAGATGGCCCCGCTATCTTTGGGTACTTGCAGAGTCATGGATGCAGAGTCATGGAAGGTCAGCAAGGAAAACACCCAAGGTCCCAAGTCACCCGAGAACATGTAGTGTCTTTAGGGAAACACCCAAAAGGAACATTTTAGATACTTCTGCTTTCTCCTTTCTATGGTAAGCCAGCCTTTCTGGGTGAAGTCTTTATCTTATGTGTGCCAGCTTTGCTGGGTGAATTGCTTATGTAATAAAAAAGTATAAATACAAGGATTTCTTGTCATTCAGGGCTTCCTCTGGTTTAGAGGGGCCCATCTTTGTTCAGCTGAATAAACACGTAAAGCTTAAAGGCAACTTCTGATCTCTTGCATTCGTTACCAAGCCACACCTCAGATCCTGCACAACATTTTTGGTGAGCCAGGCTTCCAGGAGAGATGCTTGGTCCTAGGGAGGCTCAGGAGAGGGGAAGGCACCAAGCCCGCTCTGGGATTTCCTGGAAGTGCCCCCCTTCTTGACTCTTCACTGTGGTTTTTAAACAGGAACCAGAACCTCTTGCATACTCAAGAGGGCTAAAGATAAGGTAAGACACACCATTATTTTATTGTATAGGCTTGCCCTAGAGGTCTCTCTGTGTGTAAAACTGTGTTTGCTTCCCTCAATCATATCCCACCATTGACCAGAGCTGGGCAGAAGGGTTGGCCTTAGCCACACCAAACCTCCCCATGTTTGGGTGTGTTTAGAAAGCAAGGGGGGCAATCTTATATTCTTGTGCTCCAATGGGTTGTGAGTGTTGAAATCTGAATATTGTGAGTGCTCTTGATATATATTTCCTGCTGTTGACAAGGCCTAGACATGAAACTAATCTTAGCTGCCCATGACCCCCTGCTAGTCTGTTGTGCCATTGACCAGATGTGTTCACATTGCAAGGGAGGTCGGTGGATCTCCTGTGGCCCAACAGGCTATGCAAGTGGTGTGAATGACTTAGACATATGGGATCAGCCCAAGGCAAACCTGTTAGAATCAATAAAAAGAAGGGATGTGCCCTCAGCCCCCTTGAGTGTGTCATAAGGAACTTCGATAAGCTTAAAACCCATTGGGGATCCATAGATTTAGGAGTTTTTGAAACCATGGGAGACTATGCTCAAAGAGGCATGGATAAAGATCAGCAAGCTTACTATGCATTTTTTTGGACCTTATAAAGGAATAATCAGATGCTTAAAGACTGTGGATTATGGCGACCTCCCGCAGCACCACTTTTTAAGGGGATCTACCCCCTCACCTTTATGCATGGGAGGACCAATTAGGTTCTTACATTGAAGCTTTGCACAAATATTCTGATTCTGTCCATTATTCGAACTCATAACCCTAATTGGGCAGATCTCCAAGCCATGCTGAATGTCTTTTTAACAACAGAAGAAAGACGTCTGGTAGGAAATGCTGCTAAAAAGTTAGCTGAAGAAAGGAAGGTCCTTTGTCCCAAAACTGACCCTAGATGGATCATTGATACTTATGAAAGCAGAAACTATGAATATTTAAAAGGTTTCCAAGACAGTATTGTCACTGCATTGCAGATTGCCATCCCTAAACAGAAAACTTTGGGAAAAATTTATGTTCATCAGTTGCCATCTGAAAGCCCCAGTGACTTCCTTGAGTGCCTCTACCAAGCCTTCCAGAAGTATAGCGATTTGGATCCAGAAGCTCTAGAGAACTCCTGCCTGGTGAACATGCTCTTTATTGGGAAGAGTGCCCCAGATATTTGGCACAAATTACAGAAGCTGGAGGGGGATTCAACTGACACAATAGGAAAATTATTGGAAGTAGCTTATAAAGCCTACATAACACGACCAGAAGTGACAGCCAGGGAGGCTAAAAAGGATGAAAAATGGAGCATTGTCTTGCTGTCTCAAGCTCTACAACAGGTGCCCCTAGTGGGAGGGGGAAGAAGTGGGACTCACAGAAGAGAATGGCGAGGAGCAGCAGGGCCCCTTCAGGAGAGAAAGGGGAGCCTTTCTCTCCCTGCCCTCTCAGATAATTCTTCCTCTGCACCCCTGGTAAAGTTCAAAGTTGGAGGGAAAACAATACCCTTTTTGATTGATACAGGGGCATCACATTCAGTATTAAATAAGCCCCTTGGAAACCCTTCCTCACAAACGTTCCAGGTCATTGGAGCCAGTGGCCAATCTATGTCAACTGCAATACTCGAACCTTTGGAATTCTCTATTGGTGATACTTGCCTTATGCATCAATTTCTTTACCTTCCAGACTGCCCTATGCCCCTTTTAGGGCATGATTTGCTTGCTAAGTTACAGGCCACCATCTCCTTTCAAGGAGACCGGGTTGAGTTATCAGTTATCAGTTTTATCAGTTCTTCCTGAATATACCTGGTGCATCCTGATTAATCAGATCACTGTGACATTGCATCAAATGGTGCCTGACCCGTACACCTTGATTTCTCAACTAGGTCCACATCTTACCTGGTACACAGTCATTGATCTAAAAGATGCTTTTTTTTCCTGTGTCCCTTTGGCCCCTGTTAGCCAGCCACTCTTCACTTTCCAGTGACAGCATAGGCAACTTTGCTGGACTGTTCTACCCCAAGGATTCAAAAATAGCCCTTGTATCAGGCCACCACAGGCTCAGATAAGGAACCCTTTGAATGGACCAAGAATTGCCAGGTGGCATTTGGTAACATTAAAACTGCTTTAGTAAATGATCCAGCCCTTGGCATTCCTGATGTCACTAAACTGTTCACCTTGTTTGTTGCAGAAAGCAAAGGGGTAGCTGCTGGAGTCATACTCAGACCCTTGGTACTTGGTCTCACCCAATAACCTATTTCTCCAAACAACTTGATCATGTTGCCTTCGGGCTGCCACGGCTGCTGTTTTCCTATTGAAGGCTGCTGAACAATTAACCTTTGGGGCTCCTATCATGGTGGAAACACTTCATTCCATCCAAGACTTGCTAGCATCCAAGGGCCATTGGCTGCAGCCTTCTGTCTGGAGCAGTATCAGATTGCACTCCTTGACAACCCACAAGTTCATATCAAGTGCAGTGGCAGATTCAATCCAGCAACCTTTCTTCCCCAACTGGAACAGGATGGTGATCATGATTTTGTGCAAACTATTACAGAAGTGTTTTCTGGCCGACCAGATTTAACTGACCGGCTGCTAGGGGATGTGGACAGGGACCTGTATACAGATGGCAGTGGTTTTATGAGACAGGGAGAAAGGCTAGTTGGCTATGCTGTGGTCACATTGGATCAGGTACTGGAAGCAGCAGCTCTCCCTGCAGGTACTTCAGCTCAAGAAAGCTGAACTCATTGCCTCAACGAGAGCCTTGGAATTGTCAGACAGTGTGATTGTTAATATATTAACAGACAGTAAATTCGCTTTTAATGTTATACATGTACATGGGGCCTTGTGGAAGGAGCATGGTTTGCTTACCACTCAAGGCACCCCCGTTAAATATGGACGAGACGTCTTAAGGCTGCTGGAGGCTGTTTTGCTCCTGCACAAGGTAGCTGTCATGCATGTGAAGGCCCATGGCAAGGATGATACTAAACATGGAAAGGGAAATGCCTTGGCCGACCGCACAGCAAAGTCTACTGTTTCAGGTCCCCTGTCCCCTTGGTATGTTTGTGCATTCATACCTTTGTGTTTGCCTGTGCCAGCTCCGACATACACCTCTCAGGATAGGCACAGAGCTTATGAGATGGATGATGTTAAATCAGGGAATTGGTTGGAGGAGAATGGGAAATGCCTTCTCCCTGAGCATGAATTATGGACCCTCTTGAGACAATTGCATGCCAGTACTCATTGGAGTTACAAGGCCATGGCTGAATTTCTTATGAATGGCTATATTTGTCCTGAAATCTATGACAAGGCTCTCACTACAGTCAAGCAATAATCCTATAAAGGCTATTAAGTTCCCCTTGGGAAGGCTTAGGGCTGGCCATGCTCCTGCTAGTTTTTGGGAAGTTGATTTTACTGAGTTGCCAATGAAACAGGGTTTTAGATATTTGCTAATTTTTGTGGATGCTTTTTTGGGATGGATTAAGGCCTTTCCCTGCTATACTAATGGGGCACGTGAAGTGGTCAAGGCCCTCCTGAAGGAAATTATTCCACATTTTTCCTTCCCATACCAAGACATTGGTTCTGATAATGGAGCCCACTTTATCTCTAACATTACCCAGCAGGTAGCTCAGGCCCTAGGTATTGATTGGCCGCTTCATTTGGCCTACCGGCCCCAATCTTCAGCATGCGTGGAGAAAGCCAATGGTATTCTTAAATGTCATCTTGCCAAGCTTTCCCAGGAAATGCACCTCACTGGAGTTCAGGCACTACTCCTCACTCTTTTGCGTATGAGAATTGCCTCTAAGCAGCCTCTTAACCTGTCCCCCTTTGGAATAATGTATGGTCGACCCTTTCTTTACCATTCTTCCTTATCCACGTCCCTCCCTGTTTTGGGAGACCAGGCCCTCAGGGGATACATGTGCTCTCTTGCTAATAACGTTTCTTCCATTTCACAAGCTGTTCAGGCCTTCCACCATCCGGGATTGGATCATCCACACCATCCTTTCCTTCCTGGTGACTGGATACTTGTCAAGTCCTGGACTGATTCTGGCCCTTTGGCTGAGTACTGGAATGGCCCCTTTGTTGTTCTTCTCACTACTCATGCGGCTGTCAAGGTTGCTGGGATTCGTACTTGGATTCATCACACTTGCATTCGCTCTTCTTCCCCACCTCCTGACACTGAGGACCCCCAAATTGCTTGGACTGTAGCCTCTGGTGCTGAGGATAACCTTGGGCTGAAGCTTTTGTTTCAAGGACCTGTATGCCAGGACATTTTGATCACTGCGATACCTGTGCCCACCGGGCTTCTTCTCAGGCTGTTTTCTCTCACTGGCTCTCTGCCTGCTTACGTCACAGACATCGCTCCTCTCTGGTGCCATCTTGTTCATTGTTTGACTTGTTCATTTCTTCTTTTCTGTTACTCTTTGTTATTTTCTTTTCATACTCCATGTTTCTCTTTCTTCCTTCTTTCTTCTGTGGAGCTTGATCTGCCCTTATGGGGGGGATTATGGGAAGGGTGGTCAAGTTCGTGGTCAGGTTCTGTCCATGGTTAAAGTATGTGACATGACTATGGGGATGGCATGTGTTGCTGCTGTGGATTTGTATGGGTCAGATTGTAATTGTACACATTGCTGGGACCCTCCAAGAAAGACTCCCCTGTTGCTTTGCCCCCCACTATATCTCGGCAAGGAAGGTCTCCTCTTACCCATGGTCAGGATGCTCCTTCTTGAGTATCTCAACCTTGAAAGGTAGTTCTAGGATTTCAGCCAGCCAAATGTTTAACCACACCATACAGGAATTTACACAATTCATTAAGGAACAAGGAGAAATAAGGGAAGTGGTGTTACAGAATTGCCAAGCAGAAAAGGGTTGGATGTGTGCTTTAATACACTCACATCACTGCACTTTTATCACTGATTATCAAGTTAATATTAGTCACATCATCCATCTCATGGAAGAAGGAATCAAGAATCGCCCTAAGGATCTGGAGATTTCACATTTTGACAATTTGGCATAAAGCTTGGCATTCAATAGTTTCGGGCTGGCTGCTGCAGGGGTGGCACTCTCAGTTGTGGTTGGCCCCAGCCTTATTGCTGTTGCATGCCCAAGGGTTGCACGTTCAGGGCTGGCTGCTGCAGGGGTGGCACTCTCAGTTGTGGTTGGCCCTAGCCTTGTTGCTGTTGCATGCCCAAGGGTTGCACGTTTGGGGCTGGCTGCCCTCCACCCTGCTGTGGTTGCAATACTGGCCGTGCTGGCCTCTCTAATGGTGGGGGTTTTTCTAAAGGTTGCTGAATAGGTGAGGGCGGTTGCTGCCTTCTCTGTTGTTGGCCTGCGGGGGGTGATGGTGCCCTCTGCTGCTCTCCTAGCCCTTGCACCATCCCAAGCTGCTGTAAGATCTCCATTAGCTGACGCATGCTCAGAGGCTTTTCATCTTCTGTCTGAGGGGGCTGCCAAACTCCCCATTGAGGCAGGGCCCCCGGGCTGGGTTTCCCTCTCTCTGTGGGGCTGGAGGCCCTGGCAGGGGGTTCCAGGGATTGGAAAACTGGTTGATCTGTGAGGGAAGGGCTGGGGGCCTCTCTCAGCAGGGACTGTTCCGCACCCCTTACTTCTAATGCTTCAAACCTCTCTGCCAAATTCTCCACAGACTCACTATGAGTTGTAAATTGACATCTCCACTCACCCGAGTCTTCAGCTGCCAAAGGCTTGGCAGTTTTCCACTGGCGTGGGGGATGTAATTTGTGAAGATCTCTTTGTTGTGGCTCTAGCTCGTCCGTCTTGGAAGTCTTTGAAGATGGAGAAGCTGTTACAAAATCTCCGGATTCCACACTTGTCTTGTCCCAGTCTGAAGACCAAATCAGCTCTTCTAATCTCTTTGGCTTTGCTCCCAGCTGGGGGACTTGTGAGGGTTCTCTCTCAACAGGCTTGCACGCTGCGGCTCCCATCTCTGAGGGACTTACAGCTGCAGGAAAGCTAGTCTCCGATAATTCCTCTCCTTCCATAACGTTCCTTTCATTCGTCAGTCTACTCCTTTATTTTTGGAATAGTGACTAGGAATTCAGATCCCTAAACGTCTAAAATGTTTGTTGGTTTTTGGCTTGATGTAAGGTTCTGAAAGAAAGATGCATTTCAAGGAATTCTGAGGCATTGTTTACCTAGAAATCTCTTTATTTTTGCGACATAGCTTCGGTACGTATAAAGTGAAGCCAAAAACTAAACCCTCCTACTTCTTCCCACAGTGTCTAAGCATATTCCCCTCCCTCATGTAACAAGTCATTAATCACATTCCCCCATAATGCGCCATATCTTTATCTTCTCACATTTCATCCTTTGAAGACACTCTGCTGAAATATTGTTATGGCTCAATAGTTCTCAGAACATTCTTTCACTCCCTCCCCCCCCCATACTATCTAATAGTGGCTCTTAAAGTAATTCACAGGTTAAATAGTGAATGTCTGCATCCATATATATTGTCAAGCATAACATTCGATGTTAGCAGCCTTGACACCGGATTCTTTTGGGAGAAAGCTGTTAAACGAATGACTATGAGGAACCAGGGCCTGAGCCCCCCTGAGAAGAGAAAAGAGCAGCACAAGAAGGTAGGGTGGGCGAGGAAAACCCCTGAGCATAGCAAGGGAGCATCAGAGAAGGGGGAGGAGCAGCAGTCCATTCGAAGGGAGTATCAAGACTTTATGGAGGCATTCAGTGAGAAAGAACGTGACGTCCTGCCCCCTCACCACCCCACAGACTATGCTATCTGTGCTGTCCTGCCCAGAGCTCCCTAAATAGAAAATATATCCCATGACTCCGAAGGAGATGAAGGAGCTGAGGGACTACATTGGTAAGAATTTAGCGAGGGGGTTTATTCAGGCAGCGAAATCTTGGGTTTCCTTGCTGATGCCCTGACTGATGCCCTGTCTCACATGCCCAGTACGAAAACACTAAGGAAGAGGTGGTGAGCTCCATTGTTCCCACCAGGCAGCAAGTAGCGCAAGCCACGACCAGGCGGCAAGAGAAGAAAAGGAGCCCCCCCCCACTGATGCTTTCGCACAACAATTGAAGCAAGAACTACAAACCAACAAATGGTTTGCAGCCCATCAAAGAGATCTGACCACGATAGAGGGGTTGGCATGGAAGGGAGACAAACTGTATGTCCCAGGCAGCCTGCAACTGCAAGTCCTGCAATGCAGTCACGACTTTAAGCAGACTGGCCACTTTGGTTTTTAAAAAAACATTACATCTCGTTAATTGCCAGTTTTGATGGCCAAAGATGAAGAAGGACATTAAGAATTATGTGAGGAGCTATGCAACTTATGCAGCCAGTAAGAGGCTACCAGGAAAGAGCCCAGGACTGCTGCAGCAGGTGGCTGACCTGGCTAGACCCTGGGAGAAGATAGCCATGGACTTTATAATGGAGCTGCCAGAGAGTGGGGGGAAAACCATGACTTGGACTGTAATAGACCTCTTCATCGTGTGGTCCTGGACTCCCCTCAGCCCAGAAGCTAGTGAGAATGTTCAAGCAGCAGATCTACCAACTGCATGAAGTGCCTAAGCGCATATTTCAGACCGTGGGATCCAATTTACTGCTAAGTTCTGGAGGGAGTTTGTGAGATGATAGGGTCTTCCCAGGGGCTCAGTTCCGCTTTCCATCCAAATACGAATGAAGCTGAAGAACGAGCTAATGCAATAGTGGAACAGTACCTGCATTGTTATGTCAGCTACCAGCAAACGAACTGGGCAGAGCTTTTGCCATTTGCAGAGGTAGCGTATAACAATGCAGTACACAGCAGCAGTGGTTTCACCCCATTTAAGTTAGCCACAGGAATTTGTGCCAATACCAGAGTGCTCCCAGGAGCCCCCCTCTTTGATCACCCTGAGTGAATAGGTGGATTTGTTCCAATGTGTATGGGGCGATGTAAAGAAGGCTTTAACTAAAGTGACCAAAAGTCAGAAAAAACTAGATAAGAAATGAGCTCCCCAGAAGGTGTTCCATGTAGGAGATAAAGTGTATCTGTTTACTAAATATCTTAAGTTGAGACAAACTTGCAAGGAGTTAGGGCCCAAGTATATAGGTCCTTTCCCCATCATAAAATCATTAATCCGATGACAGTAGAATTCAAACAACCAAGGATATTGGGTAAAGTGCACCCAGTATTCCATTTCATTTACTGAAGCCATACCCGGGATCCACAATGAGACCAGTAGGCAGCCTCAGCCCCAATAATGGTAGAGGGGGAAACACATTATGAGGTAAAAAGAATCCTTGATTCCAGAATCCACAAAGGGAAATTGCAGTACTTAATCCAATGGAAGAGTTATCCGATGTCAGAAGCTAGATGGGTAAATGTGGATTGTTTGGTAAGCTATTCCACACTAAGTACCCCCGGAAACCGAGGCCAGTACAAGAGAAAGATTAACAAGCAATAATGTGTATTCCTTTTTGTTTTCCAGGTTCCCCTCTATAGGGGGGCAGCCTGTCAAGCTATGAAGATTTATTTTTATTAGGACTGCCATAGTGCTTCTAGCTTGCCTGCAGTTGCAAGGGGGGGGGAGGAAAGAGCTTTGGATCCACAGGTGTCCCCTATCGATGTGAGAGCAGAGGCCGCCAAAGAGATGTTTTAGTGAACCAAAGTTTTCTTTTCATAACAAATGCTGGAAGATTAATTGAACAATGTCACCTGAACTGTAAGAGAGGGGAGGGAAAGTTTTACTTTTTTAATTATCTGTTTCCCATCATATTGCCAGAGCTAGCTTTCCGTCTATCTTACCAGTATGCTATGTCTAATAAAGTTTACATTAGAGATCACCATGTCTCTGATGTTTTACTTTGTTGGGCTTTTCAGCCGGAACCTGACACTAGGATGGAGACAATGGTAAACCATTTCTGAAAAACTTCTTTTCTTCTTCCCAAGAAAGCTGCAGGGACTTGTTCAGGCAGTCTCCAAGAATCGGACATGATTGAATGAAAGGGGGGGGAAATAATTACCAGCTGTTATGTAAGTGGCCCAAATTAAAGACGTGTGTGAGTATAAATTATCCAGCCACATCAAGAAAGGAGGTCAGGGTTAAGGTTAAAAAAAATGAAAATATGTATGAAGCTTGCATCCAAATTAAACTTGCTCATTATCAGACTACCCAAGCTTTTCCCACCACAGTAATTAAGGAAATGTATTAGTGAACAAATTTCCCTGGGTGGAAATGTGATTGGTTCTGCTGACATCAACATTAATGAAAATGACAACCAGACTGGACCATTTCCCAGTTTTTAGGATAGAGTGCCAACCAGAATTATTTGGCTCAAGTGACCTACAGTAGCTTGAGAAATATGCTTATCATATCCTCTTTCAGGTTGGTTTTAGGTTCCTTCTAATTATTCTGTTTTGATGGCCTGTTCTTTTTTTTTTTTTTAAATATGTTTTATTATTTTTATGGGGATAAAAAGGAAAAGGTAGGTAAAGGTATAACATAGGGTAAAAAACAAGGATTAGACCAGGGGTAAGGGTAGATACAATAATGGGGTTACCCCCAACAATAAATCAACGCTTTAGCAAGCAGACTATCATCCGGGTATACATATTAAATATGCATAGTTAACATAATACTAGAAAGCTATATTAATATATTTATCACTATTAATGATAAAAACTTAACCAATACATATCATTCATTCTGTAAATAACAATAATCAGTATACTATTAGTGATATATTACTAACTAAATATAATTACATATAAATACCGATATAATGCTTATTAATTATAATTACTTATATTTAAAAGTAAACATCTAACAGAAAAGTTGAAAAATAATATTAAAGAAAAAATACATCATTTATCTTATTTAATTTCATCACCTTTTTTCATTCTGTCTTATTGCTAACCATTGATAAAATTTTCCCATGTTTTAAAGTAAATTGTATCTTCTTTCTCTTTGATTTCTAAAGTTAATCTATCCGTTTCTGCACATTCCAATATTTTCGTAATAATAATCTGATCAGGTGGTATCTTTTCATTTTTCCAAAATTGGGCAAATGCTATTCTCGCAGCTGTTAATATATGTAAAATTAAATATTCATTCTCTTTTCCGTAGTTAGATCCTAATATTCCTAATAAAAACAATTCCAGTTTGAATTCTATCTGTATCTTAGTCATCTTTTCTAACCATATATGGATTTTAAACCAATATTTCTTTGCATTAGGGCATATCCACCAGATATGATAATAAGTTCCTGGTTTTTGTTTACATTTCCAACAAATATTTGATACATTTTTAAACATTTTCTCTAGTCTAACTGGTGTCATATGCCATCTGTAAAACATTTTGTATAAATTCTCCTTATATGCAACCGCTTTAGTAAGTTTGATATTTCGATCCCACAATTTTTGCCAATCTTCTAAGTCTATAGAATATCCAAAGTTCTTAGCCCATACTATCATTGTTTCTTTTACTTGCTCTTCTTCCATCTTCCATCTTAGCAGAAATTTATAGAGTTTTTTAATCAAATTTTCATCTGTTTTTAGCAATATTTTATCTAGTGGTGTCTGTTCTTTATAAAATCCTGTAGACTTTATATCTTTTTCATATCTTGTCTGAATTTGCAAGTAAGACCACCATGTTAAGTCAATACCCTGTTGCTGAAGAGTTTGTCTGTCTTTAAGTTTCCCATCTTTGTCCAAAATATCTTTATAGCTAACGAGTTTATCATAATTAATTAAATTTGGATAGGAAAAGGCTTCCATTGTCGAGAGCCACTCAGCTATTTTCATGTAAATTTTATGTTTAATTTTTTCCCACTCTGAAAACAATACATTCCTTATAGCATGATTTTGAAAATATTTATGTACTTTATTTTTCTCATACCACAAAAATGCATGCCAACCTAATTGCAAATCATGCCCCTCTAAATAGAGAAGTCGTTTATTTCTCAGTGTAATCCATTCTTTAAGCCAAAGCAAAAGAGTTGCCTGATAGTAAAGTCTCCAATCCGGGAGTCCAAAGCCCCCTCTGTCTTTAGAATCTTGTAATAATTTAATTTTAATTCTAGCTTTTTTCCCTTGCCATATAAATCTCATTATTGTAGTGTTCAATTCATCGAAGAATTTTTGATTTAACTTAACAGGAACTGTTTGAAAAAGAAAAATTAGCTTAGGTAAAATGTTCATCTTAACAGTCGCTATCCTTCCTAGTAATGATAATTGAAGATTTTTCCATTTCTCCAAATCCACTTTTATTTGTTTTAGTAGTCTCTCATAGTTGTCCTCTTTTATTGTTGTGTATTTTGAAGTTAAATGGATACCTAAGTATTTAACTTTTTTGGCTATTTGAAGGTTTGTCTTTTTAGCAAATTGAATTTTTTGTTTGTCTGTTAAATTCTTCGTTAATACTTTAGTCTTTTCCCTGTTTATCTTCAACCCCGCCACTTCTCCAAATGTCTCTATTTTCCGCAAGAGTTTAACAGCTGTTTCTAATGGTTCCTCCAAAATAAAAACTAAATCATCTGCAAAAGCCTGTAGTTTATATTTTTGGTCTTTTATTTCCAATCCTTTAATCTCAATATCTTGCCTAATATTCCTAGCCAACACTTCCAATGTAAAAATGAATAACAAAGGGGACAATGGACATCCCTGTCTTGTGCCTTTTTTGATTTCAAAGCTATCTGTGTAATCTCCATTTATAAGTATCCTTGCTGATTGTTTATTATAAATTGCTTGAATTGCATTTATAAAATTTCCGCCAAAGTCCATCTCCTTCAACTGTTGGAACAAAAATTGCCAATTAAGATTATCAAAAGCTTTTTGCGCGTCAAGAAATATAAGCGCCGTTTCCCCGGATGGTTTTCGTAATATTCCAACACATTTAAAATAATCCTTAAATTATTCTTTATCTGCCTTTTTGGTAAAAAGCCATTTTGGTCTGAATGGACGAATTCAATCAAAAATTTCTTCATTCTTTCTGCCATTATTGTAGTAAATATTTTATAATCTACGTTTAATAATGATATTGGTCTATAATTTTTAATTTGTGTACAATCAGTGTCTTCTTTAGGTATAAGAGAAATGTTTGCTTCTTTCCATGAATTTGGTATTTTTGTCTCTGAAAAGGCTTCATTACAAAGATCTTTCAAAATTGGGCTGACAATGTCCTGTAAAGCTATATAGAATTCTGCAGGGAGACCATCAGGTCCCGGAGTTTTATCCTTCTTTTGCCTTTTTATCGCCTCTGTAATCTCCATCATTGTTATGTTCTCATTTAGTATGTATTGCATATTCTCTGGTACCTTTGGAAGATCCGCTTCTTTTAAATATTCCTGTATTGCCTCATTTGAAACCACCTCAGTCTTATAAAGTGTCTCATAATAAGCTGTAGTAATTTTTTTAATTGCATCATTATGGCAGTATAATTGACTCTTTGAATCTTGTAGTTTACTTATCAGTCTTTTTTCTCTTTCTTTTTTCAATTTATATACCAGCCATCTTCTGGGTTTATTGGCATTTTCAAAAAAATTCTATTTACATCGTTTAATCTGTTGTGCCCTTATATCCATCTCCAGTAAATTTAATCTGTGTTTTATTAATTCCATTTGTGTCTTCAATTCTTTCTTTTGTGGATCATTTTGTAGCTCCAGTTCCAAGTTACTAAGTTGTTCTTTCAATCTAAGCTGTGTTTGTTTCTTTTCTTTATTCTTTTTGGCAACATAGGTTATAGCCACGCCCCTAAAATAAGCTTTCGCTGTATCCCATACATTTTGAATGGAGGTTTCTTCTTTCTTATTTATTTTTTAAAAAAATTCCATTTCTTTCGTTGCTAATTGTAAAAATTCTTTTTCTTTCAGTATAGCTTTGTTCAGCCACCATCTTAGTTTCTTTCTAGTTCCTTTCCACGTCATTCTAATTGGATTATGATCTGCCCAAATATTAGGTTCTATTTCAATCTCCTGTATCATAGTCTTTAAATCATAAGAAGTCCATATCATATCAATTCGTGACCAGGATTTATGCCTATTTGAATAAAATGTATATTGTGCTTTATCTGGGTTCATTTCTCTCCATATATCTTGTATACCTAATTCGTCTTTCATCTTTAGAAAAGAATTAGATAAGGTATTTCCCCCTTTTTTCCCTTGTTTATAGCTCTTATAATCCTGTTTTGCATCAGCTATCGCATTAAAGTCTCCAAGAATACAAAGATTTTGATAGTTTAATTCCATTAATTTATCATATAATTGCTGAAAAAAATGGTTTTGTTTCTCATTGGGGGCATATATCGCAATCATCAAAATTTGTTTTTGATTCCATGTAATTCCCACCATTAATAGTCTTCCTTCATCATCAAGATAAATTTGTTTTGGATTCATCTTCTCTTTTATATAAAGGGCTACCCCTTTTTTCTTTTGCAATGCCGACGAAAAATAAAGTTTGCCTATTTTTGGTTGTTCTAAGAGTCTAAAGTGTTGTCTTTTTATATGCGTCTCTTGAAGACAAATTATGTCCATTTTCGATTTTTGTAGTCTATAAAATATTTTACTCCTTTTTGATGGAGAGTTAAGACCATTTATATTTGTTGAAAAAATTTCAATTTCTTCCATAATTTTAATTGTATTTGGATCTCAGTCTTCTAGGAGAAGTTATCTGTCTCTGATCCTTGGGTCTTACATCTTCTTCTGATTGGGTCTTTTTAGGTTCTTCCTCTTCTGTTTGTTTCGATGCTCCTGCTTCTTCCTCTGGTTTCTTAGACCTGATATCGCCTTCTTCCAGAAAGCTTTTATGATTGTTAAAAAATTCCTCTGCTTTAAGTGGAGTATCTTCTCGAGTCCCAAAAGATTAATAATCCTTCCGGGATGAACCATCTAAAATTCACTCCTTTATTCAGCAGTTTCCTTGTCAAAAATTGATATTCTCTTCTGTTTAAGAATTACCAGTTCTTTATCTTTATATTTCAATGACTGGTCTCTTATTGCTCTCAAAATCTCATCTCGTGTTGATCTTTTGAGGAATCTTACGTGGACCTCTCTGGGAACTCTATTTCTTCTTGCATAGCTTGAATTGACTCTAAAAACCTGATCCATTTCTTGTTTCATTTGATCCATTTCCATTCCAAGTCGTTCCACCAATAACTCACTCATCAACTCTAACAGGTTCTCATCTTTCTCTTCTATGATATTTTGGAATCTCAAGAAGTATGACGCCCTTTCCATCTCCATGACAGCCATGCTGTCTTCCAATTCCACGTTTACTTACGCCAATCTCTGGTTCTCATCTTGTAATGCTTCTAGTTTCTGATCAACCATCTCTGACTTATCCTTTATTTTTTGCATTCTTTGTTGAGTGTCTATCATCGCCTGTTGGAAAGTTTCCATTTTTTTATCCATTTTAAGAAGATCACTTTTCAAGTCTTCATAATTTTTATCCAAATCTTTTTTCATTTCCATTTTGCAATCTGCAATTGCTTGGAGTATCGCTTGCGTGTCTTTTTGTTGAGTTTCCTGTTGTAAAAATATAGTAATTGATTTTTGAGGGGCTGGGCTCACCGAGGTTGAAGCGGGGGCCGAAGAGCCCTTCTTCACCCATTTAGCCAAGTTTGAGACACTCATCTTCTAATTGTTGTATTTATTTATAATCCACTGAGGAGCCCAATGGCTAGTTATAATCCACCAGAGGGCCCGATGGCCAATTATAATCCAATGCCCTCCTATTGTACTTTGAAAGGAAAAAAAATAGGAAAAAAAATACTAATAATTCCAGCAAAAAGCCAGTTAAGGGAAAAAAAGGAACAACCAAAAACTTCCACAACATCCAAAAAGGAGGGAGAAAAAAAAAGCAGACAAAAAGGCCAAAAAGAAAAAAGTTGTATTTATATCCAAAAGAAAAACCAAAAAAGAAAAGGAAAAAATTGTCATGTAAAAACAAAAATATTATAAAGGAAAATGATCTAATTATAAATTTAAAAATTTGTTCCACAGCCACCCAACTACAAAAAGAAAAAAGAAAAAACAAAACCCAAAAGATAAATTCCCTTCTCTTATATTTTCCTTTGCTGTAAGGAATATACAGCTAGCTAAAAAGACCAAAAACACAGACAGAAAAAAAAGCTTCCCTCTCAGTAGCTTTTGAGAGAGATAAGGATGTCTGGGCATGCAGCCAAGTGCCTGGGCATGCAGCCAAGTATTGCAGCTGAATAAACAAAACTATCAGAGAACAAAGAAAGGAAAGTTACAATGTAGCCACTAGGTGGTAAAAAAGAAAAAAAATATCCAAAGTGAAAACACAGTTTAAAAGTTCTTTAAAGTTAATAAAGAGAACAGGAAAAAAAAACAGAGTGGCTTTTCCCACTTATTAAGTCTTCCTCTCCTTCCAAAAGTAAGATGATTTCTCCAATTAAAGTTTTTTAAGGTAATCCAAATCAGTTCTTCTTAAAATCGCTTAAACCGCCGTTTACACGGGGGGGGGGAATAAATCCACCTCCTTCCTCCCTTCAGGCTTCCAGCTTTGAATTAAAGACAGGCTTCAATAAAGTCCACTTCATAAAGAGAAAAGAAGCATAGTCTCACCCGTCCCGGCTGCTTGCCTTCCAAATCAGCTGTTTTCTGTCTCCGACGATCAGCTGAGAATGGCAGCTTGCATAAATGCGATCCGCCTTTCTTTTGCTGGTTCCAGGGGCTGCTTTGGGTTCGGTAAGCTGGCTACCGCCGGCTCCCGTTCCTCAAAGGTTCGCCCTTCGGTGGCCACCCCTCCAGGGTGGCATTTAGCCCAAATGGGCCTGCCAGCGAAGAAATTTCAGACCCGGGGAGCGGAGCAATTTTCCCCGGGTCTACAGTCAGTGAGGTCACCGGAAGCACTCTTGATGGCCTGTTCTTGAAAACAGCTATACCCATAAATTATTTTGGGAGACTAATTTCTGAAGCAAAGTCCATTTTGTCTCTGACTTGCAGAAATTCTGAAAAAGTAATTCATATTTTTCTGACTTCAGCCTTGATATATGGCATTATGCATAGACCATCACATGAACTGAAAGCAAATGTAGCATGCTGTCAAGCAGAAGGATCAGTCGAACTATTTTATGATGGAAGTGTTTTGCTTCTTATGTAGAAACAGCCCAGCAATAGGATAGATTTATTTTAATCTTATCCAATATTTTCACTTTGACTTTTGGGGAAGATGAATGGAACTGGGAAAGGAGCAATCTTTCCAGTGTAGGCTTGAAAAAAATTCCAGTTGGAGGAAGAATTGGGATTTCCTTATTTAAATGAAGTGACTAGGGATAAAGCCTACCAATAGAGGCAATGAAGATATATCACCAGAACTACGTAACATCAGGTCAGCATGACAATTCTCAGGATTGTCTGTTACATTTCCAAGGAGAAATCAAGTTGGAATTAGACATCCTAGAACATCTGGCTTTTAAACAAGCAATTAGAATTCTGAGAACTGGAGTCCAAATATATTGTATCAGATTAGGACAGTATTCTGTAAAGTTCTGAAAAAGTGCTCTTTAGGTATAGGAGAATAAAGCCAAACTAGGCAAGATTTCACCCTTTTCTTTTCCTTTTAATATGATATAATAATATCTTTATTTTGTTCATTCACCAGCATAAAACTTAACACTAGCATTTCTTCATTCCATTAAAGAGAATCTGTGCCCACAACCTGGGAAGATATAAAAATGAAAAATATTGACACAAAACTACAAAATTATTATAAACCTAAAATATATTACAATTACAAGCTTTGCTAAAGTTAACATAAAACTATCTATGTTACATATATGAAGCAGTAATAATATTCTACAGAATCTAGAAAAACTCTTAAGTACATTTAACAGTAATACTCATTAAGTATGGGTTAAAGCAAAATGCAGATACAAGCTATGTCAGACTTGATTAATTCTGATTAGCAATCAATTCTTGATGAATTTGGCATGCTGTCACACAAAAGCTAGGAACATTACTTGTTTCAAAAAATCACAGCCAAAGTGCAATAGAGGGACATAAATTTGGTGTGTAAGCATAGGCAACTTGACAATTAATGGAAAAATAATGATACTATGAAATCTTTTATAAAATAAACAGTGTTGAAGGCTGTGCTTGATGGTTTAGCTTACCCAGTGCTTTAATAGCACAGCTATTCCCAAACAGATCTTCCTGTATTATCCATCTGACAATGCAGAAAAGAAAAGCGCCAAAAGCAAAACACTGCAATGAAACAAAGATCTTCCTGCAGAGAGGGACTTTACAATGATATACTGTACATAGCAGATGTACAGCACACCATAGGAAATTTAGAGCCATGCTTAAATCATTTTGGTGCTCTGTATTCCAATATCAGCTATCTAAGAAGCCTTTTGGATTGTACCTTGTCCAGGGAAAGTAGATTAGAACTAAGAACCCTATTAATGAAAGTTACACCAGCTGAGATTGCTTCCATGAAGATTAATATCTGTCCTCCAGCATTAGAGAAGGCAAGCCCAAAGAGGTAATCTGAGCCAGAAATTGAGTATGGTCATTTCTTTAAATGTGTCTCTGAGCATTAACAACTTTTCAGAGAATGCTCTACAGAGAGATGCAAGTTTCACTTAATCATTCACATTAGCTATCTAATTGCAATTTTCATTATCTGACAACCTGAAGCCTCTGCCTAAAATCACCTTAGTATTATTTATTCAGAGCTTTTAGTATTCACATAATGTTGCTTCATTTCTTCCAAACCTGGGAGATGTAATAGCTGTAAATACCTTTTAGCTGACTTCTAGTTTCTTTCAACAGAGAAACTGGATTAATATATTCTTTGAGATGTATTAGCCTATCACAATTAATAACATCAGAATGATGGAGCTCTAGATCTAATAAAATTGGGGACTCAGACATCAAAACCCTGAAAGATATATTAATCTGAATAAATACTTTGCTTGATGTCAAAATATTGGACTAGGTTTTTTAATTAGTATTGCCAAGGGATTTGGGCCATTGAAATGCAAAGATTTTTGAATGACTGAATTTGATATTATTTGTACAGAACAGAAAGGCTTTCATTGTTTAGCAAAGCTGGGAAGAATAACATAGAAACAGAAAATCACATTATTTAGTGAGACATTGTTGAAAAATTATGTTATGAAAATTTTGAATTGAGTTGAGATAATATTATTTATCCAAAACCATTTATTGTCACATTTGGAATGTGGTTTTCTTAGGTAGGGGTGGGAGTGGAGAGACTTTCAAACCAGGAACCATACTCAGAAACTTGCTACTAATATTTATGTATGAATGCATTATTCCCAGTTGATGTGTTATATCTGCTTTGTGGTATCATATGAAGGTTTGTCTTTAAAAAATAAAAATAAAAGAAAAATAGTTTTTTTTAAAAGATGCCTGGTGTGCTGAAACAGCTTTTTAAAATTTCTGATTCGTGTTTGTCTATTCATTCTCGAACAGAATAGAGCCACTTCTAACAGATACTGAGCCTGCAGAATAGCCATTGGGGTTGAGATGTAGATATTAAAATAACTGGTGGAACAAAAAACATGAGAGGAGAAAGGAGGAAGCACAAGTATAGTTTTCATGCTGGGTAACCATGATGGGATATAGTGCTCTTCTCTTTTGTTCCAAGCAATACAGTACATAGGAATTACTCTTCATAAATTGTCCATGAAGGGCATTGTATGATTATGTACACTATACAATTACAGGTGTAATTGTATAGTACATTTCTTGTTTAAATCTACTGCAGCTCAGGAATGTACATAGGTTTTATTTATTGTTGGGAAATTATTGGGAAATCTCTTAGTTGACTTGCCAAAGTACAGAGAAGCAAAACAGCATATGTTTATTCATAAAACTCATAATGTCAGGAGTCTTCAGGGCATACTCAAAAAGTCAAGATAACAATCACAATGGGGTGATCAAATCTCTACTTCTCTTTTTTATGTGCTCATTGTTATATTATGTTTTCATCAAAAAAGAGAAAGCTTTTGGTGAACCAACATTTTTGAGAAAGTGTTTTCTTACAAAACTTTGATGAGCTTACTTTTGCCTACTCACTTTAAAAAACCAACCTTTGTAGAGTATTCTCGTGAAAGACACAGTATTATTCCTCAAGTCCTGCAAATGACACGATCCAGGAAAATGCAGAACCATAAATAAGTGTTCTAGCATAATTGTTGCCTCTATTATTTGCTGTGGAATACATAGGAGAAGACTTCAGAAGATAAGTAAATCTAGTGATAGATCTGCTTTACTCTCCAAAGCAAGGAAATCACATTATTTTTTTATTTTCATGTGAAGCATTTTAGATTTGATAAAATGCTTTGTTGGAAGAAAAAGGCAGGGTTCACTTTCCAGACCTTTAAGAGAGAACAAGGAGAAAAAAACCGAAGCACTGCCATTTGAAATAGACAACAGGAAGCTGGCTGCTCAACAGGAGATGTTTATTGGCAGAAGCGAAGTACCATTTCAGCAGTTTGGTTCTGGGTCAGCTGAACAACAAACTGGATGAGTGGAAGGATTCTTATATGATTTTGTGACTTTGAAGTTCTGGGATTTGTGCAATGTAGGCTTTGTGTTCTAAAGGAGTGTTTGGCAATTTCTATTGTGGCTGATGGCTTATGTCCTGTGTTGGATTTTTGGGTGAGGTGTTACTGGCTTTAATTCTATCACTCTTCTATTGTTGACTGTCAGTTTTGCTAAAAGGGATTTTGAAATATTTTTTTCCTGAATGGGTTTTGCTGGTAGCATTAGTTTACCTATGAATGGGGCCATTTGGGGAATCTTCCTTGGCCTGCAGCCAGTACTTGCTACATTTGTTTTCTTTTCCTTAAGTGCCAGCAGTCACCTGTTGTTCCCCCCTCCCCCCACTCATGAACATTCCTTTTTAGCCAGTAGTTAGTTCTTAAAGAGGAATGCGCTTTTTAGGCTAGTTTCCTCAGTGGCTTGTCTTTTCTGTCTCTGGAGGCTTTTCCTTGTTTGATAAAATTATGGAAGAAGGAAAATATGGGGGGGTGGGTTCAAATTCTTCCTCCAGTGTCCCCAATTTGGAGCTTAAAATATGTGTGCATACTTTATTGCCCAACCTGTTGGACCTTTTAGTGAGAGTATAACTGATATTTTTATCAATCTGGCACATCATAATGGAAGCCTGTTGGTTTTTTCTTTTTGAGGCCTGGGAGGAAAAACAACTTCTCAGACTAGCTAGGAATGGGGGTAAACATTGGCAAAGATAACAGAGGAGAGCTCCTATAAGGATCACCACAACCATTCCCAGAAGGAGGGATTTTAACCAGTGAAAATTTGGAAGCCATGAGAAGAGCCCTGAGAGATCAAAGGGAGATTTTTCATAACCAATATTTTTTGTTAGCTCCTTAACATTTTTTTATATTGCTCTCTATAAGTTCTGACTTTTCACTTAAATTGAAGCAACAGAGGCCATGGAACTCCTCACAGCCATGGTTATGCCTTAGAAGGAGGTAATCAATAGCTTCCCAGTTCTCTAGAGTTGCTTCTTGTACTTGGCTTAGTTCTCTATTGAGAGCGTCCAGAGCTTGAGAGGTTGGATTAAGACATTTTGCCAATTTGCAGGCTAGGCTGTTAATGTTTTTGGAATTCCACACTGCAGGGTCTGGCACACCCACCAATGATACTGCCAGGGCTACATACTCTGGTGTGGTTAGTAGGGCTGTTTTAGAGTCACAGTCTGCTGTTAGGAGTTGGAACTCCTTTTTCTGTCATCTCCGCAATGAGGGCATGGAGACAGTTAACTGCCCTATAGTGCAGGGTCCACCTGTAGAGTTTGCAGGGAGGTAAGAGCAGGCTTTAGTGCCACAGAGTATTGTTGTTGTTGTTGTTAGTTGCGAAGTCGTGTCTGACCCATCGCGACCCCATGGACAACGTTCCTCCTGTCCTCTATTGTTTCTTATCATTTCATACTGTTATATAAAAAAAAAGCCAAGCTATTCAACCATTTCTAAATTCTGCTTCTCTATCATAGGATTCACATATCTGGAATGCAAAAATCTGAATAACCATATGTTACAGAAAACTTTAATTCCAGGCTCTCTTCATTAGCCATCCAGATATTTGGGATGGTATATACCATGTTTTCCCGAAAGTTAGACCCAGCCTGATAGTAAGCCCTAGCTTGATTTTTTGGGGTGGGCCTAATATAAGTCCTGCTCCAAAATTAAGCCCTAGTTTTGGGGCAAGGTGAACCCCAAAAAATCAAGCTAGGGTGGGGGTAGGGGGTGTGAAGCTGCCCCATACGCCCCACACCCACTTGTCTTACTGATAGGACAACCACAGCTAGGCCTCCCACACCCCAACGCCTGTTGTGCTGCTACTTGGATTGTTCTGTGGTCGCCAGCTGTCACTGGCCGCCATCTGGCTCATTGCACTGTTGCCGCTCCTCCCGGCAGGACACCACATGGTGCTTTGGGCCACTTCTGCTGCTTGCGCGCTTCAGGCCACTTCCACTGCTTGTGCAGTGCTTCGGGCCACTTCTATTGCCCATGGCAGGATGCCACATGGCGCTTCAGGCCGTTTCCACTGTGGAAATGGCCCAAAGAGCCATGCAGCATCCTGCTGCGAGCAGCAGAAATGGCACAAAGCACCATGCGGTGTTCTGCTGGGAGGAGTGGCTTCCGGCTGCAAGTGGCAGCAAGCGGCTGCAGAAGAAATCAAGCAATGGCGCGACAGGTGTCAGGGTGTGGAAGGCCTGGCTGTGGTGGTCCTAAGATAAGACATTCTCCGAAATTAAGACCTAGTGCCTCTTTTGGAGAGAAATGCCTTTCTCATGATGTGCTCTGCATATAATTTAAATAGGCAGGGCGATAGTACCGGACTCCTTTCCCAATTTTGAACCAATCAGTGGTTCCGTTTCCAGTTCTCACTGTTGCTTCTTGACCCGCATATAGGTTTCTCAAGAGACAAATAAGATGGTCTGGTACTCCCATCTCTTTAAGACAACAATTTGTTGTGATCCACACAATCAAAGGCTTTAGCATAGTCAATGAAGCAGAAGTAGATGTTTTTCTGGAACTCCCTAGCTTTCTCCATGATCCAGCGTATGTTGGCAATTTGATCTCTAGTTCCTCTGCCTCTTTGAAATCCTGCCTGTACTTTTGGTAGTTATCGATCCACATACTGCTGGAGTCTAGCTTGTAGGATTTTAAGCATAACTTTACTTGCATGTGAAATGAGTGCAATGGTGTGATAGTTTGAACATTCTTTGGCATTGCCTTTCTTTGGAATTGGAATGTAAACTGACCTTTTCCAATCCTGTGGCCACTGTTGAGTTTTCCAAATTTGCTGGCAAATTGAGTGTAGCACTTTTACTGCATCGTCTTTTAAGATTTTGAATAGCTAAGCTGGAATACTGTCACCTCCACTAGCTTTGTTGTTGCTCAGCTTTCCTAAGGCCCATTTCACTTCACATTCTAGGATGTCTGGCTCGAGGTCAGTGACCACCCCATCGTGGTTATCAGGGATGCTAAGCTCGTTCTTGTATAGTTCTTCTGTGTAATTTTGCCACCTCTTCTTAATCTCTTCTGCCTCTGTTAGGTCCCTGCCATTTTGGTCCTTTATCATGCCCATCTTTGCATGAAACGTTCCCTTCATATCTCCAATTTTCTTGAAGAGATCTTTGGTTCTCCCTATTCTATTGTTCTCTTCTATTTCTTTGCACTGTTCATTTAAGAAGGCATTCTTATCTCTTCTAGCTATTCTCTGGAATTCTGCATTCAATTGGGTGTATCTTTCTCTTTCTCCCTTGCCTTTCGCTTCCCTTCTTTCCTCAGCTATTTGCAAAGCTTCCTCAGACAGCCATTTTGCTTTCTTGCATTTCTTTTTCTTTGGGATGGTTTTAGTTGCTACCTCTTGTACAAAGTTGCGAACCTCCATCCATAATACATATACTAGAAAATACAAAAAGAAATGTAGCATCTCGTATGAAGAGCCTTCCAAATACATTTGAATGTTTTTATATTACTTACTGAAGCCATAAAACATTCATATGTGCTCAATACATTTTGACTAATGTCTGAAAGCCTAAGAACTAGCTGACTGGTCACCACAAATTAAATCTATCATACCAAGAAATCATGAGATTAACCAGATTGTATGCAGAAACCTTCATCAGCAAAATATATTCTTGCTGATCACTGAATCTAACATTGCTAATTCAAGCAAAGTGGGCTTCCTATTTGTATCTTCTATAGAAAGATGGCCCTTGCACAAAATGAGAGAACACATATTTTACATCCTAAAAGGGGTGTAAATTTTTAGCTATTTTGTTATTATTGTAGATTAAAGTTGTTTTTTTAGCAGTAAATTTACTGCTGAAAGTCGTTCTTTAGAGATTTTGTGTCTTTGGAATAAAACGATTAAACTGTTTTTGATCACTATTCACCAGATCTTGAGAGGTGTGGGGATACTTACTATTTTTGCTTTAGATAGCAATACAGGTAGTCCACAAGTTATGAATGTAATGGAGCCTGCTCATTATGGTTGTACATTAAATGAATCATGTTAAAAGCCTTATCCCTCCTCTTCCCAATGCATTTGTTAATCAAATGCAAAAGTTGTTAAGTGCGTATGGGATACCTCATGTGTGGGGACGACTATGAGGGGCCTAGTGCAAGAACAAGACCATCTGTCTCCAGTCATCCAAGACCTTCCCCCAGTGAGATATCCCATGCTCCGATTCTCACCCACTGGGTCCCCACAGCTGTTTGGGGCATCCTTTGCACCCATCCCCCCACCCATGTCACTGATCTCTCACTCACCTTTTGAAGATCTCCAGAGCTCAGTATTCAGAGGTAGAAAGGCAGACAGGCTTGTCTATTGCTGGGCCACTGGCAGAAAAGCATCCACTTGCCTTTGGTCCCTTGCTAGTGGCAGGTAGAGGGAAAACTTGGAAGGAGCAGAATTTTTTTTCTCTGGAATAAGCTTCCCTTAGATGCCAATCTCCCTGCAGATGAATACAGGTGCAGCTATGGTGAGTGGAGGGAAAACTTGGAAGGAGCAGAAAGCGTTTCCTCTAGAACAGTGATGGCGAACCTTGTAGAGACCGAGTGCCCAAATTGCAACCCAAAACCCACTTATGCATTGTTGAGTGCCGGGTAGGTGTGGCCCATTGGCTGGGTGTGGCCCATTGGGTGGGCGTGGCCAATTGGGTGGGTGTGGCTGTGGTGGTAACGGCAGACTGGGTGGGACTAAAAAGTTCAATCAATCAATTTCAACTTTGCAAGATCTTTTTTTTTTCCTCGAGAAGTTGAAATTGACTGATTGAACTTTTTTTTTTTTTTGCACACGGCAGCGGAGGCCTAAAGCGAAAAGGTTTTATAAAACCCAGCTGAAGGTCTAGGACTGGGGCAATGGCGCACGTGCCCACAGAGAGGGCTCTGAGTGCCGCCTCTGGCACCCGTGCCATAGGTTCACCACCACTGCTCTAGAATAAGCTTTCCAGATGCTGGTCTCCCTGCAGATGAACACACATGCTGCTAAGGGTAGATAGAGGGAAGGGAAGAGTTTTTTGGATGCTTCCATGTTTTCTTGTCTACAGGGAGATCAGCGTCTAAGGGAAGCTTACTCTACAGAAAGCATTTTCTACTCCTTCCAAGTTATTGCTCCACCCACCATAGCTGTGCCTGTGTTTGTCTGCAGGGATATCAGCATCTAAGGGAAGCTTACTCCAGAGGAAAAATTTTCTGCTCCTTCCAAGTTTTTCCTCCACCCACCATTAGCAAGGGACTGAAGTCAAGCTGCAAGGAAGGGGAGTAAGATTTCTCTCTCTTGCCATTTGCTTTTGCTGGTGAATGGAAGACTCGTGTCTAGTAACAAAAGAAAAACAGAGAGGTTTTTCCAGCGCCTCAGAAAAAGATGCCCATTTTTCTGCCATGTGGCCCAGCAATAGAGAAGCCTGTCCACCTTTCTACCCAGAATCCTGAGCTCTGGAGATCTTCAAAAGGTGGGTGATCAGTGATAGGGTGGGGTAGATCCGGCAGGGCAGGAGGGATAGAAATAAATGGAGACAAGTGTTGCAGAATTCTGCAGTTGGTCTAAAAGGTAAATAAGTGCAGGGCTGTTGCATCATACATAACTTTGGAACTGGATCATAAGTATTTTAGGGGAGCCTACTTAACTTTGAACTGTTACTAAGTAAACTGTAGTAACTCGAGGACTACCTGTACCAGTTCTGAAAGATGGCTTCTACATAATAGCTATAATATCTGATGTGGCTTCAAAGGCTTCTTAGATTCAATGTATTTGAAAAGAGAATGTAAGGACCCACTTCAATCCCACATCTTAAGAAAGCAGAACTCTTGGAAACAATTTCTTCCAACAGGAACTTTTATTAAGAGTAGTTGATAGCAGGCATAATAGACAGGATCTGAGGGATTCCTTTACAGATCAATACTTTAAAGCGTCCCTAAGCAAACCCCACCCCACAGTTCATCTGGATGGTTCAGACCGGCCAATCCCCAGGTGTTAAATCCATCGTGGGAAAGGGGAGATAACATCGATCAGGCTCCAGTTGTAGCACGATGTTCCACAGCTCTTCACACCTCCTTTTGAGACCGGAGAAATAAGCCAGGCCCTGGGGTTTGTATTTCTCCCCCCCCCTTTTCCTAGCTGCCAGGTTAGGGAGAAGAAAGTTCAGAGAGATGCACAGTGCAGGAGGCAATTTGTTACATTGTAATGGGAAACAGATGTCAACGCTGTTAATATAGGATATTATTGCATTGACAAGATATGCAGAACTGTTTGGTATTTTTGGAGTTAAATCAGATGACATACAAAGGGAGGAGATTTATGAAGAAAAGCGGGAGACAGGGAAGGGAAGTGAATCTTTGGCCTCCAGCCTAATTGGAAGATGTAAATCATGACTGTAAAGTAAGGGAGGAGTTTAGCGAGATAAGATAGATGCAAGCCAGAGAAATCCAGATTCTGGCATCCGCTTTGTAATGTGCCGAAGTATTGTTGCAAAACTCCTGGGAAGAAATACAAAATAAAGAATCTAAAAGGGAAAATAATATCTCAGTTTTCTTGGAATGCTTCTTCCTTCGGATCTCAACATCATGCCAGAATCTAAAAACTTTTCAAACAACTGGAGGTGCATTACCCCACCTCTTTCTCCTAGCCTGGAGTGAGAATGACAGAATTCAGGAGCAGGCCAAACTATCATGAAACGGGAGTTTGTTGAATACAACCCGGCAGCAACTAATATCTCAGAGGGGGAAGTAACAGACAGCATGCTGTGGGAAAATGAATTTTGGCAGATGAATGAGAACTGGTGGACAGACAATGGGCAAACTGCCATTCAAGGCCTAGGTGAGTTACTGGAAATATCTCAAACCCCAAGGAAAAGAGAGGCAGAGACCCACTCCTGAAAAAAGAAGCCTACAGCCCCTCAAGTTTGTATCAGACAGCCTTTCAGACCCTGTCTTCTTCTATCAGGGACCCCAGCCCTGAAGAGAGAGGGAATCCATGTCTGAGGCCTCTGCAACAATGGGGAGTATGGCATTCGAAGCAGGCAGGGAGCAGACAACTTTTGAACTCACCACAGGTGATAGAGACCTTGCAACAGATTGGGATGGTGCAGGGCCCAGGAGATCAGCAGCTAGAGGGAGGACGGCCACAGCAAAGAGATTGGCCCCAGCCCCCGAACGTGCAACCCCTGGTCATAAACCAGCAACCAGGATGGGGCCAGCAGCAGCAACAGCCACAGTGGGGGGCCCAACAACATATAATTACTCCACCATTCAGAGCAACCTTCGATGGGGACCCAGAGAAACTGATTTTTTTCCTCAACCAAGTACGCTCTCACTTGAATCACTGGGCTTATCTCTACCCAGACCCAGGGGCTATGGTCGATGTGATTGCGTCCGGCCTAGAGGGAGAAGCATCCGAATGGCTGAACAATTTATATAATGAGCAAACCCCAGAATTGGAAGACCCCCACCTCTTCCTCCTGGGTCTGAAAGAAAGATTTGAGGACCCATCCCTTGACTTAAAAGCAAGAGAACAAATCCACAAAATAAAACAAGCCGGCAGGTCTGCCCTGGAGTACGTGCGAGAGTTTCGCAAGATAGCAAGTCGGATAGAGGGGTGGCCAGAGCAGTCCCTAATCCATCACTTCATTGAGGGATTAGATGATCACCTCTCCCAGGCCTGCATTATTCGAGCAGTACCTGACCGACTGCACGAGTGGTACCAGACGACGGTGAAGCTAGATGTTCAGCTCACCCGCTATAAAAAGTCTTCCCCATCCAAATATGAGCAGCAACCAGAGCAATCCGAACAACAATCACCCCCACGAGACCCTCCGGCTACCACGATGACTGAAAGAACCGGGCCACCTGCAATCACGTCAATAAAGTGTTTCCGGTGCTTAAAGAAGGGACATCGAGCAGCAAATTGTCCGGTTCCTACCCCCAACTGCAGTCCGGAACCAGGATGAGAAGGAGACCTGCCCAGTGGTTAATGAGAGAAAAATCCAACTGGGCCACGCAAGCACCTGTTACCCAAATTACACCTCCCACACAAGAGAATGCCGGGACTCCAGGTGGACCTGCCCCTGCTCTACCCTCCATTGACGGCGACGACAAAGGGAAGAATGACCCGATGGTGAGTCGACAAATCCCATCTTTTTCACTGGCTGCCAAGCTTACAATCCCTAAGTCAGGGGCACAAATAGACTTAAACGTACTAATTGATTCTGGATGCACCCGATGCATTATTAGCCTACCCTTTGCCATGAAAATGGGCATACGGGCAAAACAATTCTCCAACCCTGTGAGGTTCGAGCAAGCTGAGGGCTCCCTGATGGGAGGGACTTTAGTCACACAATTAACTGAGCCCTTAGGCCTAGAAATAGGGGCACACTGGGAATTTATTCAGTTCCTGGTGGCCCCAAAAATGACTGAGACTGTGATTCTAGGCTTAGCCTGGTTGGACAAATGGAAGCCATTTATCTGGTGGGAGAAAGGAATGAGAACTGTGAGACTACCCATAGGGCCTGAGCCTCCCACTGATTCAACTGACATTGCGGGACACTTTAGGCCACCTAATGAGCGAGCACTCATAGCTGCCTCACCATCACCAGATGAATCACTCATCCCCAATGAATACCGGGACTTAGCAGAGGCATTTAGTGAAAATGAATGTGATGTCCTACCCCCTCACAGGCCCAATGACTGTTCTATCGAACTGGTGCCAAGAGCCAAACTTCCACGCCCAAGAATGTACGCCATGTCCCCCCTCGAGATGGAAGAGATGCAGCAATACGTGAATAAAAACTTAGCGAGGGGGTTCATTGAATGGGCCAAATCTACTGTGGGAGCCCCCATGTTATTTAAAGAAAAAAAAGATGGGTCTTTTCGTCTCTGCATAGACTATAAGGGCCAACGCTGTGAGTGTGGAAAACAGATACCCCCTCCCCCTCCTAAAGGACTTATTAACTCATCTGGCTAAGGGGAGTGTCTTCACTAAATTAGACCTGAGAGAGGCATACTACCGAGTGAGAATAAAAGAAGGAGATGAGTGGAAAACTGCCTTCAACTGCCCCATGGGGAGCTATCAATTCAATGTCATGCCATTCGGACTACAGGGGGCCCCAGCCATATTCATGCAGTTGATTAATGAGGTCATACATGAACACTTGTACAAAGGGGTTCTGGTGTACCTTGACGATATCCTTATATACAGCACGAATATGACTGATCACATAAAGCTGGTGAGAGAA
This sequence comes from Azemiops feae, assembly GCA_023970755.1. Classification (NCBI taxonomy): domain Eukaryota; kingdom Metazoa; phylum Chordata; class Lepidosauria; order Squamata; family Viperidae; genus Azemiops; species Azemiops feae. The sequence goes on along the minus strand of JALGBA010004173.1, from coordinate 481,807 downwards.
GTGTTAAAGAAACTATTGAATGCCAAGTTTTATGCCAAATTGTCAAAATGTGAATTTCACCAGACCCGATTAGATTACCTCGGCTACAGAATCTCCAATGAAGGTATTGAGATGGATCCAGCAAAGGTGAAAACTATAACCGAATGGCAGCCCCCCAAAACCCGCAAACAACTCTAGAGCTTTCTAGGTTTTGCCAACTTCTACCGTCAATTCATCCCCTCTTTTGCCAAAATTGCCCTATCCCTTATGGATTTACTCAAAACAGGGAAAAAAGGAGGGAAGCCGCGACCGGGCCAACCACTAGCATGGACTATGAGCTGTCAAATAGCTTTTGAGAATTTAAAAAGACTATTTGCTGAAAGTGAACAGAGATGGGCAATATGGGAGAAGGAGGCCTTCGCAATTAGATGGGGGCTGTTAAACTGGCGACACTACTTGGAGGGGAGCAAGGTGCCATTTGAAGTATGGACAGATCACAAAAACCTAGAGCCACTGAAAACTCCTCGCAAATTGTCCCCAAAGCAAGTACAGTGGGCACAGTACTTTAACCGCTTCAACTTTACTCTAAGTACATACCAGGGGGGGGGAAACTTCCTAGCTGATGTGCTATCGAGATTGCCCCAATACAAAAGCGAATGTGAAGAAGTCAATGAGGCGATTATCTCCAATCCACAACCTGTTGCACAAATCACGCCTTGCAGGGTCCCAAATCCGGATGACCCTGGAGCAAAGAAAATAAAACGAGAGCTCCTCACCGATCAATGGTTCAAAGATAACGAAACCTCCTTGACGTGCCGGGATGGTTTGGCTTACAAAGGGGGGAAACTGTATTTGCCCGAATCCCTCCGTCTCAATGCTCTCAAACACAGCCATGATGCAAAGCAGGCTGGACACTTTGGATATTTAAAAACACTACATCTCACCCGCCGGCAATTTTGGTGGCCGGGATTGAAACGAGATGTGGAAAACTATGTGAAGAGTTGTACCATACGTGCTACAATGAAAAGAATACCGGGGAAAACCCCTGGATTACTGCAGCCGGTGGCAGACCCTTCCCAACCCTGGGAAGAAATAGCTATGGACTTTATCATAGACCTACCTGAGAGTAGAGGAAATACTGTCATCTGGACTGTAATAGACCTATTTTCGAAGCAGGCTCATTTCATTGCCTGCAAAGGACTCCCATCCACTCAACGACTGACTAAATTGTTCCTGAAACATATCTACCGACTGCATGGCGCCCCTAAGTGAATAGTCTCAGACAGGGGGGTGCAGTTCACAGCAAAGTTTTGGAGGAGTTTTCTTAAATTAATTGGATCATCTCAAGGCTTGTCATCTGCTTTTCCTGTGGCCACCAACGGAGCTGCAGAAGCCGCTAACAAAATGGTGGAGCAATATCTCAGATGCTACGTGTTTTATCAACAGACGAACTGGACTGACCTCCTCCCTTTTGCAGAGGTGGCGTATAACAATTCTGTGCACAGCAGCACCGGCTACACACCTTTCAGAGTAGCCACAGGCAAAGAGTTCAGTCCAATTCCTGAATATCCCCAAGTGCCAACCGCTTCCCAGACACTTGACCAATGGGTGAGGGGATGGGAGGAAGTTTGGAGAAACACAAAAACTGCTTTAAAAAAGACTTTTGAAACCTATAAAAAGCAAGCTGACAAAAAGAGGGCTCCCCAAAGAACGTTCCAAGTTGGGGAAAAGGTTTATTTGTCAACCAAATACTTACACCTCAAATTACCCAGTAAGAAGTTAGGACCGAAATTCTTAGGGCCTTTTCCTATCGTAAAGGTCATCAATCCAGTCAGTGTAAAACTGAAACTCCCTAGACTTTTGGGTAAAATTCACCCTGTCTTCCACAGTAGCTTGTTAAAACCTTATCGGGGCTCCACTTTAAGACCTCCCCCAAAGAAAGCACTTGGGCCCCTCGTAGTTGCGGGGCAGACCCATTATGAAGTGAAACATATTCTTGATTCTAGAATTTTTAAAGGGAAATTGCAGTACCTAGTACAATGGAAGGGATACCCAATGTCTGAAGCCACTTGGGTGAAATCCAGTGAGGTGAAAGCTGACAGGCTCGTCAAAAGGTTTCATACAAAATACCCCAACAAACCGAAGACTAGTCATTAATATATGCTTTTGTTTACATTACAGGATCTGTCCTTTTTGTAAGGGGGGCCGGATGTCAACGCTCTTAATATAGGATATTTGTCAGAATCCAATTATATTTTATTTCTAGCTATCTACTCTGAGAAAACCCAATTCATTCTCTCTTTTGGATTCTGTCCTACTATAAAGGGGGGTGTTTATGACTGGCATTGCTCCTATCAACTACAAAGGAACATCCTCTGTGGATTCCCTTCGAGAGTACTAACAATAACAATGCGGCCATCAGCCTTTGATCTCACTCCCTATAAAGCCTCCTTTTACCGGCAGCAAGGAAAAAGGGGGGGAAGATTGCAACGTTTGGGATCCAATGGATTTAACACCCAGCCATCTGCCAATTTGAATTGACCAGAAGGAATGTGGAGTGGGGCTTCCTGGGAACACTTTAAAACATTGGTCAATGGGGTCCCTCAGATCCTGTCTAGCATGCCTTCAGTCAGTTTTTCTTAATAAAAAATCCTGTTGGAAGAACCGTTCCAAGAGTTCTGCCTTCTTAAGATGCAAATTGAGGTGGGTCCTTACATTAGACAGGATCTGCAAAATTGGTCAACCTGGAAGGAAGAGCCTTGCCGGGGGACTTTGCAAAAATTACCATGTCAGATGACAAAGCAGGGAAGGGGGAAAGCCCCCAAGAGAGGGAGCTGTTGCCCCAACTGGAAACCTGCCAAATATCCGGATCTGAAGGGTCAGATTCCTCAGGAGAAGAGGTGGTGGAGACGCATAACCACAAGCCTCGGTGGTCAATGGGCATTGGAAAGAAAGGCAAGTGGAAAAAAAAATCAAGAAAGGTGACCCTGAGGCGGGGGGCCAACCAACCAGGATGGAAGCTGGAGATGGAGAGATACCTACACACAAGTGAAGATGAAGGAAGCTGGGCACAGCACTCGAACTGGATCCTAGAGAAAGCTATCAACTTGATGAAGAGAACCCTCAGCTCCCTAGGAGAGGAGGATCCTGAGCCCCATGGCCTTACCAACTCCTGGAGCTGCAACTGGAGAGACACTGAGGGGGAATTGGAACCTGCAGCCCCAGGGACATCCGCTGATCCAGTAGTCCCCACCCCCCGCTGACCTGCAGATGGCGATCCGGATAGAAGACAATACCGACGAAGAAGGCACCGATCCATTCAAAGACTCCCGCCGCTGGATGTGAAATTCAAGGGGGAGCTGACACGCTTGGGTTTTTTCCTAACCCAAGTCCTTGGCTACATGGAGGAACACGGGTGACACATCCCTAGCCACAAAGCCCCTATCCGGATCGTGCAATCTGCTCTGGATGGACCGGCCGCCGATTGGGTGGTGAATTTGTATGATTCCAATGCCCAGAGCTCAATGACTTCAACCGTTTCATGTCCTCTCTGAGAAGGCGATTTGAAGACCCCCTGGCTGATTGCAAAGCACGCGAAAGAATCAAAACGATGAGGCGAGGCAGACGGCCAGTAGCCGAATATACGCAAGAATTCCGAACCATTCCCAGCAAGCTGAACTGGCCGGAAGACATCCTCCTTAGCCATTTCAAAGACGGTCTGAATTACGACCTATATGACGCTTGCCTGCCCCGGGGTGACCCACACCAACTCGACGAATGGTACGTCCTGGCAGAGGAAGCAGAGATCGACCTACTAAAGAGGCACCGCCGAGGAAAACAATGGAGCCGCTCACCGCCTGAACCGACGCGCGAACCAGCAAAGCCATCGGCTATGGCCAAGAAACCAATGGGCTGTTTCAAATGCGGGAGAGAGGGGCATCGGGCTGTAGAATGCCGCTCGAAAGCCCCCCAGCATAACCCAGACAGACCACTGGCCAGCAACTCCAGGAAGTCCCCAGCTAAGTCAAAAGAATCTGCCATGAGAGGAATAGAGGCTACCTACCTCCGCCCATCGTGGGGAAGAGCTCCTGCCTACACCGCAGGACCGGTGGAGACCCCAGATGACAGCTCGGAGGGCGAACCACTGGTAAGTGATCCATCCCACCCATCCTGAAGACAGTGACTATATTAGCCCCCTCCATGCCCGAAGCTGTCAAAGTGAAAGCCTTAATAGACTCTGGATGCACCAGCTGCCTAATTAGCCCGACGCTAGTGGGAAATTTGGGCATTCCAGTGAGGAAGCTGGAACAACCAATCTCATTTGGCCAGTTAGATGGGTCCATAGCAGGGGGGGTGCCAGCTACCCTAGCCACATTACCAATCCACCTATCCCTGGGAAATCATGAGGAAGACATAACATTTGTAGTGACCCCAGGCATGGAATGCCCGATGATCCTAGGGCTGGAATGGTTAACAAAATGGAACCCCTGGGTAAATAGGAGGATGAAAGAATTTCCTGAAAGAGGACCCTATAGACTTAAAACCCCAAGGGGACCTACCAAAATTAAAAACGGAAATAGCGTCCATGGGTGAAGAAAAGGGGCTACCAGAAATACCAGAGGAATACAGAGATCTGGCTGAAGTTTTCAGTGAGGAGAGGGTGGATGAGGTTCCCCCCCCACCGACCCACGGACTGTGCCATAGAATTCAAGCCCGGGGCAAAACTCCCAAAGCCCAGATTATACTCCATGAGCCCAAAGGAGAAGGAGGAAATGGAGAGATTCATAAAGAAAAACCTAGAAAGGGGGTTCATTGAACCAGCCAAGCCTAAGGTGGCCACTCCGTTCTTCTTTAGAGAGAAGAAGGACGGCTCTCTACGCTTATGCGTGGACTACTGGCTTCTGAATGCAATCAGTGAAAGCAACCTATACCCCCTACCCCTCATGAAGGACATGTTGTCACACCTCTCGAAAGGAATTTTTTTTTACTAAACTAGATCTAAGGGAAGCGTATTACCGCCTGAGAATTAGGGAAGGAGATGAATGGAAAATCGCATTTAACTGCCCAATGGGGTGCTACAAATTCAAAGTTTTGCCTTTTGGATTACAAGGGGGCCCCGCAGTATTTATGCAATTAATCAATGAGGTACTAAGGGAGCACCTATTTAAGGGGGTCCTGGTTTATTTAGATGACATCCTTATCTTCACCGAATCAAAAGAGGAACATGTCAACCTAGTCAGAGCAGTTTTAAAGAAACTGCGAGCCGCCCACCTATATGCCAAATTATCAAAATGCGAATTTCAGCAGGAAAGAATAGACTACCTAGGTTACCGCATATCCCCACAAGGCATTGAAATGGACCCAGAAAAGGTCAGGGCAGGACTTCCGGTTCCGGTAGCAGTGCCTGCGGTCTGGCAAAGAGTATGCTCTCTTTGCCGACCGGTTTCCCCCCGCCGGTAGACGCTGGACAGGGTCGAAAGTCACCCCGGAGAGGCGACCACCATAGAGGAGGGCACTCATTGATTGCAGAGGGAGCGGCAGCTCCCTCTGCGATCCGAGCAATCACCTTTGGGCCGACGGGGAAAAGATCGGCCAGTAACATAGCCGATCACTTAGCTGCTCCAGCTGAAAGTCACAGCAACATCTAAGCAAAAAGAACCACCGTGGAAGATCCGGGTGAGACCTTTCCTTCTCTCTTGATATTTTACTTATTTCCCTGTGAAAAGCTTTTAGAAATTACTTCCCCCCCTTGAGAAAGCAGCGTTTGAACACTCGGGGAAACGAGCTGCGGAAAAAAAACAAAACTAATTTTTATTGTTTATTTGAGCAGCTGGAATTCGGGGGACCCTGAAGAAAAAAGAGAAGAAAAAATTCTTACTGTGACTCTCTTTCTCTGCTTGCTTGTTTTCAGCTTAAGTGGAAACCTTTAGGGAGGGGGGTGGAGTGTTTTTCTTCTTCCCCCCCCTTCTGAACAGTGCTATCTACTTTAAAAAAAAAACGCTATGGCTTCTGGGCGAATTTATGTGGATTGTATGGTTACAATGTAACTCTGAATTTGGTGTGAAGCCCAGAAAGCGCCATTGCAACATTGTAACCATTTTGGACTTCTACTCCCTGCATTTAGCATGACGCCCAGACGCTTGCATTTCTTTTGGAACTTGTTTAAGTTTCTGCCTGTTGTTTTTGATTTTATAATACAAAGTATACTCTCCTGAAAAATGGATTTTTTCGCTTTAGGATCACAATATAATAATTGAGACACCAGCTGCTATTATTTTTTTGGATTATAAATTAGATATTCATAACATTGATTGGGACTTTTGCTGTTTTTATTTTTGTACTTGCTTTTTCCTATTTTTGTTTGGATTTTATATTTTATAAAATTGCAACTCAGCTTTTAAAAAAACGAAGAATGGAATCCCACTCACAGCTTAATTATGGATTTATATTAGAAAAAATCTTGGAAACGAAGGAGGAATTAAAAGAACATTTTAGAATGCTTTGGAAAAGGGATGTTCCAGAGTTAAAAACTGAATTTCAACTTATTGGATATGATGCACAACTAGATCTAAAACTTAACGATATGGAGAAAACACATTTACAATCTATTGAAGAGGAAGATACTACATCTTATATACAAATGACGGAGACTTTGGATGACTAAAGGCAGAATTCAACTAAAACATCTATAATTCTAAAAGCAACAGGAACAGACTTTCAAATACGAGACATTAAAAATGCTGACAACATGAACAAACAACGAACAATCACCATATTGATTAAGACTGATTACATAGTGCAGACAACATTGGAGAAAAGAGAAGAAGACTATGACTGGATTCAATTGTGGAAAAATGTGTATGGTCAAATACTATGGAAGGAATTAGAGGCCCTATTGTGGAAACCTGCTTGGCACAAAATGAAAGCTAGAATTAGGTTTAAAAGTCAGAGCTAAAATTTTATTGGATGGGTAAAAATGGCTTTTAGAGACTTTGACTGAACTAATATGCTTGAGATTTCTAAGGTTCAAGACTTTGATCTGAGTTAATGTTGATGTAAATTATTGATTTGATTATGGTCCGGAATGGCAAGATGGAAAATTGGAAAATCTAAAATTAGGAGTTGGATAGAGATTGGTGAAACATTTAACTATGATTTATAAAAATATTTGATAGAGTACAGGAAATAGAATATAGTTGAGAGATATTAAAATACACACACATATATATAATAGGCATATTATAAGTCTATTTTAGAAATAATTATTGTTTTATTATTTTAGGCTTAAAGTTATGTTTATCCATAAAATGTTTATGTAAAATAGAATAGAATAAGAGATAGAATTTAACAGAGAAGTATAAATTGAATAATTGGAATAATATGTATATCTTAAAAACAATCAATATTATATGGGTACCCGAATTGTATACTATATGTTTATATAAGGCCAAATTGGAATATGTTAATTGTGAGTTAGTTAAGCCTGAAAACGGGTGGAAATATTATTGATATTGTGTTTTTTTTTTTATTTGTTTTTTCTTTCTTTGCTTAGAGAGGGAATCTTTAAAGAAGTAATTCAAATTGTTTATGTATGATTATATTTTTTACTTTGTTGTATGGAGTGCCCTATCTCCACGATGAGTTCCAAGCACTTGGTTGTAAAACAAAAAAATTCAATAAAACTTGTTATATATATATATATATATAAAAGGTCAGGGCAGTATTAGAATGGGCACCACCTCGCAGAAGAAAGCAACAGCAAAGTTTCCTGGGTTTCGCAAACTTTTACCGCCAATTCATCCCCTCATTTGCCCAGATAGCCCTGCCCCTCATGAACTTACTAAAAACGAAGGGAGAATCCTCAGTGAAACCTAGCCAGCCACTAAAATGGACAATGGAATGCCAAGCGGCATTTGAGAGATTAAAGAGGCTTTTTTCTGCCGAACCAGTACTGAGGCACCCAGACATGGACAAACCCTTCGTAATACAGACGGATGCAAGTGATGTGGCAGTGGGGGCTGTACTATTACAAGAAAATGATGAAGGAATATTGCAACCCTGCGCGTATATGTCCAGAAAACTCACTGAAACGGAACAGTGCTGGCCCGTGTGGGAGAAAGAGGCATATGGGATACGTTGGTCATTACTTACATGGCGTCAATTTCTTGAAGGCAATAAAATCCCTTTCCAGGTGTGGACAGACCACAAAAATTTGGAAGCCTTGAAAACACCCAGGAAGCACATCCCCAAGCAAGCCCGCTGGTCCCAGCATTTTCACCAATTCAATTTTAAGCTCAAGCATTTGCCGGGGGAAAAGAACTTTCTGGCAGATGCATTATCTCGCATGCCCCAATATAACAGCACGCAAGCCACTGACTCTAAACCGATCATGGGAGAATCACAACTGGCAGTGCCAGTGACTACCAGAGCCCAAGTTAAATTAAAACCACAGCTGGATAGCCAGACCGGAATTGAATTCCGGAAACGTTTGGAAACAGATGAATGGTTCCAGAAAAATAAACACGTGTGCACAATGAAAGACGGACTGCCTTGGGTGGGGGAGAAGTTATATATACCGACCACCCAAAGGATCACATTCATGCAACTTTGCCACAACACAAAATCAGCAGGGCATTTTGGATTTGTAAAAACATTGCACTTAATTAAATGGCAATTTTGGTGGCCATCCATGAAAAAAGACATAGAAAGTTACGTGGCCAGCTGCCCAAAGTGTGCAACTGCAAAAAGGTTGCAAGGGAAATCGCCAGGACTGTTACAAACAGTGGCAAATCCCTCAGCCCCCTGGAGGGTAATAGCCATGGATTTTATAGTGGAATTACCAGAAAGCAATGGGAATACTGTCATTTGGATGGTCACGGACCTATTTTCCAAACAGGTTCACTTTATTCCTTGCCAAAAGATCCCCACCGCAAAAGCTTTAGCGAAACTTTTCGTGCAACATATTTACAGATTGCGTGGGGCACCCCAACACATCATATCTGATAGGGGAGTGCAATTTACATCTGCATTTTGGAAGGAATTTCTATCCCCTTTAGGGACCACCCAGGGACTGACGTCTAGCCATCATCCTCAGAAAAATGTAACGCAGTACTTGAGCAATATTTAAGATGTTTTCTACATTTCCAGCAGTCAGATTGGACGGACCTGTTGCCTTTCGCAGAGGTTGCCTACAATAATGCAGTCCACTCCAGCACAGGTTACACTCCTTTTCAAATAGCTACCGGCCAAAGTTTCAACCCCATGCCAGAACTAACTCCAAACGAACCGGCAATCCCATCACTGAAAGAATGGATGGAACAATTACAAAACACCTGGCCAATAGTTAGAAAAGCTCTAGAGGAAGCTAGGCAAGCATACAAAGCACAAGCAGATAAGAAAAGGGTGGAGCCCACACCATTCATTATAGGAGAAATGGTGTACTTGTCTACAAAATACTTAAAATCCATACCACTCTGTAAAAAGCTTGGACCAAAATATATAGGGCGTTTTCCAATTAAAAGAATCATAAACCCAGTAACAGTAGAATTAGAATTACCCAAGAATTACCCAATTAGGCAAATACACCCAATTTTCCACTGCAGTTTGCTGAAAAGAGAACAACAGTCACCCTTACGGCCAAAAATCCCCCCCACCAACACCAGTCATGGTAGAAGGGGAGCAACACTTCGAAATAAGGGAAATCCTGGACTCTAGAAAATATCGTGGGGAAACTCAATACCTAGCAGCGTGGAAGCACCTCCCTGCCTATCAAAATGAGTGGGTCCATAAACGTCATGTCAAAGCCCCGAAGCTTTTAAAGAAGTTTCATACAGAGTATCCTAACAAGCCAGACTAACTTTTATACCTGTTTTGTTTTCTCTACAGGTGGACCTCTCTTATTTTTAAGGGGAGACAGATGTCAGAATCCAATTATATTTTATTTCTAGCTATCTACTCTGAGAAAACCCAATTCTTACTCTCTTTTGGATTCTGTCATACTACAAAAGGGGGGAGTAAACTCGGGTGTTTATGACTGGCATTCCTCCTATCAACTACAAAGGAACATCCTCTGTGGATTCCCTTCGAGAGTACTAACAATAACAATACGGCCATCAGCCTTTGATCTCACTTCCTATCAAGCCTCCTTTTACCGGCAGCAAGGAAAAAGGGGGGGAAGATTGCAACATTTGGGATCCGATGGATTTAACACCCAGCCATCTGCCAATTTGAATTGACTGGAAGGAATGTGGAGTGGGGCTGCCTGGGAACACTTTAAAACATTGAATGGTCAGTAGGGTCCCTCAGATCCTGTCTAGCATGCCTTCAGTCAGTTTTTCTTAATAAAGATTCCTGTTGGAAGAACCGTTCCAAGAGTTCTGTCTTTTTAAGATGTAAATTGAGGTGGGTCCTTACTGTTTGGTATTTTTGGAGTTAAAGCAGATGACATACAAAGGGAGGAGATTTATGAAGAAAAGCGGGAGACAGGGAAGGGAAGTGAATCTTTGGCCTCCAGCCTAATTGGAAGATGTAAATCATGACTGTCAAGTAAGGGAGGAGTTTAGCGAGATAAGATAGACGCAAGCCAGAGAAATCCAGATTCTGGCATCTGCTTTGTAATGTGCTGAAGTATTGTTGCAAAACTCCTGGGAAGAAATAGAAAATAAAGAATCTAAAAGGGAAAATAATGTCTCAGTTTTCTTTGAATGCTTCTTCCTTCTGACCTCAACAACAGACACAGTAGCAATAAACAAAAGGTTACATTGTATGGAAGAAGTGAAAGCAATAACCCCGCAGGCATATCTCCCCTCCCCCAGGGAAAGGTGAGATTTGGTTTTAGATCAGAGGAGATAGAAATGAAATATAAATGGATTCTGACATCCTGCCCCCCTTAAAAATAAGAGAGATCCACCTGCAGAGAAAACAAAACAGGTATAGAGGTTTGTCTGGTTTGTTGGGATATTCTGTATTAAACTTCTTTAGCAGTTTCGGTGCTCTGACGTGACGTTTATGAACCCACTCATTTTGTGAGGAGGGAAGGTGTATCCATGCTACTAGGTATTTAGTTGCCCTGTGATACTTCTTAGAATCTAGGATTTCTTCTATCTCGAAATGTTGTTCTCCTTCAACCATGATTGGAGGTGGGGGGATTTTTGGCCGTAAGGGCGACTGTTGTTCTCTTTCCAGCAAGCTGTAGTGAAGAATTAGGTGTATTTGCCTGAGGATTTTGGGTAGTTCTAATTCTACTGTTACTGGGTTTATGATTCTTTTAATTGCTCAAAGTTTTTTACAGGGCTGTAGGGATTTTAAGTATTTTGTAGACAAATATACCATTTCTCCTATAATGAATGGTATGGGTTCGGCTCTCTTTTTATCTGCTTGTGCTTTGTATGCTTGCCTAGCTTCATCTAAGTCTTTCCTAACTGCTGGCCAGGTGTTTGTGCTAATTGTGCTATCCATTCTTTCAGCGATGGGATTGCCGGTTCATTTGGGATTAGTTCTGGCATAGGGTTGAAACTTTGACCGGTGGCTATTTGAAAGGGAGTGTAACCTGTGCTGGAGTGGACTGCGTTATTGTAAGCAACTTCTGTGAAAGGGAGTAGGTCCGTCCAATTCGTTTGCTGGAAATTAATAAAGCATCTTAAGTATCGATCAAGTACTGAGTTACAACATTCGGTTTGTCCATTACATTGAGGATGATGACTAGATCATGGCTTTTCAACCCATGGTACGTGTACCACCAGTGGTACGCGAGCACCTGGCTGGTGGTACGCGTAGCACGGGTTGAAAAAAACTGTAAACAAAAATGTAAAGAAAATGTAAAAAAAAAATGTAAAAAAAAATGTAAAAAAAAAATGTAAAGAAAATGTTAAAAAAAAAAGTGTAAAAGTGGATGAGGTGAAGCAGCGGCAGTGCCGCACAGGCTTGTGGCAAAGTCAGCTGGAACTGCACATTGCCTGGGTCCTACTGAGAGCTCAGGATCAAAGCACGCAGCTCCAGCTGCTTGGCGGCGGCCTTGGGAGTGGCAGGCAGCCTCAAGCAATCTTTTTTTTTTTTTCCTAAATATATTTTATTAGATTTTTATAGGGGTAAAAGGGTTACATCAGAGTGCTTAGGAACCACCGTGGAGGTGGGTATATTGAACATCCAAAAAAAAAAGAGAAAAACAATCACAAATATATAGCCCAAATCAATCCATTTAAAATTCCCTCTCTAATTCCCTCATTTAGTCTTGCATATTCAGATTAATACATTTCTATATAAGCTTCAAACAATCCTATCAAATATCACTCACATTTCAATTCTAAAGATCCAGGTCCTGTTTTTAAGCTTTACTAACTTACAATTACCATATTCCAATTGGCCTTAGATAGACATATTATTAACACTTCGGGTATCCTTTTTTTTTTACATAGTAATTATATCTGGTATATTATTTCCGCAGTAATATTCTTATATTTTCTTCATTAATACCATTTCTTCTCTTGTCACCCATCCCTCTTATTCTCCTTCTATTTCAAAATAATTATCTTAAAGTAAAAATATCAAACCAACAAATAGATTTCTATCTAATTTAAGTATATATTCTATCAGTTCATCTATATCTATAAAAATCTTTTTAAACCAGTAAATAAAGTTTACCTCTCCAGTAATTATCATGTCTAAAACAAAGTATTGTTACAAAGGGTATCCTCTTAGAAATTTCACGTGCTCCATTAGTTATTAACTCAGTCAAAAAATCAAAGCCTTTTTAAACCCATTAAATAAAACTTTAAGATACATTTTTAAATCTAACTCTAGGTTTCTTTCTGTGCCATAACGGTTTCCATAATAGAATTCCTGCATCATCAAACCACAATATTAAAAGGTCCATATTCTTTAACGCTTCAAATTGGTCAAAGTTCTCTTTCCTTTCTTCTAGTAGCCTTTGGATGGTAAAAGCCGTTTTATTCCATGTTATATTTGCCAGTTGTTTATCCACCTTTTCACAATTTTCAATAACTTGTATCTGAGTGTCAGTCTCTGTTGATGTTAATGCTTCAGACATCTCCGTTAAAGTTATTCTTTGATCATCAGGCTTCTCCATAGATTGCGTTTGGAGTTGTATAAAGTTAATTTGTTCTTTGGTTTCCACAGTTTCTCTCAGTGTAGTTTCATAGTTGAGTTGTTGACGTGGTTCCTCTTTAGGTTGTACATATTGTTCACTAATCTCTTTGGCGCCAATCTGCTTCTTCTGCGCTGTCTTTCGGTCTATAATTTGATCTGTCAAAGTTTGAAAGTAAGAGTTCATATCCTCTGTGGCTTCCAGAATTTTTTCCAATATGAGCTCATAGTCCAGCTGTGTGTTAGGTTCCATATCAGTAGTAGAAAGATTTTTTAATCTTTTAGAGAAGGCTCTATTTCGTAGAAATCAAACAAATGTTCACCTCCAATTTTCAATAGACCAGCTGTTCAGTTATCTTATGCTTATCATCTTTTGAAGGTCATAGCCATTCCCAGCCATAAAAAAATATAGAGTTGCAGTACCACTTTTCGACACAAGATGTCCTCAGCAGACCATAAAATCTTTTTTTTTCTTTCCAAATTAATAGATTTTTTATTTTTCGTGTTGAAAAAGATGAAGAAAGGCCTCTCCAAAGTAATAAATGCGTAGTTATAACAATAATAACCAAGAATAAAATGTTTTCAGGTCCCCTCAGTATTCCAAAATTTAAGTAGTCCATAAAAATTAACTGGTGTTTTTTTTTTTGTTTTTTTTCCAAACTGTTTTTCCCGAATGCCCAAACGCTGCTCCCTCACAGCAGGGAAGTAATTCAAACACAAAAGCTTTTGACAGGAGAGTAATTAGGGAAAAAAGGGGTAGGAAAGGTCTCACCCGGATTCTCCACGGGGGTTCTTTACGCTTAGTTGTTCTTCTGGCTTTCAGCTGGTGCGACGAAGTGATCGTCCATTTTGGTGGCCGATCTTTTCCTCCGATGGCCCTAAGGAGATAGCTCGAACTAGGGAGAGCTGCTGCTCTTCCCCAGTCAAGCAGGAGCCTCCTCAAGCGGTGGTCGCCTCTACAGGGCGACTTTCGACCCGGTTAAGGGTCTACCGGCGAAGGGAAAGCAGCCGGTGGGAGAGACGGCTCTCTCCGTGCGACTGCGCGTGTCGCGATCCGGAACCGGAAGCCAGCCTCAAGCAATCTTCAGTGGAGATTCCGCTGGAGCTGCGCAAAGCATTGCCTGGGTCCCCCCTGCCCCCACCCCAACCCAGATGCCCTCACCTCCCCCAAGCGTTTTTTTACTCACCTGCTTTCAGCAGCATTCCCTTTCTCCTGTCCTTCTCGGCCTTCATGTGTTTGTGAGACAAAAAAAAAAGTTCCATGAGACTTTCTAACTTCTTGCAAGAAGTTAGAAAGTCTCATGGAACTTTTTTTTCTTTTTTACCCACAAACACGTGGCGAAGGCAGAGAAGCAAAAGGAGAAAGGGAGTGCAGCTGAAAGCAGGTGAGTAAAAAATGCTTGGGGGAGGCAAACGCATCTGGGTGGTGGTGGGGGCACCAACCTTACCCTGCATGGTGGCGGGAGGGTTAACGGCAGGCATGGGGGGCCCAGGAGGAGCTGTGCAAAGCAGGCAGAGGGGAGGCCAGGCAGATTGTGGGCACCGGCAAGCGAGCGAGAATGGGCACGGGCGCGAATTGGCATGTGCTCAGAAACGCCGATCTCGTGCTCCTGCCCATCTCACTTGCTTGCTTTCCGCTTGCTTTCTATCAACAGCTTTTGACGCCTTTCCGTGTCTTCTGAAGTTTGTTTCTGCAAGCAAGTGAGATGAGCAGGGGCGGGAATCGGCGTGTGCTCAGAAACGCCAACCTCGTGCTCCTGCCCATTTCACTTGCTTGCAGAAACAAAATTCAGAAGACATGGAAAGGTGTCAAAAGCTGTTGATAGATAGAAAGCAAGCAGAAAGCAAGCAAATGAGCTGGGCAGGAGCACGAGCTCGGCGTTTCTGAGCACACGCTGATTCGCGCCCCTGCCCATTCTCGCTTGCTTGCAGAGGTCCTGACCGACCTTCACTGGACGGTAGCGGGGAGGGCATAAAAGAGCTCAGAGGAGGCAATTGGAGTTTGGCCGCCGCTGCTGCCACTGCCACTGTTGCTGAGCCAGACGGCTACGCTTCCCCTTCGCTCCAGCCAGGTCCGTGAATGTCAGATCTAACCCCAGGGTGGTTCAAAAGGCCAGCAGACTGGCTGGAAGTTTTGGGGTGGAGACATGTGAGCCTTCCTCTGTCTTCTTGAATCTGACATTCACGGACCCGGCCGGAGCGAAGGGGAAGCGGGATCAAAGCCCTTCTTTCGGCCGCAAAGAATGCAGCCAGGCGGGATTCACCTGAGGATTGTGCCAGCTCTTCCTCAGGGCTGGCTGCTGCAATGAATGAGCCGCTTGCCCACTTGCTGCTTTTTTCCGGCTGCGGCTGCGTGCAACGCACCAGAGGGAGTCCGGCAGCCGCGGCTCTTTCCCCGCCCCGTGCACTCCTCCGCTGCCTGTGCTCTCCTCCCCTGTGGAAGAACAGCAGCTGTGCTGGGCTCCCGGCTGCACCGAGTGTGACTGCCGCTCCTTTTCGGAGGAGGAAGCAGCCAAGGAGAAGCAGCGGGCAGGAACCGCAGCAGCCGCTGTAGCGCAGCCATCTGGCTCAGCAACAGCGGCAGTGGTGGCAGCGGCAGCCAAACTCCAATTGCCTCCTCCGGGCTCTTTTATGCCCTCCCCGCTCCCGTCCAGTGAAGGTCGGTCAGGACCCTTGCAAGCGAGCGAGAATGGGCAGGGGCGCAAATCGGCGTGTGCTCAGAAATGCCGCTCTCGTGCTCCTGCCCAGCTCACTTGCTTTCCACTTGCTTTCTATCTATCTATCAACAGCTTTTAACACCTTTCCGTGTCTTCTGAAGTTTGTTTCTCTGCTGCTTGGGACAATCTACTCCCTTGTTTGAATCTGCTTAATTGTAATTTCCTTGATTAGCTACAGTTTTCAAACAGTTATAATCTCTCTTAACCTCGATCTATTTGATTTCTCCAGAGTTTCTTATTTCTTCCTGTCAGTTGTAATATGTTAAACATCAAGATCCTTGGCCCCCAAATTTTAATTACCTTACTTTTCATAGCAGATTTCTGCCAATTTGAATCAAAGGGAGGGGTCTTAGCACTCTGAGCTTTGTTGCAAAGAAACAAAAATCCTCTAAGATCACACCTCTCTATACTGACAGGGCAACCCACTACTAGAATATAAATTAACAGCAAACCCCATTCCCTACTAGCACTGCTGATGTTACCTAATTTGGGTAATGAAACATCTGCAAGAAAACAACCAAGCTCAGAGAGCACCAAGGATCCCTCATGTCAACCCTGAGCTCTAAATACTCTCCTTTATCAGTTGAATCAAAGTGTTATTCTTTTCAATATTTCTTAACTTTACTGTACCCTTCTGGGTTGCATTATCATTATCATCATCTTAACTTTATTGCAGTCATTAACCAGAACATAAGAATTGACATTCAAATACTCAGAATATCCAAAACTAAAGTGACAAGTTCAGGATAGTTAAAAAAGTACTTTCAGAAAAACATTTTGGCTAAACAACAATATCAAATCAGAATATGTTAAAAGGCTTATTCATACTACAGATATATAACAAGATGAAATTTAAATATGCAATCTGGATAATATGAACTTGGAATAGCACTATAAAATATGAATATATGCACAAATACATATGCATATTCATATACATTCTCCCTCTCCCTTTCTCACAGACACACACACACACACACACACACACGTAGCCCGCTGATCCTGGGGCTTCACTTAGCAAGCAGCATATTTGCCCTTCAGAGTATAAACAGTAACATGCCTATTGAAAAGTTTGGTTTCCCTCCTGCCCACTCACAATGGTAACAGCTTTTGGGGTGTCTTTTGAATTTATGGGAGGTTGTAGTTCTTACACAAAGGCTGAGATTTCTTGCACCAGAATCTTGGCATGCAGTTTTTGCAACTGTTCCCGTATCAAGAGATTTAGTCATTCCTTTATATTGGACTTAACACTGCTCACCTTAATTATTACAGTGCAAAAGGAAAGTGATTCAGCAAAGGAACCACCATCAAAGAAATTAAAACTGAGTGATGGAGGGAGGGAGGGAAGGACAATGAGAGGGAGAGAGGGACAATGGAAGGGAGGGAGGGAAGGAGGAAGGGACAAAGAGGGAAGGAGGGAAGGAAGGAAGGAAAGAAGGAAGGAAGGGACAATGGGAGAGAGGGAGGGAAGAAAGGCACCCACCCCAGTCCCACCCCCCCTCCACCAGACACCCACGGATTCCCCCCCAGGCACCCCGCAACCTGAGTGATGAGATGCCCCCCCGGCCATTGACTTCGCTTGTCAAAAAGTTGCAAAAGGTGATCACATGACCCTGGGACACTGTGAACGTCATAAGTATGAATCAGTTGCCAAGCATCCGAATGTAAATCACATGACCCAGGGGATGCTGCAACAGTCATAAGTGTAAAAAATGGTCATAAGTCACTTTTTCCAGTGCCATTGCAACTTCGAACAGTCACTAAGCGAATTGTTGTAAGTTGAGGACTACCTGTACTTTATCATTTTTTTCCTTTTGGGGGGGTCAGGTTTTTGACACCTTGCTGGGTGACTGGTGGTACTCGGATGTTGCCTTATCCTAAAAGTGATACAATGGGTGAAAAGGTTGAAAAGCCCTGGGCTAGATGACAGTTCCTGAGTGGTTCCTAAGAGGGATAAAAATTCCTTCCAAAATTCTGACGTAAATTGCACTCCCCTATCAGATATGATGCGTTGGGGTGCCCCATAGAGTCTGTAGATGTGCTGCATGAATAGTTTCACTAAGGTTTTTGCGGTGGGAATCTTTTGGCAAGCGATAAAGTGCACTTGTTTGGAAAACAAATCCGCAACCACCCAGATGACAGTGTTTCCATTGCTTTCTGGTAATTCCACTATAAAATCCATGGATATTTCTTTCCAGGGGGTTGAGGGATTCACCACTGGTTGTAACAGTCCAGGTGATTTCCCTTGCAACCTCTTAGCAGTTGCGCACGTTGGGCAGCTGGCCACATAACTTTCTATGTCCTTTTTCATGGATGGCCACCAAAATTGCCTTTTAATTAAATGTAATGTTTTTACAAATCCAAAATGTCCTGCTGATTTTGTATCATGGCATAGCTGCATAAAAGTGACCCTCTGGGTGGTTGGCATATATAACTTTTTCCCCACCCATCCTCCCTTTGATTGTACACACGTGTCTATTTTTCTGGAACCATTCATCTGTTTCCAGAGTTTTCCAGAATTCGATTCCAGTTTGGCTACCCAGCTGCAGCTTTAATTTAGCTTGGGCTCTGGTGGTTACTGGTGCTGCCAGTTGTGGTTCAGGCATGAGTGGTTTAGAATCGGTGGCTCGCGTGCTGTTATATTGGGGCATGCGAGAGAGTGCATCTGCCAGGAAGTTCTTCCCCCCCCAGCAAGTGCTTGAGCGTAAAACGGAATTGGTGAAAATGCTGGGACCAGCGGGCTTGCTTGGGAGTGAGCTTCCTGGGTGTTTTTAAGGCTTCTAGGTTTTTGTGGTCCATCCAGACCTGAAAAGAGATTTTATTCCCTTCAAGGAAATGGTGCCACGTAAGTAACGACCAACGCACCCCGTGTGCCTCTTTTTCCCACACGGCCCAGCGCTGTTCCATTTCGGTGAGTTTTTTGGACGTGTACGTGCACGGTTGCAATACCCCTTCATCATTTTCTTGTAATGGTACAGCCCCCGCTGCCACATTGCTTGTGTCCGCCTGTATTACGAAAGGTCTATCTGTGTCTGGGTGCCTCAGTTCGGCAGAAAAGAGTCTCTTTAACCTCTTGAACGCCGCTTGGCATTCCATTGTCCATTTTAGTGGCTGACCAGGTTTTACTGAGGATTATCCCTTCATTTTTAGTAAGTTCGTGAGGGGCAGGGCTATTTGGGCGAACGAGGGGATGAATTGGCAGTAAAAGTTTGCGAAACCCAGGAAACTTTGCGACTGCTTCCTTGTGCGAGGTGGTGCCTATTCTAGTACTGCTCTGACCTTCTTGGGGTCCATTTCAATGCGATAGCCCAGGTAGTCTATTCTTTCCTGGTGGAATTCACATTTCGATAATTTGGCATATAGGTGGGCAGCTCGCAGTTTCTTTAAAACCGCCCTGACTAGCTTGACATGTTCCTCTTTGGATTCGGTGAAGATAAGGATGTCGTCTAGATAAACCAGGACCCCCTTAAATAGGTGCTCCCTTAGTACCTCATTGATTAATTGCATAAATACTGCGGGGGGCCCTTGTAGTCCAAATGGCAAAACTTTGAATTTGTAGCACCCCATCGGGCAATTAAATGTGGTTTTCCATTCATCCCTTTCCTTAATCCTAACACGGTAATACACTTCCCTTAGGTCTAGTTTAGTGAAAATTCTTCCTTTCGAGAGGTGGGATAACATGTCCTTCATGAGGGGTGGGGGTATAGGTTACTTTCACTGATTGCTTTCAGGGCGCGGTAATCCACGCACAAGCGCAAAGTGCCATCTTTCTTCTCTCTATAGAGGACCGGGGTGGCTACCTTAGGCGTGGCAGAGAGATTATTTATGAATCTCTCCATTTCCTCCTTCTCCTTAGGGCTCATAGAGTATAGTTGGGGCTTTGGGAGTTTTGCCCCAGGCTTGAATTCTATAGCACAATCCGTGGGTCGGTGAGAGGGAAACTCATCCGCTCGCTCCTCACTGAAAACTTCAGCAAGGTCTCAGTATTCCTCTGGTATTTTGGGTAGTCCCTTTTCCTCACCCACCGAAGCTTTCTCCATTCCTGGGTTTGATAGTGCTCCTTGGGGTTTTAAGTTCGCACAATTCCCCTTCAGGAAATTGAGTTCTGCCATCCTCCAATTTACCCAGGGGTTCCATTTCTTTAACCATTCCAGCCCTAGGATCACTGGGCATTCCATGCCAGGGGTCACTACAAACATTATGTCTTCTTCATGGTTCCCCAGGGATAGGTGGACTGGTAAAGTGGCTAGGGTAGCTGTCACCCTCCCTGCTATGGACCCATCTAACTGGCCAAATGTGATTGGTTGTTTCAGTCTCCTCACTGGAATGCCCAAGTTCCCCACTAATGAGGTAGCGGGTGTAGCCAGAGCCTATTAAGGCTTTCACTTTGACAGCTTCGGGCATGGAGGGATCTAATATAGTCACTGTCTTGAGGATGGGTGCGATGGGTCTACTTACCAGGGGTTCACCCTGCGAGCTGTTGTCTGAGGTGTTCACCACCCGTGAGGTGTAGGCCGGAGTTCCCTCCCCATGCTTGGCAGGGGTTGGGGACTCTACAGCCTCTTCTAAATATATTTTATTAGATTTTTATAGGGGTAAAAGCACATCAGAGTGCTTAGGAACCACCGTGGAGGTGGGTATATTGAACATCCAAAAAAAAAGAAAAACAATCACAAATATATAGCCCAAATCAATTCATTTAAAATTCCCTCTCTAATTCCCTCATTTAGTCTTGCATATTCAGATTAATACATTTCTATATAAGCTTCAAACAATCCTATCAAATATCACTCACATTTCAATTCTAAAGATCCAGGTCCTGTTTTTAAGCTTTACTAACTTACAATTACCATGTTCCAATTGGCATTAGATAGACATATTATTAACACTTCGGGTATCCTTTTTTTTTTACATAGTAATTATATCTGGTATATTATTTCCGCAGTAATATTCTTATATTTTCTTCATTAATACCATTTCTTCTCTTGTCACCCATCCCTCTTATTCTCCTTCTATTTCAAAATAATTATCTTAAAGTAAAAATATCAAACCAACAAATAGATTTCTATCTAATTTAAGTATATATTCTATCAGTTCATCTATATCTATAAAAATCTTTTTAAACCAGTAAATAAAGTTTACCTCTCCAGTAATTATCATGTCTAAAACAAAGTATTGTTACAAAGGGTATCCTCTTAGAAATTTCACGTGCTCCATTAGTTATTAACTCAGTCAAAAAATCAAAGCCTTTTTAAACCCATTAAATAAAACTTTAAGATACATTTTTAAATCTAACTCTAGGTTTCTTTCTGTGCCATAACGGTTTCCATAATAGAATTCCTGCATCATCAAACCACAATATTAAAAGGTCCATAT
The DNA here is from genome assembly GCA_023970755.1 of Azemiops feae. Lineage (NCBI taxonomy): Eukaryota > Metazoa > Chordata > Lepidosauria > Squamata > Viperidae > Azemiops > Azemiops feae. Next base: position 460,634 of record JALGBA010004173.1, on the reverse strand, counting down.
TCTTTAACGCTTCAAATTGGTCAAAGTTCTCTTTCCTTTCTTCTAGTAGCCTTTGGATGGTAAAAGCCGTTTTATTCCATGTTATATTTGCCAGTTGTTTATCCACCTTTTCACAATTTTCAATAACTTGTATCTGAGTGTCAGTCTCTGTTGATGTTAATGCTTCAGACATCTCCGTTAAAGTTATTCTTTGATCATCAGGCTTCTCCATAGATTGCGTTTGGAGTTGTATAAAGTTAATTTGTTCTTTGGTTTCCACAGTTTCTCTCAGTGTAGTTTCATAGTTGAGTTGTTGACGTGGTTCCTCTTTAGGTTGTACATATTGTTCACTAATCTCTTTGGCGCCAATCTGCTTCTTCTGCGCTGTCTTTCGGTCTATAATTTGATCTGTCAAAGTTTGAAAGTAAGAGTTCATATCCTCTGTGGCTTCCAGAATTTTTTCCAATATGAGCTCATAGTCCAGCTGTGTGTTAGGTTCCATATCAGTAGTAGAAAGATTTTTTAATCTTTTAGAGAAGGCTCTATTTCGTAGAAATCAAACAAATGTTCACCTCCAATTTTCAATAGACCAGCTGTTTCAGTTATCTTATGCTTATCATCTTTTGAAGGTCATAGCCATTCCCAGCCATAAAAAAATATACAGTTGCAGTACCACTTTTCGACACAAGATGTCCTCAGCAGACCATAAAATCTTTTTTTTCTTTCCAAATTAATAGATTTTTTATTTTTCGTGTTGAAAAAGATGAAGAAAGGCCTCTCCAAAGTAATAGATGCGTAGTTATAACAATAATAATCAAGAATAAAATGTTTTCAGGTCCCCTCAGTATTCCAAAATTTAAGTAGTCCATAAAAATTAACTGGTTTTTTTTTTCTTTTCCCAAAGCTGTTTTTCCCGAATGCCCAAACGCTGCTCCCTCACAGCAGGGAAGTAATTCAAACACAAAAGCTTTTGACAGGAGAGTAATTAGGGAAAGAAGGGGTAGGAAAGGTCTCACCCGGATTCTCCATGGGGGTTCTTTACGCTTAGTTGTTCTTCTGGCTTTCAGCTGGTGCGACGAAGTGATCGTCCATTTTGGTGGCCGATCTTTTCCTCCGATGGCCCTAAGGAGATAGCTCGAACTAGGGAGAGCTGCTGCTCTTCCCCAGTCAAGCAGGAGCCTCCTCAAGCGGTGGTCGCCTCTACAGGGCGACTTTCGACCCGGTTAAGGGTCTACCGGCGAAGGGAAAGCAGCCGGTGGGAGAGACGGCTCTCTCCGTGCGACTGCGCGTGCCGCGATCCGGAACCGGAAGCCGGGGACTCCACAGCCTCTATCGCTCTCATGGCGGGGTCTTTTGGCTTGGCTGGGGACTTCCCTGATTTCCTGGCCGGTGATCAGTCTGGGTTGCACTGAGGGGCTTTTGAGTGGCATTCTACAGCATGCTGCCCCTCTCTCCCGCATTTGAAACAGCCTGTTGACTTCTTGGCCATAGCCGGTGGTTTCACTGGCTCGCGCATCGGCTCAGGAGGCGAGCAACCCCATGGTTTTCCTCGGCGGTGCCTCTTCAGTAGGTCAATCTCTGCTTCCTCCACCAGGACGTAACATTCATCGAGTTGGCATGGGTCCCCTCGAGGCAGGCAAGCATCATACAGGTCGTAGTTTAGGCCGTCTTTGAAATGGCTAAGGAGGTTGTCTTCCGGCCAGTTCAGCTTGTTGGCAATGGCCTGGAATTCTTGTGTATATTCGGCTACCGGGCATCTGCCCTGCCTCACTGTTTTGATGCTCTCACGGGCCTTGCGATCAGCCAGGGGGTCCTTGAATCACCTTCTGAGAGAGGACATGAAGCAGTTGAAGTCACTGAGCTCTAGGGCATTGGAATCACCATCCAGGTTCACCATCCAGTCTGCGGCTTCCCTGTCCAGAGCGGTTTGCACGATACGGATACGGGTTTTGTCATTGGAGATGTCCCGTCTGTATTCTTCCATGTAGCTGAGGACTTGGGTTAGGAAGAACCCCAAGCATTGCAGCTCCCCCCCTTAATTTCGCGTCCAGCGGCGGGAATCTTTGGATGGATCGGTGCCTTTGCCAGCAGCGGTATTGTCTCCCATCCTGATCATCATCTGCGGGTTAGTGGGGAGTGGGGGCTGCTGAAGTGGTAGCTGCTGTTTCAGCAGACATCCTCGGGACTACAGGTTCCAATTCCCCCTCAGTGTCTCTCCAGCTGCAGCTCCAGGTGCTGGTGTGGCCGCGGAATTCAGGTTTCTCCTCCCCTAGAGAGCCAAGGATTATTTTCATCAGGTCAATAGCTTTCTCTAGGATCCAGTTTGAGTGTTGTGCACAACTTCCTTCCTCTTTGCTAATGTGCAGGGATTTCTCCATCTCTTGCTTCCATTCGGATTGGTGGCTGCCCCGTCTCAGGGTCACCTTTCTCAATATCTTTTCCCACTCGTCTTTCTTGCCAACATCCATTGACCATCGAGGTTTGTGGTCGCGCATCTCCACCACTTCTTCTCCTGAGGAGTATGACGTCTCAGATCCCAACAGCTGGCAGGATCCTGGTCAGAGGGAAGGCTCCCCTTCCACGGGGTTTTCTTCCTTCCCTGCCTCGTTGTCCGACATTGTATTTTTTCCAAAGTCCCCCGGTAAGGGTCTTCCTTCCAGGTTGACTATTACTGCAGATCCTATCTAATGTAAGGACCCACTTCAATCCCACATCTTAAGAAAGCAGAACTCTTGGAAACAATTTCTTTCAATAGGAACTTTTATTAAGAGTAGTTGATAGCAGGCATAATAGACAGGATCTGAGGGATTCCTTTACAGATTGATACTTTAAAGCGTCCCTAAGCATACCCCATCCCACAGTTCATCCGGACGGTTCAGACCGGCCAATCCCCAGGTGTTAAGTCCATCATGGGAAAGGGGAGATAACATCGATCCGGCTCCGGTTGTAGCACAATGTTCCACAGCTCTTCACACCTCCTTTTGAGACCGGAGAAATAAGCCAGGCCCCGGGGGTTTGTATTTCTCCCCCCCCCCTTTTCCTAGCTGCCAGGTTAGGGAGAAGAAAGTTCAGAGAGATGCATAGTGCAGGAGGCAATTTGTTACATTGTAATGGGAAATAGACACAGAAGCAATAAACAAAAGGTTACATTGTAGCAAATAGAGGAAGTGAAAGCAATAACTCTGCAGGCATATTCCCCCTCCCCCTTGGGAGTATGGCAGAATCCAGGGAAAGGTGAGATTTGGTTTTAGATCAGAGGAGATAGATAGAAATGAAATATAAATGGATTCTGACAGAGAAGAGGTTATCTGTAGACTATTTTTTACAGATTATTAAAGGAATTATCCACAAGAAATTGTATATCACAAAGTTTTGCATTTATTATTGCCTCGAAGATTATGAGTGAGCAATGTAGTTTATATTTGTAAGAATTTGCTTCTGAATTTTGATTGGTTGACAGTTATATGTGACAAAATATATAATATTGCTTTTGAGAGAATTAATCTGCCTTTCAACATTTAAAAAAATGAAAAGGAGAAAAATAGGAGAGAGTGTATTAAACTGCTATGAGAATTTAAGAGTATTGTTTGCTGAAATTGCTTTTCTTTTCTGGCAGTTTGGAGTTGAAGAAATCCTTCCCTTGGCTATAAAATAAAGTTTTAATGTTTGGTCCTTTTTTCATGGCATTAGAAAAGAAAAAAGGTTAGATAAAAATAAATAGTCCTTGGTTCCAGTTCATAAGTTATTCTAATTATGAAACCTTTATTTTGAAGACCTTGTGAGTCCTGATCTCCTGTCTGTTGGAGACATTTGTAACAAATGAAAGCCCTGTGAAGGATTTCACGTACATGTGAATATAATTATCTTCTTCAGATTGAATTATATGAACTAGAAAAAGATCCAAGCACCCCTGCAGTGTCTTAAGAAAGTAATTTAGACTGTTCTTATACATGTGCCTAGGCATAAAGATCTCATGTTCATGTACACACACTCTCTCCAGATTGATCTACTCTCACAGCCATAATTAAATCTTTTTTTCCCCCATTGGTAATAATAGCAAAGATAGAACCACGTGAGGATCTTTGTAGAGTGGTGAAGTTTCTCCTCTTCACAGTTCCCATTTCACTGTGCAGTGTGGACCAGATCATTTCATTCCAAAATATATTGGATATTAATTTCTCATCATTGCATAAATAATATAAAAGATATGTCTTTTTCTCTCTTCCCCACCCCACAACAACAATTCTGTTAGTAATGTTCAATTGCCTACACAAAGACTAGAGAGTAAGATAAGGCAGGAGTTTCTGAAACTTTAATAAGATATTGTTCTTTTTAGTCAGATGCTATGGAAGCATAATGCATTTTAAGAATCCTTGAGATTGTTCAAGAATGAAAGGTGAGAAAGTAATTAGAACTAATTGATCCCATGTATTGTATCCTTTTGACATTCTATGGTGTTGTCTATTTTAAGCTTCCCTGACTTTAACACTTCTGAGGAGTGCAAACCATCACTGGATTATGATCTGCAACACTTTACTGTGGAAGAAGACTAAATCCAGCTCTTTTTCCAAATCAGCACTATAACTCTTCCATTTATGAGGAACTTTTTCTGAGCTTGATTCATTGTTCTGCTCCCTACCCCTAAGTTTTCATACCATTTCTCACTATTTTAGCAAAAACAACACTGAGCAGAAGAGGAAAAACCACAGTGCTTGCTTTTTTCTAATCTAATATAGAAGTATTGATGCCATAAATATGCAGTTTTTCATTTTGCATTAAACATGAATGACATTTACAAATGACAGCAAGATTTTAACTATTTCCTGGGGTCAGTCTTGTACATCAACAGATTGATACAATCCTATATTTTCCTGTTTATGTATTAGCCTATATATCAAATTTTGAAATACAATGCTCATAATTTAATTATGGCCTATTTGGTCAAATAGGTTTTCAATAAACATTCTGGAGTATGGTCTTCATATTCTACATAGCCATTCATTTTTCTATTGATTTCTAGCATTTTTTTCATACATTTCTGGCATATATCTTTGTTCTTCGTGGATTTTCCTGTCTTGCAAAATGTATTTAGAGGTAGACAGATTAAAAGAGTAGACAGATTAAGAGTGGCACAGACATCACTGTGATAAATAAATAAGAAATTTTGTACACTTTTTTGATAATATAAACGTTTTTACACAACTTTCTGTATCTTCATTAAAAAAATCTGAAATATATGGGAGGGGGAGTTGGTGGGGGAATTGCTAGTTCTGTACTTTTGACAAGTTCAAAGTTAAAACCATTTAAAGATTTTGAAAATCTGGTCATATTTCAGACACTGGTCTGAATAAGCAAAAGCATTCTGTTTGCCTTAGACTTTATATGGATCTTTTCTCTTAGGATTCCTATGTTATAATCACAGTTTCTTGGCTGACATTACAAAAACTAAGGAAGGTTAGCATTAGTATTTTATTGAGGAGTGTCAGAAAATATTAGAGAAGTAGGGGAAATAATATCCTCAGAAATCTTTTCCATATGTTCACCAGATACATGTCCATGATATCACCAAGACTAAGTTTAAATCTAAGGAGTACTTAAAAATAATTGAAATCTTTCAGTATTTCTCCTGGATTCATGCCAAGAAAAACACTTTGTGACCAATCCTTACATTTACAATCATTGCAGAGTTCCACAGCCATATGATCACAATTTGCATGCTTTGCAACTGGCCTGTGAAAAGCAGTTATTAGAGAAGGTTAAAATTGTAAGTTATGGTCACATGATATTTCACTTACTGACCACAATTATTTGCTTAATGATTTAAGCAGAAGTGAGGTTATAAGCCTGTCACAGTCACATGATGTTTTCCTTAACAACTGTGGAACTTAGAACAGAGTTGCCACTCCCAATTTTAGTTGCTGAATAGTCTGTATAGTCTGATGGACCTTATTGAGAACAAGGAAAGAGTTTGGTAAATTCCCTACGCACAGAACCCAGGAGTTTTTAGAGACAGCAGAAATAGCATTTTATTTGCAATACTCAGGTGAGAGAATGTAAGAAACATTTGTCTGTAAGCAGTGGAAACAACAAACTCTACTAAAGTAAAGGGTACATAAAATGCCAGTATCAAAGTAGTTTTCTTTTTGAGATATACATGGCTCCCTCAAATTTCTCTCCTTTGTAGATTCCTTGACTGACTTCTCCCCCATCCTTTAATGTTTTTGCTTAACCGACTGAAGAAACTACATTCTGTTATAGAAAGCTAAGTCAATATTGCTTCAATGTTCAAAAAGCCCTCTTTCTGCAGTGTAGTAAGATGCTGATAATCACCATTAGTGATAAGATTCCTGGCAGATAAGCTTCCTTAGCTGGACAATGTTATCCTTAGCAAGAAGAATTCCAAGTGAAATGGCTTCATGTGGGAAAAGTGGGGTAATCTTATGTTGAAATTAATTCACTGAACTTCCCCCAGTGGTGAGGCAGACCCTCACTTATTTGGTCTTCCAGAAGTGTGCTACAGACAGACAAGAGAGGGAGAGGACAGGAAGAGCAAGAATAGAACCTTGGTCTGACAATTTAAATGCAAGACACAAAGGTGTTCTTCACTGACAATACCCCTTTGAGCAAACCCGTATACATTGATCTCATTGTAAATGATAGCATTGTGGGAGTGTATTTCTTGATTAAGCATCAGTTGAATAGAGCAGAGCAGAGCAGAGCAGAGCAGAACAGAATAGAGCTGGAAGGGACCTTGGAAGTCTTCCAGTCAAGCCCCCTGCTCAAGCAGGAGAACCTATACCATTTCAGACAAGTGACTGTCTAGTGTCTCTTCATAAAAACCTCCAGTGATGGAGCGCCCATGATTTCTGAAGGCAAGCTGTTCCACTGGTTAATTGTTAAGTTTCTCTTTAATTCCAGGTTGCTTCTTTCTTTGGTCAGTTTCCAACCATTGTTTCTTGTCCTGCCCTCTGGTGCTTTGGAAAATAGTTTGATGCCTTCTTCTTTGTGGCAGCCCCTCAAATACTGGAATACTGCTATCATGTCAGCCCTGTTTCTTCTTTTCTTTAGACTAGCCAAACCCAAGTCCTGCAGCCGTTCTTCATATGTTTTAGTCTCCAGGCCTTTAATCATTTTGGTTGCTCTTCTCTGAACTTTTTCCAAAGTCTCAATATCTTTTCTATAGTATGGTGACCAAAATTGGTTGCAGTATTCCAGGTGTGGTCTTACTAGGGTTTTATAAAGCAATACTAATACTTCGCTTGATCTTGATTCTATGCCTCTGTTTATACAACCCAGGATTGTATTAGATTTTTTGGCTGCTGCTGCACACTGCTGGATCATAGTTTAGTGATCGTCCACTAGGATTCCAAGATCCCTCTCACGGTTACTGTTTTTAAGCCAGGTCTTGCCTAATCTGTACTTATACCTTTGATTTTTCCTGCATAAATGTAAAACTTTGCAAAGTTGTTGGCTAGGTTAGTTAAGAATCTGTTTGATCTCTCACTCACTGCAGAGTTTGTCTCCCAGTTGATATCTGGATAGTTGAAGTCTCCCATTACTACTATGGTATGCTTCTTACATAGGTTTGTTAACTGGTTGGCAATGAGTTCATCTATTTCTTCTGATTGGCTGGGTGGCCTGTAATATACACCTATGGCAATGTCACTTTTTTCCCCTTTTATATTTACCCAATTCTGGAGGGATTCTATCTTTGATCATGTGCATTTCTGTAGATATGTAGTGTTCTCTTACATATAGTGCAACTCCCCCTCCTTTTTTTATAGATCTGTTCGTTTTGAACAATTTATATCCATCCATCAGTACATTCCAGTCATGGGTTTCATCCCACCAGGTTTCTGGAATGCCAACTATGTCATACCTGCCCTCATATACTATTGCTTCTAGTTTACCCTGTTTGTTCCCCAGTTTTGAGCATTTGTATATAAGCATTTAAGACTTTTATGCCTGTCCATGGGTGTGTTTCCTGTATCTCCTGATTGTTGTTTGAGTTTTTCTTTTTTCTCATCACTCCCTACCTCATTGTTTGATTTGTATTATTGGGATTTATGATTGGTTTTGTGTTCTAGAGATTCTAAAGATTGGTCACCCTTCCCCCTCAATTTTAGTTTAAAGCCTTTCTGATGAGTTGGGCCAGTCGAGTACATTTTTTCGTTTTCGTGAGGTGCAGCCCATCCCTTGCCAAGAGTCCTTTGTGTAGGAAATGCAGTCCATGGTCCAGGAAACCAAAGTTTTCTTGGCGACACCAACCCTTTAGCCAATGGTTTATTTCTAGAATTCTTTTTTCCCTCAATGGGGGTTGGCTTTTCTTCGGGAGTACTGATGAGAACACTACATGTGCTCCTACCTCCTTAACTTTATTGCCTAGTTGCTTATAGTCTCTCAATATTGTACTCAGGTACTTTGTTGTGTCATTCATCCCAATGTGAAGGAGGAAAGGGTAGTAATCTGTGGGCCTAATTATTTTGGTTAGGTTCTCAGCCACATCTTTGATTTTTGCTCCAGGGAGACAACATACTGTAAGGACCCGCTTCAAAACCTCATCCAAAGAAAGCAGGACTCGTGGAACACTTTCATTCCAAAAGGAACTTTTATTAGAAGAAGCTGACAGCAGACATAGAAGGCAAGATCTGAGGGTTTCCCATTCAGATCAATAGGTTAAAGGAGCATCACGCAAACCCCACCACAATAGTTCATCTGGTCAGTTCAAACAAGCCAATCTCTAGGTGTCAAGTCCTCTGTGGGAACGGAGCTGATAACAGAGTCTGTTCCCATGCCTGTGAAGATGTTTTTGGGTCTTCTCACCTTTCTCTTCCGCAGCGAGAGATAAGCCAGATGGCCCTTTCTCATCCCAGGGGAAACAGTTCAAAGAGCAAGCAGATAGAAAAGGCAGAGAGGATACATTGTAGCTAAGCAAAAGGAGAAATAATGCATTTCATAGGGCCTCCCCCCTCCCACTCAGGAGAATGACAGGATCCACAGAAAGAAGCTGGAAAGGGACAGAACCAACCCCCCCAACAAGGAAAATGGGTCTGACATGCCGCCCCCCTTAAAAAAAAAGAAAGATCCACCTGTAAAAAAATAAAACAAAGAGAGATAGAAACAAGAATTAGTCTGGTTTATCTGGATATGAAGCATGAAACCTACTAAGTAATTTAGGGGCTCTAACATGATGTTTCTGAACCCATTCATTCTGGGAAGGAGGCAAGTGTTTCCACACTACCAGATATTGGGTGGAACCATGATGTTTCCTAGAATCTAGAATCTCCTTGATTTCAAAATGCTGTTCGCCTTCTACCATGATTGGAGGAGGGGGAGGGGCTGCAGCTGGTCTCAAGGGTGATTGCAGTTTGCATTTTAACAGACTGCAGTGAAAAATTGGGTGAACTTGTCTGAGTGTCTTAGGGAGCTCCAATTCTACTGTAACAGGATTGATTATTCTTTTAATGGGAAAAGATCCTACAAATTTTGGCCCTAGCTTCTTTGAGGGCTGCAAGGATTTTAGGTATTTTGTTGACAGATATACTTTCTCCCCCACTTGAAACAGCTTGGGTTCAACTCATTTTTTGTCTGTCTGGAATTTATAAGCCTCCCTAGCTTTATCTAAAGCTTTTCTTACAAGGTGTTTTGTAATTGTGCAATCCATTCCTTCAAGGAAGGGATGGTCGGTTCGCTAGAGGGTAATTCAGACATTGGGTTGAAACTTTGTCCCGTTGCAAACTGAAAGGGAGTGTAGCCCGTGCTTGAATACACTGCATTGTTATAAGCGACTTCTGTGAATGGGAGTAGGTCAGTCCAATTGTCTTGCTGGTAATTAATGAAGCATCTTAAGTACTGTTCCAGCACTGAGTTCGAACGTTCAGTCCCACCATTCATTTGCAGATGATGACTAGATGACAGCCCCTGAGTGGTCCCCAACCGTCCCAGGAATGCTTTCCAAAACTCTGACGTGAATTGCACTCCCCTATCTGATATGATTTGTTGTGGAGCCCCATGAAGCCAATAAATATGCTGAATGAATAACTTCGCTAGTGTTTTTGCAGTGGGGATTTTTGGGCATGGGATAAAATGAACTTGCTTAGAAAACAAATCTGTTATGACCCAAATAACTGTGTTCCCCCACTCTCTGGTAACTCCCCAATAAAGTCCATAGAAATTTCTTTCCAAGGCGCTGACAGGGTCGCTATTGTTTGCAACAAGCCTGGGGTCCTTCCTTGTCTCTTCTTAGCTGCAGTACATATTGGGCAACTATCCACATAGCTTTCAATGTCCTTTTTTATCGATGGCCACCAAAATTGCCATTTCACTAGGTGTAGAGTTTTCACTAACCTGAAGTGTCCAGCTGATTTTGAGTCATGGCAGAACTGCATGAAACTCAGTCTCTGGCTTTTTTGAATGTACAGTTTCCCTCCCACCCAGGGCAGTCCATCAGTCATTGTAAATAGGTTCTTGTGGCTTAGGAACCATTCGTTGGTCTCTAGCGCTTTTTTGAATTCAATCCCCGCTTGGCTCGCTAGAGGCTTCTGGATTTTGGCTTGCGCTCAGGTAATGACTTGCGCTGCCAGCTGTTTTGATGGCATGAATGGGTCTGTTATTTCTGCCTTATTACTGTTGTATTGTGGTAATCTGGACAGTACATCTGCAAGGAAGTTCTTTCCTCCCGGTAAATGTTTTAGAGTGAAATTAAACCGGTGGAAATGCTGAGACCACCTTGCTTGTTTAGGTGTCAGTTTTCTAGGCATTTTTAGGGCTTCAAGGTTCTTGTAGTCGGTCCATACCTGGAAGGGGATTTTGTTCCCTTCCAGGAAATGCCTCCAGGTTAGGCCCATCGGACGGCCTAAGCCTCCTTCTCCCAAACTGCTCACCTCTGCTCCATCTCTGTGAGTTTCCTCGATGTGTACGTGCAGGGCTGCAGTTTCCCTTTATCATTTTCCTGCATTAACACTGCCCCCACGGTCACATCACTAGCATCAGCTTGGATCACGAACGGTTTATCAATATCAGGGTGTCTTAATACTGGTTCTGTGCAAAATAACCTTTTCAGTCTTTCAAATGCAGTTTGACACTCTACCGTCCATTTTAAAGGTTGGCTGGGCTTTGGTTTCCCCTCCTCTTTTGTCTTTAGCAAGTTAGTATTTGGCAACACAATTTGTGCGAATGAAGGAATGAATTGGCGGTAAAAATTAGCAAATCCAAGGAAACTTTGCAATTGTTTCCTGGGGCGGGGCGGAGCCCATTCTAGGACAGCCCGGACCTTCTCGGGATCCATCTCTATGCCACTTGGCGAGATGCGATACCCCCGGTAGTCAATTTTTTCTTTATGAAACTCACATTTAGATAATTTGTCATACAAGTGGGCTGCCCGCAGCTTTTTCAGTACTGCTCTGACTAGTTTTACATGCTCCTCTTTTGTTTCAGTAAATATTAGGATATTGTCCAGGTAAACAAACACCCCTTTGTATAGGTGCTCCCGGAGCACGTTGTTTATTAATTGCATGAACACTGCAGGGGCTCCTTGAAGTCCAAAAGGCAAAACCTTGAATTGGAAACACCCTAAGGGGCAGTTGAATGCCATTTTCCATTCATCCCCTTCTTTGATCCTGATTCTGTAATATGCCTCTCTTAAGTCCAGTTTTGAAAAGATTTTTCCTTTTGATAAGTGCGCTAGCATGTCTTTCATCAGAGGGAGGGGGTAAAGGTTGCTCTCACTCACTGTGTTGAGAGATCTGTAATCTACACAGAGACAAAGAGACCCATCTTTCTTTTCACAAAATAATACAGGGGCCGTGGTTTTGGTTTCGCCGGTTGAATAAATCTGCTCTCCAGATTTTTGTCTATGAACTTTTGTAATTCCTCTAGCTCCCATGGGGTCATGTAGTACATTTTTCGCTTAGGTAATTTTGCCTCCGGGAGTATTTCAATAGCACAGTCCGTGGGACAGTGGGGGGGGGGCAATTCATCAGCTCTCTCTTCGCTGAACACTTCAGCTAGATCCCGATATTCCTCTGGTATGCCTTCCAACTCCTTCTCCCTCACTGTTGCTGCATTGTCAGGAGCCCCCCCACTTTTTGATCTGAGTCGGGGCTTTCACCTCCACTTTCCCTTTTGGGAATCTCAGCTCTCCTGTCCTCCAGTCCACCCTCAGGTTCCATTTGGTTAGCCATGCCATACCCAATATGAGTGGGCATTCCATTCCAGGGGTCACCACAAATGTTAGAGTCTCTACGTGATCCCCTATAGTGAGTTGGACCGGTAACGTGGCAAGAGTGGCTGGTATTCCCCCTGCAATGGACCCATCTAATTGACCAAATGAAATTGGTTTCTTCAGCCTCCTCACTGGAATCCCTAAATTCCCCACCAGGGTTGGACTTATGAGACAGCGAGTGCAGCTGGAGTCTATCAGGGCTCTAAGTGCAATTTCCTCTGGCATCCCTGGGCTAAACAGTTCTACGGTCCTGGTGAGGGGCGCGATGAGTCCACTTACCAGGGGTTCATCTTCCGAGTTGTCCTCTGAGGAATTGGAGGGTCCTTCTGGCTGGATTGGAGTTCCTCCTGTCTGGCCCGATGCTTTTCATAGCGGTTTCCTTTGGTTTCAACAGAGTTTTCCCGGGTTTCCCCCCGGCGACTCAGTCAGGTTTCCGGATGGGGATCTTCGAGCGACACTCGGTGGCATGGTGCCCATCTTTCCGCATTTGAAGCAGCCCGTTGTCGGGGTGTTGAATTGCCAGTTGTTGAATTGGCTCTGCTGGTGACTTTCCTCTTCTGGCACGATAGATTTCTGCTTCCTTGGCTAAGATGTACCAGTCCTGGAGCAGGTCAGGATCTCACCGAGGGATGCAAGCATAATACAGGTCATCATTTAAGCCATCTTTGGAATGACCTACTAGGACCGTGGTGGTGAACCTATGGCACGTGTGCCACAGGTGGCACGCAGAGCCCTCTCTGTGGGCACGAGTGCCGTTGCCCCAGTCCTAGGCCTTCAGCTGGGTTTTATAAAACCTTTTCCCTTTAGGCCTCCACCGCCGTGTGCAAAAAAAAAGGTTCAATCAATCAATCAATTTCAACTTCTCGCGGGAAAAAAAAGATCTCGCAAAGTTGGAATTGATTGATCAAACTTTTTCGTCCCACCCAGTCTGCCATTACCACCACAGCCACGGCCACCCAATGGACCACGCCCACCCAATTAGCCACACTCACCCAATGGGCCACACCCACCCAATGGGCCATGCCCACCCAGCACCCGACGATACATAAGTGGGTTTTGGGTTGCAGTTTGGGCACTCGGTCTCTAAAAGGTTCGCCATCACTGTACTAGGATATCCTCCAGCCAGTTCAGCTTGCTGGCTACGGCTCTGAATTCCTGCATGTATTCAGCTATGGGTGGTCACCCTTGTCTGACAGTTTTTATGTGCTCCCGCGCTTTCTGGTTGGCCAAGGGGTCTTCGAACTGGAGAGCTGCCATGAATTGGTTGAAATTTTGCAGCTCTGGGGCATTGGCGTCATGGAGATCCACCACCCATTCTGCTGCATCACCATCTAGGGCCGTCTGTACAATCCTTATTCAGCCGCAGTCGCTGGGTATTTCATGGCCATATTCTTCCATGTAGTTTAGGACTTGAGTCAAGAAAAACCCCAACTGATGTAGCTCTCTGCTATACCTCACCCCCAACAGAGGGAAATTTCTGATGGTTCGATGTCCTCTCCGTCTTCTGGGTTGGTGTCTGTCACCGTCCACTGGTGCAGCTTGCCCGGGGTGGCTGTGGTGGTAGCGATGGTTGCTGCCTCTGTGGTGCTGGCAGAAGGTCCTAGGATTGCTGCCTTAACCCCACCTTCATCTGTCCCCTCAGCTGAGCCTGGGTTAGTGGTACCCAGGCATGGGTTGGCTTTCTCTTCCTTCAGGGAATCGAAGGCGACTCTCAGCATGTCAATAGCTTGCTCTAGGAACCAGTTGGAGCGGGGTGGTCAGTCATCTTCATCTTCACTGAGGCAAAGCGACCTCTCCATCTCAACTTTCCAACCCAGCTGGTGACTGCCATGTTTGAGGGTCACCTTCCTGGCTTTCTTCTCCCAGTCTTCCTTCTTCCCAATGCCCATTGACCACCTTGGTTTGTTTCAGCATTCAGTGACCACTACCTCATCCGAGGAGCTTGACGACTGAGAGCTGTATCTGCTGGGGCCTGCCTGATGGGAGAACTCCCCCCCCAGAGCAGGTTCTTCCCTTTCTGTGCCGATTTCAGACATCGTTTGCACAGTCCCCCAGTAAGGATCTTCCTTCCGGGCTGACCATTACTGAAGATCCTGCCTAATGTAAGGACCCACTTCAAAACCTCATCCAAAGAAAGCAGGACTCGTGGAACACTTTCATTCCAAAAGGAATTTTTATTAGGAGAAGCTGACAGCAGGCATAGAAGGCAGGAACTGAGGGTTTCCTGCTCAGATCAATAGGTTAAAGGAGCATCAAGCAAACCCCACCCCAATAGTTCATCCGGTCAGTTCAAATGAGCCAATCTCTAGGTGTCAAGTCCGCTGTGGGAACGGAGCTGATAACGGAGTCCGTTCCCATGCCTGTGAAGACATTGTTGGCTCTTCACACCTTTCTCTTCTGCAACGAGAGATAAGACAGATGGCTGGAGGCACATTCCTTTCTCACTCCAGGTTGACATCAAGGGGAAACAGTTCAAAGAGCAAGAAGATAAAAAAGGCAGAGAGGACACATTGTAGCTAAGCAGAAGGAGAAATAATGCATTCCATAGGGCCTCCCCCTTACCCCTCAGGAGAATGACAGAACCCACAGAAAGAAGCCAGAAAGGGACAGAACCAAACCCCCCCAACAAGGAAAATGTGTTCTGACACATATCTCCCTGGATTGTATGTCCGGTCTGCATATGGATGATTCTGTTCCTTTGAGGATAGAATCTCCTATTACAAACACTCGCCTTCCTTTTTTGGGGGGTGCTTTTCTATTTATCTCAGGTGTGTTTGTTCATTTGACTCTTTTAGGGATGTTTGGTGTTGTTTCTTTGCTAGATGTCTGTATGTTTTCTTTGGGGGAAGCTTGTGGGTCTGCACATTTTCATCTAGGAGAGAAATCAATTGCTCAGTTTTAATGGGGCTGCTTCTGGTTGGGTTAGATTGGGCAGTAGGAGTTTGTTAGATGTCTGCTGCTTCTTTCTTTGATTTTTGTGTTTCTTTCTATGTGTGACATACCTCCATTTGTCTTCCTCCAAGGGTTTATCAGTAGGGTCAAATCCTCTGGGAGTTATTTGTTCTTTATTTGGTTCGATTTGGGTATAGCTTTCTTGCGTAGGTTGGAGCTTGGCTAGAGTTGCCTCTAAGTCCCTTACTTTTTCCTCCAGTAATTCACATAACTTACATTTAATGCATGTATAATTTGGGTGTTCTTTGGGCATAAGCACATACATGGAACATGTATTGCATACCACAATAGTATCAGTTGCCTGTTCCATGAGTTTGTTGTTTGAAAATCCCTCTTTTCTGGTTGGTGGATATGCTTTGCTGTTAGTGTCAACGCTGCTAACATTGGATGTTCTTGCTTTGACAACATATGGAGATGCAACCTTTTTCTTTCTTATGCTTCACACTTAGAATTAGATGTGCTGAGGGGAGGGGAGGAATGTGATGGGAGTTAGTTAGACATAACAATATTGTAATAAGAGATGATAAAGAGGGGGATTTCCGGTGATGTTGCTGAAGTTAGACCCGGGGAAAAGACTCTCCATCCCCCAGGTCCGATATTCTTCTGCTGGTGGGCCCGTTTGGGCCAAATGCCACCCCGGAGAGGTGGCCACCGAAGGGCGAAACTTTGAGGAACGCGGGCTGGCGGTATCAGCGGAGGAAAGGCGGACCGCATTCATGCAATCCGCCATTAACAGCTGATCGTCGGAGACGAAGAAGCAGCCTAGTTTGACAGCAAGCAGCTGAGCCGGGTGAGAATATGCTCTTCTTTCCTGCTGAAGGTGGATTTTTTTTTAAATAGCCTGTTTTTAGCCCAAGTGCGAAGCCCTAAGGGAGGGGGTGGAGTTTCCTTCTCCCCCCTCCTGTATACAAGCGGCAGTTTAAGCTATTTAGCATTTCGAAAGATAAACTTTTAATATAGTAAAGCTCAAGTTCTAACAGAAAGTTGGAAAGCTTGTTTCTTAAAGATACTTTTTTAATTTGGAAAAGCCATTCTAATTATACTCCTTACTTTTAAAACTTCACATTTTTTTTCTCCACTCTGAACAGTTTTTTCTTTCTTTCTACCTAAGCGCTGGGAAGGGATACATTCTATCCCCAGTGGCTATATTGAACAGTTTTTTTTCCTTGACATCCTTATCTGACCTTGAAGTTTGTTGAAAGGGGCTTTTTTTTCTTTGTTCCCTGCTTTGGCTTGGCTGTATAGCAAGACTATTTATGCCAGATATATGATATTTTGAGTTATCCTTTTTCTTGGATTATAAACATCCTGCCAAGAAGAATTGAATATTAAGGAACTTTTTTTTCTTTTTCGTCTTTGCCTCCTTCCTTGTTTTTGAGCAGAAGCTGGTGGATTATAAATTGGATATATTTCTTTCAGATTTTTTTTTGGCTAATTCCTCTTTTTCTTTCTTTTTTCCTTTTCTTTTTTTCTTGGGACCTGCTCTTGAATATTTTCTTAGTGAGAGTGTTTTCTTCTCTCTCCTATTTTTACCATTACTGATTTTGTTTTCTTTTGGCTGGCTTTTTTCTTTCTTTTGGATATTTTTTGGGGTTTTTTTTCTCTCTCTATTGGAATTATTTTTTCCTTTTTATCCCTCAGCCAACTTCCCCTCCTAGCAATAGGAGTTTTTTTGGTTATAATTGGCCATCGGGCCACCTGGTGGATTATTATATAATATAACATATTGATTTAAAGATGAGCGCTTCAAATTTGACTAAATTGGCCAGAAAAGGATCTTCTGCTCCTGCTTCGACTACCATGAGCCCAGTCCCTCAAAAATCAATTACTACAGTGCTACAGCAAGAAAAAATGGAAGTTCAACAAAAGGACATCCAGGCGATACTTCAGGCAATTGCAGCTCAGGCAGCGTCATTGACTAAAAATCATCAAGACTTGAAAAAGGATCTTGATAAAAACTATGAAGATTTGAAAAATGATCTCATTAAAATGAATCAAAAAATTGAAACCTTTCAACAGGCGATTACAGACAATCAGCAAAGAATTCAAAAGATAGAAGACAAATCAGTGGAAGTTGACCAGAAATTAGAATCCCTTCAAGAGGAGAACCAAAGATTGACTCAAACAAATGCAGAATTGAAGGACAGTTTGGCGGTAATAGAGATGGAAAGAGCATCATACTTCTTAAGATTTCAAAACATAATAGAAGATAAGGACGAGAACCTGTTTGACTTGATAATTGAGTTACTCGCAGATTTATTAGGAATGGGAAAGGCCCAAATGAATGGAGAAATAGATCGGGTTTTTAGAGTCAACTCAAGCTATGCCAGAAGAAATAGAGTCCCCAGGGAAGTCCATGTAAGATTCCTCAAAAGATCTACACGAGATGAGATTTTGAGAATAATAAGAGACCAACCGCTAAAATACAAAGAAAAAGAACTAGTAGTGCTCAAGCAATTTCCCAGAAGGATAAGAGAGGCTTGAAGAGATTACCAATTTTTGACTAGGAAACTGTTTGATAAAGGAGTGCATTTCAGATGGTTGGTCCCAGAAGGGATATTAATTTTCTGGGATTCGAAAAGATATAGATTGGATATCCCACTCAAAGCAGCGGAATTCTTCAACAATCACAGAACCTTTTTGGAAAAAGGCGATCCTGAACCTAAGAACCAAGAGGAAATGAGTGCTGTAGGAGTGTCTAAACAAGCTGAGGAGGAAGAACTTAAAAAGACCCATTAAGAGGAAGGAGCAAGACTGAGAGACCAGAGGGAGATAAGTTTGCCTAGAAGATTGAGATCCAGATATAATTGAAGTCATGGAGGAGGTTGGAATTTTATCAATAAATATAAATGGATTGAACTCTCCCTCAAAAAGGAGAAAAACCTTTATTAGATTACAAAAGCTAAAAATGGACATAATCTGTCTCCAAGAGACACATATTAAGAGACAACACTCCAGAATTTTAGAACAACCAAAAATGGGCAAGCTTCATTTCTCCCTTGCACTTCAAAAGAAAAGAGGTATAACCCTTTACATAAAAGAAAAGATGAATCCAAAACAAGTTTATGCAGACAAAGAAGGGAGAATATTAATGGTGGAAATTATGGCGAACCAAAAACAGATATTGATGGTTGCAATTTATGCACCCAATGCTAAGCAAGACCAGTTTTATCATCAATTACACAATAAAATAGTGGAACTAAATTATCAAAACCTTTGTATACTAGGAGACTTTAATGCAATAGTTGATGCAACCCAGGACTATACAAGCCATAAACAAGGGAGAAAAGGGGGAAATACCCTACCTAAGGCCTTTTTAAAAATGAAAGAAGAATTGTCTATTCAAGATATATGGAGAGAGAGGAATCCAGAAAAATCACAATATACGTTCTATTCAAATAGGCACAAATCTTGGTCTAAAATCGATATGATATGGACATCTTATGACTTGAAAACAATAATACAAGAGGTCGAGATAGAAACCAACATTTGGGCAGATCATAACCCAATTAAAATGACCTGGAAAGGATCTAGGAAAAAACTGGATTTCAGTATAAATCTATACTGAAAGAAAAATAATTTTTACAACTAGGACACGGGAAATGGATTTTTTCTTCAAAATAAACAAGAAAGAAGAAACCTCCCTCCAAAATGTGTGGGATACAGCCAAAGCATATTTTAGAGGCTTGGCCATAACCTATGTTGCTAAAAAGAATAAAGAAAAGAAACAATTACACTTAAAGTTGAAAGAAGAACTTAATAAATTAGAACTTGAGTTACAAATTGACCCACAAAAGAAGGTTTTGAAGAAACAAATGGAAATAATAAAACACAAATTAAATTTAACTGAGATGGAAATAATGGCACAGCAGATTAAATGGTCTAAACAGAACTTTCTTGAAAATGCCAATAAACCGGGAAGATGGCTAGCATACAGACTGAAGAAAGAAAAGGAAAAAAGAATGATAAATAAGCTACAAGACTCAAAAGGAGAGTTACACTTTCACAATGACGCAATAAAAAAAATTATTAAGGCTTATTACGACACTTTACAAGGCAGAGGTGGTTTCTAAAGAGGGAATACAGGCTTATTTGAAAGAAACTGATTTGCCAAAAGTCCTGGAGAACATCTGAAATATATTAAATGGGAAAATTACAATGATGGAGACTATAGAAGCTATAAAAAGGCAAAAGAAAGATAAGACCCCAGGCCCTGATGGACTTCCTGCAGAATTTTATGCAGCATTACAAGATGTATTAAGCCTGATTCTGAAGGAACTATGTAATGAAATCTTTTCAGAGACAAAAATACCAAACTCATGGACTGAAGCTAATATCACCTTGATACCTAAAGAAGACACTGATTCCACACAAATAAAAAAACTATAGACCAATATCGTTACTAAATGTGGACTATAAAATCTTTGCCTCGATAATGGCAGAAAGAATGAAGAAATTCCTGACTGAATTTATCCATACAGACCAAAATGGCTTCTTACCTAAAAGACAGATAAAAAATTATTTAAGGATCATCTTAAATGTTTTGGAATATTATGAAAACCATCCAGGGAAACAGATGGCATTGATATTTCTTGACGCGCAAAAAGCTTTTGACAACTTAAACTGGCAATTTATGTTCCAACAGTTGATGGAAATGGACTTTGGCAACAATTTTATAAATGCAATTCGAGCAATTTATAATAAACAAACAGCCAGGATACTTTGAAATGGAGATTATACGGAAAGTTTTGATATTAAAAAAGGTACAAGACAGGGATATCCATTATTCCCCTTGCTATTCATTCTCACACTGGATGTTTTGACTAGAAATATTAGGCAGGATACGGAAATCAAAGGATTGGAGATAAAAGAGCAGAAATATAAATTACAAGCCTTTGCGGACGACTTGGTTTTTATTTTGGAGGAGCCACTAGAAACAACTACTAAACTCTTGCAGAAAATAGAAAAATTTGGAGAAGTGGCCGGCTTGAAAATAAATAGAGAAAAGACTAAAGTACTAACAAAAAACTTAACAGACAAACAGAAAACCCAATTTACAAAAAAGACAAATTTGCAAATAGTCAAAAAAGTCAAATACCTAGGCATCCACCTAACATCAAGATGCACAACACTAAAAGAAGATAATTATGAAAGACTATTGAAACAAATAAAATTAGATTTGGAAAAATGGAAAAGTCTTCAATTGTCATTGTTAGGAAGAATAGCGACAGTAAAGATGAGTGTCCTACCAAAACTACTTTTCCTATTCCAAACAGTTCCCATAAAACTGGGAAAGACATTTTTTGATGATTTAAATGCAACAATATTGAGATTCATATGGCAAGGGAAAAAAGCACGAATTAAAGTTAAAATGTTACAAGAAGCTAAAGATAGTGGAGGATTTGGACTCCCGGATTGGAGACTCTATTATCAAGCATCTATCTTACTATGGCTCAAAGAATGGATAATTTTGAGGAACAAAAGACTTCTCTACCTAGAGCGGCATGACCTACAACTGGGTTGGCATGCCTTTCTGTGGTATAGGAAAAATAAAGTACACAAATATTTCCAAAACCATGCTATAAGGAATGTACTCTTTTTAGAATGGGAGAGAACTAAACAAAAAATCTATACTAAAATACCAGAGTGGCTTTCGACAATGGAAGCTTTCGCTTACCCAAATTTAATTAATTACGACAAACTTGTTACTTATAAAGACATTTTGGATAAGGATGGAAAACTTAAAGACAGGCAAGATTTACAACAACAAGGTATCGACTTAGCATGGGGGCCTTATTTGCAAATCCAAACAAGATACGAGAAAGATGCAAAGACAATGGGATTCTATAAAGATCAGATACAACTTGAGCAAATACTTTTGAAAACAGATGAAAATTTGATTAAGAAATTTTATAAATTTCTCTTAAATTGGAAGAAGGAAGAAGAACAAGTAAAAGAAACAATGATAGTATGGGCAATTTTTTTGGGATATTCTATAGACTTAGAAGATTGGCAAAAGCTATGGGACAGGAATATCAAACTTACTAAAGCGGCTTCATATAAAGAAAATTTATATAAAATGTTTTATAGATGGCACATGACACCAGTAAGACTAGAGAAAATGTTTAAAAATGTCTCGAATAATTGTTGGGAATGTAAACAAAAGCCAGGTATCTATTACCATATCTGGTGGGTATGTCCTAGTGCAAAAAAAATTTGGTTTAAGATTCATACATGGCTGGAAAAGATGACTAAAATGCAGATAGAATTTAAGCCAGAACTGTTTTTCTTAGGAACATTAGGATCCAATTATGGGAAAGAGAATGAGTATTTAATATTACATGTATTGACAGCTGCGAGAATAGCATTTGCTCAATATTGGAAAAATGAAAATACACCATCTGATGAGATCATAATTAGGAAAATCTTAGAATGTGCAGAAATGGACAGACTAACCTTAGAAATTAAAGAGAAAGAAGACTCAGTCTATTTTAAAACATGGGAAAACTTTTACCAATGGTTAGCAAAACTAACTAGCGAGAAATGACGGTGAAATTTAACAAGATGAATTATATTTACTGATTAACTGATACTCTTTATGATCACTGTTATTTTTATTGATTATAGCTATTTACTATTATATTAATTATTGTTATTGAATATTTGTATCCGGACAATAGTCTGCTTGCTAGAGTGTGAAAATGTTACTGGGGGCAACCCCATTGTTGTACCTACCCTTATCCTAACCCTATTCCTGAACCTTACCCTCAACCCCAATACCTATATTGACCCTATCCCTCCCTTACTCTGATAAAACTTAATAAAATATTGTTTAAAAAAAAGAGATGATAAAGGCATGGTGGGAGAAAGGACAAGGTGGAAAGCCAGCATTTCAAATTAATTGGAGAATGTGATTTATGACTGTTAGTTGTAGGAGGGAATTGTGCTTTGATCTATGTGTTGAGGGGAGGAGAAGTCAGATTTTGGCTTGGACTATGTAAGTGCCGACGTGTTGCGGCTCGAGTAAAGATTCTTTAAGGTAAACAATGCCTCGAAGTTCTTTGAAGAGTTTCATATGTCGGAACCATAACATTAAGTCAAAATCTACAAACTTTCCAAACGTTCTAGGGGTCCTGAGCCCCAGTCGCTGTCCCCAGGCTTGAGGACAGCAGACAAAGATTCAGGAGAAGATTTCATCATGGAGGAAAAGCAATTGCTTGAAACCAGCACCCCGGCAGCAGCTGCTACCCCAGGGGGGAAGCGACAGCAAACAAGCCGGGGGAGGAAGAGCTTTTGCAGGACTCCCAGCTGGAGGCAAAACCCAAGCAGCTAGGAGAGCTGATCTGGTCATCAGATTGGGCCCAGTCCAGCGGAGACTCCAGACGCCTTGAGACTGCCTTGCCACCCACAAAGGCTTCAAAAGCAGACCAGTGGAGAGCTACCAGGACGTCTGCCACTGAGGAGGGTGAGTGGGAATGCCTGTCTGCAGCTTGTAGCCAGTCTGAGGAGAGATTTGAAGGGCTAGGGCAGAGAAGCAGAAATCAACTCCTGCCGAGAGAAGCCTCCAGCCCCTCCTTTGCAGATCAGACAGCCTTCCAGCCCCTGAAATCCCCTGACAGGGCCTCCAGCCCCACAGAGAGAGAGAACCCCAGTCTGAGGCCCCTGCAGCAGTGGGGAGTTTGGCAGCCCCTGCAGGTGGATGGTCAGTGACCTCTGAGTTTGCAGCAGCTAATAGAGGCCTTACAACAGATTGGGGTGGTGCAGAAGCCAGGAGATCAGCAGCTGGTGGGAGGACGACCGCAGCAAGGAGGCTGGTCACCACCCCCTATTGTACAGCAACCACTGAAGGGCCTGCAGATGATGGAGTTCCAACAACAACCCCCTCCGAGGCTGCAGGGGGCCTTACAGCAGTTGAGGATGCCACAGCTCCCAGCAGACCAACAGCTGGGGGAATGGCAACAGACCCCAAATGTGCCACCCCTGGGAATGCAACAGCAGTCAGGGTAGGGGCCCCAGCAACAACTGGGGGTGCAACAGCCATGGTAGGGGCCACAACAGCCATCGAATAAGCAGCCAGATTGGGCCAACAGCAACTGGGGGTGCAACAACCACAGTGGGGAGCCCAGCAGCCAATGATTGCTCCACCTTTCAGAGCAACCTTCGATGGGGACCCAGAGAAGCTGATTTTTTTCTCAACCAAGTGCGCTCTCATTTGAACCACTGGGCCTATCTCTACCTGGACCCAGCTGCTATGGTCGATGTGATTGCGTCTGGCTTAGAGGGAGAGGCATCCGAATGGGTGAACAACTTATATAATGAGCAAGCCCCGAATTAGAGGGCCCCCACCTCTTCCTCCTAGGACTGAGAGAAAGATTTGAGGACCCACCCATTGCCCTCAAAGCAGAAGAACAAATCCATAAAATGAAACTGCCCTGGAGTACGTACGAGAGTTTCGCAAGTTAGCCGGTTGGATAGAGAGGTGGCCTGAGCAGTCCATCACTTCAGGGAAGGGTTGGATGATCACCTCTCTCAGGCATGCATCTATCGAGCAGTACCTGATCAGCTGCAAGAATGGTACCAGGCAGCGGTAAGATTAGACATTCAGCTCGCCCACTATAGGAAGCCTCCCCCACTTGAAGCCAAGCCGAAGCCAGAGCAACCCAAACGGCAACCACCATCGAGCAGCGAATTGTCCAGTCCCCTACCTCCAACAGCAGAGTAGACCGGGACCAGCCACAAGAAAGAAACCTACCCAGCAGCCAATGAGAGAGAAATCCAACTGGATCACACAGGAACTGGTTGCCCAAGTCACATCCCCCACGCAGGAGGATGCCAGGACTAAGGCTGGATCCACCCCCGCTCTACCCTCTTTCGACAGTGACGACGAAGGAGAGAATGACCCAATGGTGAGTCGACATGTCCCATCTTTCTCACTGCCAGCCAAACTCATAATCCCTAAGTCGGGAGCACAGACAGACTTAAAAGTGCTAGTCAATTCTGGATGCTCCCGGTGCGTCATTAGCTTGCCATTTGCCATGAAAATGGGCATACGAGCAAAGCTGCTCTCCAAGCCTGTGAGGTTTAAGTAAGCCAATGGCTCGAGAACAACACTTCGAAATTACGGAAATCCTGGACTCTAGAAAATATTGTGGGGACACTCAATACCTAGTAGCATAGAAGCACCTTCCCACGTCTCAAAATGATTGGGTCCATAAACGTCATGTCAGAGCCCCGAAGCTTTTAAAGAAGTTTCATACAGAGTATCCTAACAAGCCAGACTAACTTTTATACCTGTTTTGTTTTCTCTACAGATGGACCTCTCTTATTTTTAAGAGGAGCCGGATGTCAGAATCCAATTATATTTTATTTCTAGCTACCTATTCTGAGAAAACCCAATTCTTACTCTCTTCTGGATTCTTTCATACTACAAAGGGGGGGGGGAAGTAAACACGGGTGTTTATGACTGGCATTTCCCCTATCAACTACAAAGTAACATTCTCTGTGGATTCCCTTCGAGAGTACTAACCATAACAATGCGGCCATCAGCCTTTGATCTCACTCCCTATGAAGTCTCCTTGTACCGGCAGCAAGGAAAAAGGGGGGGAAGATTGCAAAGGTTGGGACATCTGCCAATTTGAATTGACCGGAAAGTATGTGGAATGGGGCTGCCTGGGAACACTTTAAAACATTGAATGGTAAGGGGGGTCCCTCAGACCCTGTCTAGCATGCCTTCAGTCATTTTATCTTAATAAAGATTCCTGTTGGAAGAAACGTTCCAAGAGTTCTGTCTTCTTAAGATGTAAATTGAGGTGGGTCCTTACATATAACAAAGATGTGGCTTGGTTAAAAGAGGTGGATGCAAATAAAAGAAAAGGTGAAATGAAAGAACTAGTAATAACAACAAAAATGGTAGAAAAAAGAGCAAGGAAGATAAAAAATTGGTCAGCACCAGGTGAAGATGAACTGCATGGGTTTTGGTTGAAACATCTAACTGTTATATACCCACTCATTGCCAAGCAGTTCAACAATATACTACAAGGAGGAGAAATTGAAAAGTGGCTAACAACTGGGAAAACCTACCTAATAATGAAAAATCCAGCAAAAGGGGCAACACCAGGCAACTACAGGCCAATTACCTGCTTACCAACAACTTTCAAATTGCTAACTGGTGTGGTAGCTGATGCAGTACAACAGCATCTAGTTGAAAACAATCTCTTTCCACCTGAGCAGAAAGGAAACTGCCTGTAAGGAACCACCAACAGGAACTTTTATTAAGAGAAATTGATAGTAGGCATAATAGACAGGATCTGAGGGATTCCCTTACAAATTGATGTTTTAAAGTGTCCCTAAGCAAACTCCACCCCACAGTCCTTCTGGGCGATTCAGACAGGCAATTCTCTAGGTGTTAAATCCAGGAAAGATAACATCAATCTGGCTCCGTTGTGCACGATCATTCACCAGCTCTCCACACCTTATTTTGATGATGAAGAAATAACCCAGATTCCGGAGGTCTGTGTCTTTTCACCCCACTTCCCTAGCTGCCCAGTATGGAGGAGAAGTTTAGAGGGGCATAGGATAAGAGGCAATTTGGTACATTATAATGGATAGCAGACATGCAGGCGAATAAACAAAAGGTTACTTTGTAGTGAATAGAGGAAGTGAAAGTCATAAACCCGCATGCGTATTCCCCCCTCCCCCTTGGGAGTATAGCAGGATCCAGGGGAGGGTAAGGATTGATTTTTAGATCAGAGAAGATAGATAGAAAGGAAATATAACTGGATTCTTACACTGCCCAAATAGCAAAGGAACAAAAGATCAACTCCTAATAGACAAAATGATCTTGGAAAACAGCAAGTATCCTGTTTCCATGGCCATGTGCGCTCTCTTACTTCCGTGTAGACAGGTAGCAATTTACTCGAATGAACAGATCAAAGAAGAATACTTTATTCACAGAGATAATCAACAACTCACGATTAAGATGAAATATGTCTGGAATGCAATATTAATCTGGATCCATATCATTAGGTTGAAAGACAGTGATGTCCTCCTGTCCTGTATATAAAATACGTGTTGAATAATTGCTAATCACATGTTGAATGATTGCTGTGTCCGAGCCATGAGGCTGGGTCCCAATGTGAAGAGAATCAAACAATGGCATAGAGCCAGGAAGTACAGTCATAAACCTTTGAACTCCTCCCACTGACTAGATAAACTGACTGCTGAAACTACATTACCCATAAGCCATCTCCTAAGGAAACAGCGCTTAACCCTATAAATGCTAAACATCCTAACATACAGTTCTTAGCTACTGGTTGGTCCAGAACACTCCCCGCTTGGAAATATAAATTTCCACTGCTAACTATCTAAAATAAGCAAAAATGTAGCATCAAACATGCAATTTCACTGTTAGCTAACTAGAATAAGCAAAATATAACATTAAGGCATGCAATTTTCATTACTAACTGACTATTTAACTAAAATAGGCAAAACATGGTATCAAGACATGTAAAACATGCATAACTGTAAGGTAAATACAAAACATGCACAACTATAACAGAGATAAACAAGGTGTTACATCAGACAATGCAATTATGAGGTAAACACAATATGCATGGCTTGAGGCTTAATCTTCCAGTTCGGTTTTCTTTTGTGGCAGGACCAGGTCGGTGATTGGCCTGGTGTACAGTCTTTTCACAAGAGTCTTTGAGTCACGGTCTGACTCATGTGGTTTCACAATCTGGACTTCGGCTTGGCGAACTAGTCCAGCAAACTAGGTGGGGCCCGATGCACAAGTCCCTTGGGCCAATAGTTCTGGAATGCGCCCTTGTCTCTCAGCAAGACAAGGTCTCCTGCCTGTAGGAGAAACTGGAACCAAAGGGATTTCTGGGTCAGGAAAACTGAAACCCAAAAATTTTTAGGAACAAAGGCACCTGGATCCACAAGATTCACAGGAACGAAGGAAGCTGGGTCCATGGGGAACTCAGGAACAGCAGAAGCTGGGACCACAGGATACTCAGGAACCAAAGGAGCTGGATCTACTGGATACTCAGGAACCAAAGAAGTTGAATCCACAGGAACCTCAGGAACAGACGAATCTGGAACAAAAAAAGCTGGAACCACAGGAATCTCTGGAACAAAGAAACTGGGACTGCAGGACACTCAGGAACTTGAAGAATCAGGAACCGCAGGATACTCAGGAACCGAAGAAGCTGAGACCACAGGATTCTCAGGAACAGAAGAAGTTGGTGCCACAGGATTCACAGGAACAAAAGAATCAGGAGCCAGAAGATACTCTGGAACAAAGGATTCTGGAACAACGGAGACTGGAACAACAGGATCAGCGCTGATGATGGCTGCTTCTTCTGCCATGCAGGTAGTGAGAACCTCATGTGTCAACATGGGTGTTTTTGTTACCATAGAGTCTATGATTGTGCGGGGTCTGCCAATCATGCGCTCCCACATTTCTCCCATGTGGGATGCATGGGGAGGATTGAATGCCCATACACAATTCTGGGTCTTCTGGTATCTGTCACTTACTGGGTCATGACAAATGTCTTCAGTAGTGTGGGAGTCCTCGCAGGCTCCTACAAAGTTAGTTCCTTGGATGCTAAGACAAGTGATCAGGATGATCAATACTATGCCCAATCTGATGGGTCTTCGTTTGGAGGGGCGTTCGAAGCGGGCTGGTGGTAGGAAACGTTTAGAAGGCAGTTTCCCTATCTCTTTGCCCATTGAGGACAAGCAGATGGTCTGGAACTCAGGACCTTTTAGCCAGATCAATTTTGCTAGCTGTGATGCAAGGGTGGATTGTTTGACTTGGTCCATAAGGTCTGTCAGCATATGTTGCCATTGCTCAGGACTTGAAGATGTTTCAATCTTTTCTACTCTATTGCCTACATAGATGTAGAAGTGTCTGCTTTGGTAGCAGATGTAGCTTGACATCACCTTGCTGTTTGTGTAGAAGGTGGTGGTTTGTAGCTCAAGACCTATCGTTTGTGTTGTCAGGATGGTGAATTTTACTGCCAATATGGTACCATAGAGTTCTAACCTTGGTACGGTGTGGTCTTGTTGTGTTGTTAGTATCACCTTTCCAATAACGAGAATGGCGTGGATGTGGCTCTCCCCGCTGTAGACTCTCTCCCTGCTGTAGACTGTGATGTATCCTATGGTTGCAGTCACCTTCGTTGACACATCTGAGAGAGCGTACATTTCTTTCTTTTGTACGGTGGCAGGTGAGCTGGAGATATGCATACGTTGCACGTGTATGCTTTGGAGATAATTTAGGAGTGTATTTGACGACTCCCAGTCTTGTTTCTGTTCTGGCAGACGTGGTCCGTCCCAATGTGTGGTGCTCTGGGAAAATGTGCATAGCTGCAGAAAGTTTTTGTCCTCTATGGACAAGGCTAAGTCATTGTGACTTTTACTAGTCTGGAACACTGTTGCTTCCAAAACGGGTTTGGTTGTCACAAGCATGAAGTGTTCTTGGCGTGGTTTTGAGTGAGGTGCTCTTCCATTACTAGGAATGGATGTTGCTGAGTTATTCTCCTGGGTTGGAGTTTGCAGTTGGTCAACACAGACCGTTCCTGGGATGACCCATTCAGGTTCCATCTTAATGGCAGTTGGAGGACCTGTTGGGCCTCTGACCATGCCGTGGTAGGCAAAGGTGACAGGGGCGTCTACTCTCAACGGAGCCAAGATTTTGGCTTCAGGATTTAGGAACCGTAAGGCAATTGGGGAGAGCTGGTCGATAAAGAACGTTCCTGGGATGACCAATCCAGGATTTAGGGACCGTGAACTCCCATCTGCCGGATGGATGTGGAGTCCAGTGACTTTCCTCCCCGCCGTGCTCTGTGACACAGAGTACGTTGTGAAAGACGTTTCTTTGCTTGGGGGTTCACTGGGGAATGGTGGGTCATTACATATTAATGTGCAGTCGACTTTGGAGGGCGCCTCAGGGCACATTTTGGAGCCATGCTGCGGCTCTTTGGTTGAAGGAGGAGTAGAAGCTGCTTGCTGTAGCTGTCCAGAGTCTGGATGCAGGGCTTCCGGGTACTTGTCACTCTTGCTCGGGAGACACTTCCCCTTAGCTTCGCCAGCTTTGGCCGTCTTCCGGAGACTCACAGCATTTGAAGCCTACCTACCTTACATTCTCCTATGTTCAACTTTCTTCCCCAGGGTGTTGGAGGATCTGATGGTGCTGTGCAGGGTTTGCCTTCAGGCTGGATCGGTACAGTGTTGAGGTCCTCAACATGGGCCTTGACGTGGCTATCAAGCCTTTTCTGTAAAGCTGCTAGTTTTGCAGCTGCTTCCGCTGCCTCCCGTTCGAGTTGTAAAAACTCAAAGTTGGCCTGAGTCTTTGCCTCTGCTGCCTCCCATTCATGCTGTAGAAATGTGATCCTGGCCTGAGCTATGGCCATTTCTTCCCTTTGCCTAACCGCACATAGGGCTGCTTTGGCCTCCTCTTCCTTTCCCAGTTGTCCTGTTTTTGCCACACACAGGGCTACTTTGGCTTCCAGTTTGGCCATTTCTTCCTTATCCAACTGCTCTTCCTTTGCTGCACATAGAGCTGCTTCAGCCATTTCTATCTTTAGCTGTCGCTCTTCTTTAGCTATGGGCATAACTGCTGCGGCTGCCACGGCGTTGACTCGTGCTCGCATAAGTTGAGCGGCAAGGCTCTCTGCTCTTGAGACTCGTGAGGAAAGACTATGACAAGAAGGTGTTATAGAGGAACGGGAGATGCCTGAGACATGAGAGTTATGGCGGGAGGATGAGGCTTTGTTAGAGGCATGAGAGGGAGTCGCTGGGATGGTGCATGCAAATGACGGGAAACTTCAGACTCGTACAAATCAAGGTTGATTGGTTGGACCAGCTTTTCTGGTCCAATAGGCCACTTTGCCATGACTAGGGAAGACTCAGAGGTTTTCCTAGACAATTTGAATGAGTTTAGTGAACTTCATTCTTTAACCACTAGGGGTTGCTGTAGAGACACCGTTGTACTCTCTGTGTGGGTAAATACAAGCTTGCTGTTTGCTGATCAGCCACCGGGGTGCTGTCTGACAGTAGAGGCACCACGGGGGAGCGCTCTCTTGCGTACGTGGGTGCTTCAACGAAGTTCACCCTTTGACCACTAGGGGTCACTGCTTGTGTGAGTGACTACTTCGGTCAAGTTCACTCTTTGACCACTAAGGGTCTCTCTCTCTGGGTAGCCACTTCAGGGAAATTCCTTCTTTGACCACTAGGGGTTGCTTCTTGCTTGAGTGATTGCTTCACGTGAAGTTCCCTCTTTCACCACCAGGGTGCCTTATCTGAGTAGTCTTATCAGGGAGATTCTCTCCCCCGCTATCAGGTGACACTTGCTGTGTGGTTGGGGGCAAGCCTGCTGTATCTAGTAGTCACCACTCAGCGTTGTTCCTTGGTATCGCTTTGAGAAAAGCCAGCCAAATTGTGTCTTCTTAAACCACCTTACAAGCTGTTGACCTCTGGAGCATACTGAGCTCTCTCTGGCTTCCTGTATGTCTCCACCTGGGCTGTATA
The DNA here is from genome assembly GCA_023970755.1 of Azemiops feae. NCBI lineage: Eukaryota > Metazoa > Chordata > Lepidosauria > Squamata > Viperidae > Azemiops > Azemiops feae. Next base: position 429,946 of record JALGBA010004173.1, on the reverse strand, counting down.
GCTTCGCGGAATAAGCAAGGTTAATTTGCTGCTTGTTTCTCTTTGAACTGTGCTAAGTAGGTGTACCACTAGGGGGCGTTGCTTGCTTGCTTGGGTACTTCAGTTGAAGTTCACTCTTTACCCTCTAGGGGGTGTTGCTTGCTTGAGAGATTACTTCAGGTGAAGTTCACTTTTTGTCCACAAGGGGACGTTGCTTGCTTGAGTAAGTGCAAGCCTGCTCTCTCTGCTCCCCCATCCATATTCTTTCAATTGCGAAGAGAGGGGGAGAGCCGGCTTTGTTCTATCAGTTTCTAGATTAACAAAAGTGATTGATTACTTTATTACTGTCCTTAGCAACCTGATCACCTTCCTTAGTTACACATTAGCCTTTTGCTGAGTTGTGAGGCCAAGAGGAATCAGGATTCTCTGACAAGCTGTTATAATCAAATGAACAAGCAGGGCAATGGAAGAAATGGAAGAATCTGTTTCAAAGTTTCTCTGCTTTCTCTGGCTTCCTTTTCTCCCTGCTTAAATTCCGAGGGAAGGGGGAAGTGCTAGGTTACTATGACAACAAATTAGTTCACCTTAGCAACAAATGAATTTATGGACCTTGTATTGTCTTGGCTGTTGGGGCCAGGGAGGGCAAATGCTTGTTACTTTGTAAATTATCACACAGGGAGACTCAAAAACATCCGTGCTGGCTTTTGCATCGAAGAGAAACTTATTCTAGCTTAAATTACAAGCAGGCACACACACACATTTTGAGTTGCAGGCAAGGAGAGGGGGGGAATCGCCCATTCTAAAGTTTCTTTGTTCTTTAAAGGCAGTCTTTACATGCAACTTTGGCTGGCAAACGAAACCAATAGCATTTTAGTTTAACGAAGAGACACTCGCAATCTTCACTTCCTCCAGGCAAGATGTTAGAGAAATCTCAATAACTTTTAACTTCCATACAGGGCACAGAAATCTTTAACACTGTCTTTCAACTTCCACACAAGGCACAGAGAACTTTAATCCTGTCTTTCAACTTCCACACAAGGCACAGAGAACTTTAATCCTGTCTTTCAACTATCCTGTTTCCATGGCCATGTGCGCTCTCTTACTTCCGTGTAGACAGGTAGCAATTTACTCGAATGAACAGATCAAAGAAGAATACTTTATTCACAGAGATAATCAACAACTCACGATTAAGATGAAATATGTCTGGAATGCAATATTAATCTGGATCCATATCATTAGGTTGAAAGACAGTGATGTCCTCCTGTCCTGTATATAAAATACGTGTTGAATAATTGCTAATCACATGTTGAATGATTGCTGTGTCCGAGCCATGAGGCTGGGTCCCAATGTGAAGAGAATCAAACAATGGCACAGAGCCAGGAAGTACAGTCATAAACCTTTGAACTCCTCCCACTGACTAGATAAACTGACTGCTGAAACTACATTACCCATAAGCCATCTCCTAAGGAAACAGCGCTTAACCCTATAAATGCTAAACATCCTAACATACAGTTCTTAGCTATTGGTTGGTCCAGAACAGCAAGAAAAGGAAGACCAACCTGAATGTGGCATGGATTGACTACAAAAAGGCATTGGACTCTCTGCCACATGACTGGATAATCAAGTGCCTAGAAATAACAGGAGTCAGTAGAAACATCAGAGAATTTGTGCAAAGATCGATGGCACAATGGAAGGCACAGTTGCAGGTCAATGGTGAGAGACTGGGAGAGGTTAACATCAAGAGAGGAATATTTCAAGGAGATTCATTATCACCATTACTATTTGTTATTGCACTGTTTCCTCTATCAACAATACTGAACAACTCAGGACATGAGTATCAAACATCAAAAACATCTGCCAGACTATCCCACCTCCTTTACATGGATGATCTGAAGCTGTATGGAAAAACATCATCTGAAATAGAATCGATGCTCAACACTGTCCGTATATATAGCCAAGATATTGCAATGGAGTTTGGCTTGGAAAAATGTGCCACACTTACTATCAAACAAGGAAAAATAGTGAAAACTGAAGGAATCAAGATGCCCCACGAAAATAACATTAAGAGTCTGGATGAGGAAGATTACTACAAATACTTGGGTATCCTTCAAGCTGACAACATCAAGCACACTGAAGTCAAGAAAAAAATTAGAGGTGAATACATCAAGAGAGTTAAAAAGATCTTAAAGTCCAAACTCAATGGAGGAAATATCATGAAGGCAATCAACACCTGGGCAATTCCAGTCATTAGATACACAGCTGGAATAGTGGACTGGACTCAACCAGAACTAAAAGCAATGGATAGGAAGACCAGAAAAATAATGACAATGAATCATGCCCTTCATCCACGCAGTGACATTGACAGACTTTATCTACCAAGGCAAATAGGTGGGCGTGGAATGCTGCAAGTACATCAGATGGTTGAAGAAGAAAAAATGGCTTTGGAAGAATATCTGAAGGACAGTGATGAAGATGCACTGAAATTAGTATATCAGGAAGGCTTACTGACTACTGGAGAGACCAAACTGGCCTACAAGAAAGACCAAATGAAGAACAGAATAGAGGCATGGGAAGACAAAGCACTACATGGCCAGTACATTAAAAAAATAGCTGGGAAAGCAGATAATAACAAGACCTGGCAATGGCTAAGAGCAGGAAAATTGAAGAAAGAGACCGAGGGACTAATTCTGGCTGCACAAGACCAAGCCTTAAGGACAAATGCATATAAAGTCAAAATTGAGAAGACAGCAACAGACAGTAAGTGCCGCCTATGCAAAGAAGCTGAAGAAACAGTGGACCACCTGGTAAGCTGCTGCAAGAAGATCGCACAGACTGACTACAAGCAGCGGCATGACAAAGTAGCAACAATGGTGCATTGGAAGATCTGCAAGAAATATCATTTGCCTGTAAGCAAGAACTGGTGGGATCATAAAATAGAGAAAGTCATAGAAAATGATAAAGTTAAACTGCTCTGGGACTTCAGAATTCAAACAGACAAGCACCTGCAACATAACACCCCGGACTTAACAATTGTCGATAAGAAAGACAAAAAAGTCTGGATAGTGGACGTGGCAGTGCCTGGAGACAGCAGAATAGACGAGAAAGAACTGGAGAAGATAACAAAATACAAAGACCTACAAATAGAAATAGAAAGACTGTGGCAAAGGCAAGCAAGGGTAGTACCAATAGTAATAGGCGCCTTGGGTGCAATCCCAAAACAACTGGAGCACCACTTGAACACCATTGGCATTGACAAATTCGCCATTAGTCAATTGCAAAAGGCGGCCTTACTAGGAACTGCTTCCATCCTGCGACGATATCTGTAATACCATCAAACATCCACATCTGCCTATCCCAGGTCCTTGGTAAGGACTCAATAGGTAGACAAAAATGCCAAATCCAGTCTGAACATCTGGCTGACTGTGCGATGACTAATAATAATAATAATAATAATAATAATAATAATAATAATAATAATAATAATAATAATAATAATAATAATAATAATAATAATAATAATAATAATAATAATAATAATAATAATAATAATAATAATAATAATAATAATAATAATAATAATAATAATAATAATAAAGTTGGAAGGTACATTGGAGGTCATTTAGTCCAACCCCCCTGCTCAGGCAGGAAACCCTATACCATTTCAGACAAATGGCTGTCAAATCTCTTCTTAAAGACTTCCAGTGTTGGAGCATTCACAGCTTCTGGAGACAAGTTGTTCCACTGATTAATTGTTCTAACTGTCAGGAAGTTTCTCCTTAGTTCTAGGTTGCTTCTCTCTTTGGTTAGTTTCCATCCATTGCTTCTTGTCTTGCCTTCAAGTGCTTTGGAGAATAGCTTGACTTCCTCTTCTTTGTGGCAACCCCTGAGATATTGGAACACTGCTATCATGTCCCCCCTTGTCCTTCTCTTCATTAAACTAGACCAGTGGTGGCGAACCTTTTAGAGACCGAGTGCCCAAACCGCAACCCAAAACCCATTTTTTATCGCCGGGTGCCGGGTGGCGTGGCGGACTGGTTGGGCGTGGCTGCGGTGGTCACGGCCGACTGGGTGGGCACGGCCATGGTGGGTGTGGCCACCTCAATGATGCTTGTGGGGAGTGACGCTTGTGGGGGCCAGGCAGCGTTGGGGGAGATCCAGGGGGTCTCTGGCAGGTGGGGTGGTGGGCCGGAGGCTCGTCCTGCGGGGTGAGGCGAGGCAGGGCAGGTGTGCCAATTGCCGCGGGGCAAGGCAAGGCGAGGCAGGGGCTGAAGCAGCTGCTGCCTGATACCATCGGCCCACACACACACACACAGAGGCCAGCGAGCACATGGGGGCCGATGGTGTCCGTCAGCAGCCACAGCCTCCTCCATCATGGCAGTCCCATCGGTGTGGGCAGAGATGCCCCCGGGATGACCAGAAAGGAGCCCTCATCTGGTGCAGGCCCTGTCTATACGGTGGCTCTGACGGGGGCGGCGGCTGCTGCTCTGAGCCCCTTGACCAGCCAACCACACAGGGAAGCAGGAGGCGGCGGCAATCCCTGCATCGCCAAGCCCGGCCGGCCACAAATCTGGAAGCGAAGCTGTGCCGACCATCCTCGCGCTGGTGGGGGCAGTGGCGGGGGAAGGTGAGCTGTGGCACATGGCCTCCCCTCCCCGCCTGGAGGTGCACACAGGACAATGTGTGGCAGCAGCAGCAAAGGGTGCCTGCATGCCAGATCCTGCCTTCTCCCGCCGCCGCCGCCTCCAGCGCGAGGATAGTCGGTAGAGCTTCGCTTCCGGATCTGCTGCCTGACACAGAGGCAAGCGAGCGCATGGGGCCCGACGGTGTCCGTTAGCAGCCACAGCATGCTGGCTGTCCTGCATAATGGCGGACTGGCCACAGAGCCCCATCGGTGCAGGAAGAAACGGCTCCGGGACAGCCGGAAGCCTTTGCCCGGCCTGGGTGCATCCACTCGATGGATGACGGGGGTGGCTTCTGCTGCTGTTCCAACTGGTCAACCATGCAGGGAAGCAGGAGGGGCAGCTGGTGTGCAAATCCACTGCCTCATCGGGCTGTTAGTGAGCAGCCGAGGCGGCTCCAGACCCCCGGATGTCCTGGAGCCGTTTCCGCCCGCGTCTTTCTCATTCTCCGTTCTCTTGCCTGCGTGTTGTCTGCACCCCACCCCCCAATTGCTCTACGCTTCACAGCCCACGGAGTGAGATTCACTCCCCGCCTCAGGGCCCCGCCCTTCTGCCTGGCGCCGGGAGCTCCATGATCCGCAGCGGCCGGAACAAGAGGTGGGTCGCAGCACCCCGTTAATCCTTTTGCTGCATTGGTGCCTGAGCAGCGAGCCTGGGGGCTTGCTATTTCCCCCCCTCTGCCCCAAAATATAGGTTGAGGTGCAAACCCAGCTCATGTGCCTTTGCTCGGGAGGAGCACCTTCTGAGTAAATGGGTGTTGGTTTCCACTGGCGCGGGGGGAGGGCTGCTAGGAAAAAAATTCTGAGGAACATTTTTTTTTATTATTTTGAACTAAGCCATAATAAGAGAGGTTTTACTTCTCGCCGATTTATGGGGGGTGGAGGAAGCCCTTGCCTAGCCTGGGCACATCCACTCAACGGATCTGACAGGTGTGGCTTCTGCTGGTGCTCTGACCGGACAGCAATGCAGGGAAGCAGAAGGGGCAGCTGGTGCACAAATCCGCTGCCTCAGGCTGCTAGTGAGCAGCCGAGGCGTCTCCAGACCCCCGGCTGCCCCTCCACCTCTTCCTGCTTCCCTGCATGGTTGACCGATTGGAACAGCAGCAGAAGCCACCCCAGTCAGATCCGTCGAGTGGATGCACCCAGGCCGGGCAAAGGCTTCCTTCTGGCTGTCCCAGAGCTGTTTCTGCCTGCGCCAATGGGGCTCTGTGGTCAGTCCACCATTATGCAGGACAGCCAGCATGCTGTGGCTGCTAACGGACACTGTCGGGCCCCATGCGCTCGCTGGCCTCTGTGTCAGGCAGCAGATCTGGAAGCGAAGCTCTGCCGACTATGCTCGCACTGGTGGCGGCGGTGGCAGGAGAAGGCAGGATCTGGCATGCGGGCACCCTTTGCCGCTGCTGCCGCACATTGTCCTGCATGTGCCTCCAGGCGGGGAGGGGAGGCCATGTGCCACAGCTCACCTTCCCCCGCCACTGCCCCCACCAGCGTGAGGATGGTCAGCACAGCTTCGCTTCCAGATTTGCGGCCAGCCAGGCTTGGCGATGCAGGGATCACCGCCTCCTCCTGCTTTCCTGTGTGGTTGGCTGGTCAAGGGGCTCAGAGCAGCAGCCGCCGCCCCCATCAGAGCCACCGTGTAGACAGGGCCTGCAAGAGGTGAGGGCTCCTTTCCGGTCGTCCCGGGGCCATCTCTGCCCACGCCGATGGGGCTGCACTGCAGAAGGGAGATGGCGGCTCTGATTCCCCCCTGCCACCACCCCAGCCCCCTGCCCAGTGCCCCTTCTATGCAATCCTACGTGACCACAGTGTGGATAAGAGGCTCGGCCGGTGGGGGGGCAGCTTTCCTCCGTGGCGGCGTCCTTTCCCTCCCACCCCCTCCCAGACGCCCTTGCCTTCCTCTAGTCGGGACCTGATGACCCCCACCCTCCTGCCCCCACCCCAGCCAACCCCCTGAGCAGCCCAGCCCGACCAAGATGGAGAGAAGACGAGGCAGAGAACCAGAACTATCCCTTTATTAATGAAAATTATCAGTTAGATCAAAGATAAGACAACAAATATTTTAATTAAGGACTGGAAACTGGAAGTGATGTATGGATTTGCTGATTATAAAGGGTTGAATATGGGAAGAAGAGAATAATGATGTAGTTTAATGAGGGGAGGAAAGAAGATTAGTTTGTAACTGCTGTAAAGAACAAAAGTTGCTTCTTTATATACTTTTCTATTTGTATTTTTCACACTTTTTAACTTTTATTTTGTCTGAATCTTTATATTATTTCATGTTTACTCTTTATCTGGTGAAAATCTTTAATCAAAATCACGAAGAGATTTTTTTTAAATAAACTTGGTCACAAGCTAAATAATTTACTGAATTTATATTGTTTCTTTCCATCTTCAGGAAAGGATTCCAGTACACTTTATAAAAGTTCAAAAATTTGTTCTTCTTTCCTCAATATTCTTTTCTAGTTTCCTTTGCTGCTATCTTGTATCATGCAACCTGATAAAGTTGAAGTTAATAAAGTTCAAGAAACAACTTCTTTGACCCTTGGCAGTTGCTGTCAAATCTTCTTTTTCTTTATATATATATCCTCTATATTTATTTTCTGGTTATCAAAATAAAGAAATTTGATCCAGGTGTTTTCAGGCCATGATAAATGGTACCAGTATCTTCTTTATATGGTGTCACAATTCAACATTATTTTCAAGTCTAAGTTTGACAAACAATAATCTTTGATCAGCAATAGATAAACAAGATCTGTCAGGGCCCACTTCAAAGTCTCATCCCAAGAAAGCAGGACTCTTGGAACAGTTTCTTTCCAAAAAAATTATTAGAAGAAGCTGATAGTTGGCATGATAGGCAGGATCTGAGGGTTTCCCGCTCAGATCAATAGGTTAAACGAGTCCCCAGCAAAACCCCACCCCAATAGTTCATCCAGTCAGTTTGAATGGGCCAATCCCCAGTCCACTGTGGGAAAGGAGCTGATAATGGGGTCCTTTCCCATGCTTGTGAAGATGTTGTTGGGTCTTCGCACCTTCCCTTCCGCAGCGAGAGATAAGCCAGATGACTGGAGGCACATTCCTCTCTCACCCCAGGGTAACATCAAGGGAGAGACAGTTCAAAGAGTAAGCATGTAAGAACAGCGGAAAGGATACCTTGTAGCAAGCAGAATAACATACCACAGAGCCTTCCCCTTCCCCCTCAGGAGAATGGCAGAACCCTCAGAAAGAAAGAATTAGGAAAGAAGTGAGATGGAAAAATGGGTTCTGACATCCTGCCCCCCTTAGAAAAAAGAAAGATCTACCTGTAGAAATAAAAGAGAAAACAGGGAGACAAGGATTAGTCTGGTTTATCTGGGTATGCAGCATGAAATTTACTAAGTAGTCGGGGGACTCTAACATGACGTTTTTGAACCCACTCATTTTGGGAAGGTGGCAGGTGTTTCCATGCTACTAGATATTGGGTGGAACCATGATGTTTTCTGGAATCTAGGATTTCTTTTATTTCAAAATGTTGTTCACCTTCTACCATGACTGGAGGAGGGGAAGGAGCTGCAGCTGGCCTTAAGGGCGATTGCAGTTTGCGTTTTAAAAGGCTGCAGTGGAAAATTGGGTGAACTTGTCTGAGTGGCTTTGGGAGTTCCAATTCTACAGTGAAAGGATTGATTATTCTTTTAGTAGGAAATGATCCTACAAATTTTAGTCCTAGCTTCTTTGAGGGTTGCAGGGATTTTAGCTACTTCGTTGACAGGTAAACTTTCTCTCCTATTTGAAATGGTTTAGGTTCACTTCGTTTCTGATCTGCATGGAATTTATATGCTTCCCTAGCTTCGTCTAATGCTTTTCTCATGACTGGCCAGGTATTCCGTAATTGTGCGATCCACTCCTTCAAGGAGGGGATGGTCAGGTCATTCGATGGGAGTTCCAACATCAGGTTAAAGCTTTGTCCCATCACCACCTGGAAAAGAGTGTAGCCCATGCTGGGATGCACTGCGTTGTTGTAGGCGACCTCTGCGAACGGGAACAGGTCAGTCCAATTGTCCTGCTGGTAATTAATGAAGCACCATAGGTACTGCTCCAGTACTGCGTTCGACCGTTTAGTCCCACCATTTGTCTGCAGATGATGACTTGATGACAACCCCTGTGTGGTCCCCAACAGTCCCAGGAATGCTTTCCAAAATTCTGATGTGAATTGTACCCCTCTATCTGATATGATTTGTTGTGGGGCTCCATGAAGTCGATAGATATGCTGGATGAACAGCTTTGCAAGTGTTTTTGCATTGGGGATTTTTTGGCATGGGATAAAATTTACTTGTTTAGAGAATAAATCCATCATGACCCAAATGACTGTGTTCCTCCCACTTTCCGGTAACTCCACAATAAAGAAGTCCATAGAGATTTCTCTCCAAGGCGCTGATGGGGTCGCTACTGTTTGTAACAAGCCTGGGGTCTTTCCTTGCATTCACTGCAGCACAAGTTGGACAACTGGCCACATAACTTTCAATGTCCTTTTTTATTGACGGCCACCAAAACTGCCGTTTCACCAGGTGCAAAGTTTTTACGAATCCGAAGTGCCCAGCTGATTTTGAATCGTGGCATAGCTTCATAAATGTCAGTCTCTGGCTCTTTGGGATGTACAGGTTTCCTCCCACCCAAGGTAAACCATTGGTCATGGTACATAGGTTCTTGTGGCTTATGAACCATTCGTCAGTTTCTAGCGCTTTTTTGAATTCAATCCCTGCTTGGCTTGCTAGGGGCTTTTGAAGTTTGGATTGCGCTTGGGTGGTGACTTGTGCTCCTAATTGCTTTGTTGGCATAAGTGGGTCTGTTATTTCTGTTTGGTGGCTATTGTACTGGGGCAGTTTGGACAATGCATCCGCTAGGGAAAAAAATTTCCCTGGCAAGTGGTTTAGAGTGAAATTAAACCAGTGGAAATGTTGCGACCACCTCATTTGCTTAGGGGTTAGTTTCCTGGGTGTTTTTAGTGCTTCCAGGTTTTTGTGGTCGGTCCACACTTGGAAAGGAATTTTGTTCCCCTCCAGGAAGTGCCGCCAGGTTAGAAGTGCCCATCGGACCACACAAGCCTCCTTCTCCCAGACTGCCCACCTTTGCTCTGTCTCTGTGAGTTTCCTTGATGTGTATGCGCAAGGCTGCAATTTCCCTTTGTCATTCTCTTGTAATAGTATTGCCCCCAGAGCCACGTCACTACCAGCCTGAATTACAAAAGGTTTTTCGGTGTCAGGGTGCCTTAGAACTGGTTCTGCAGAAAATAGTCTTTTTAACCTTTCAGATGCAGTTTGGCATTCTACTGTCCATTTCAATGGCTGACTTGGTTTGGGTTTTCCCTCCCGTTTTGTCTTTAACAAGTTAGTAATTGGTAGTGCGATCTGTGCAAAGGAGGGGATGAATTGCCAGTAAAAGTTAGCAAATCCAAGGAAACTTTTCAATTGCTTCCTGGTGTGGGGCGGAGCACATTCTAGTACAGCTTGGACTTTTCAGGGTCCATCTCTATGCCACTCGGTGAGATGTGATACCCCAGGTAGTCAATTTTTTCCTTATGAAATTCACACTTAGACAGCTTAGCATACAGGTGAGCTACCTGGAGTTTTTTCAGCATGGTTCTGACTAGCCTCACATGTTCCTCTTTCTTTTCAGTGAATATCAGGATATTGTCCGGGTAAACAAGCAGCCCCTTATACAGGTGCTCTCAGAGCACATCATTTATTAATTGCATGAATACTGCAGGTGCCCCTTGAATGCCAAAAGGTAACATCCTAAGGGGCAATTGAAAGCGGTTTTCCACTCATCTCCTTCTTTAATTCTAATCCTGTAATATGCCTCCCTCAAGTCCAGTTTCAAAAAGATTTTTCCTTTTGATAGGTGTGCTAGCATGAGCGGGAGGGGGTAATAGGTTACTCTTGTTCACTGTGTTCAAAAATCTATAGTCCACGCAGAGGCGAAGAGTCCCATCTTTCTTTTCTCGAGCTAGGTTTTTCTGGCTGGATGAAACCCCTTTCTAGATTTTTGTCTATGAACTTTTGCAGTTCCTTGAGCTCCCGAGGGCTCATGGAATATAGTTTTGGCTTGGGTAATTTCGCCCCTGGGAGGATCTCGATAGAGCAGTCCGTGGGCTGGGGGGGGCAGTTCATCAAATTTCTCCTCGCTGAACACTTCAGCTAAGTCCCTGTATTCTTCTGGGATGTCTTTTAACTCCTTTACCCCCCCCCCACTTCTGCTCTTTCGGAGGGACTTCCCCCGTTTCCAAGCTGAGCTGGGGTCTTTCCTGTATTTCCATCTGGGAATCTGAGTTCTTCCGTCCTCCAGTCTACCCACGGGTTCCACTTGGCTAGCCATGCCATGCCCAGAATAAGGGGGCATTCCATGCCAGGGGTCACTACAAATGTTATAGTCTCTTCGTGATCCCCTATGGTGAGCTGGATGGGCAGCGTGGCAAGTGTGGCTGGTGTCCCCCTTGCAATGGACCGATCTAATTGACCAAATGAGATCGGTTTCTTCAGCCTCCTCACCGGAATTCCTAAGTTCCCCTCTAACGTCAGGCTTATGGTACAGCCAGAGTCTATTAGTGCTCTGAATGCCACCCTCTTGGGCATTCCAGGGCTAAACAGTTCTATAGTTCTGGTGAGGGGCGCAATGGGTCCACTTACCAGGGGTTCATCCTCTGAGTTGTCTGACAAGTTGGGTGGCTTTCTTGGTAGTGTCGGAGTTCCCTTCCCCTGTTTGGATGGGGTGAGGAACTCAACGACCTCCACGCTTTTCATGGCTGTCTCCTTTGGCTTCATCGGGGTCTTTCCGGGCTTCCCGGCCGGGGCTCGGTCAGGTTTATGGACAGGAGTGCGCAAGCGGCACTCAGCGGTGTGGTGTCCTTCCTTCCCACATTTGAAACATCCTGTCATTCTCTGGGTGGTTGGTGCTTGCTTCACTGGTTCATGCTGTTGCTCTGCTGGCGACTTCCCCCAAGATCTCCCTCCATGTCGTTGTCTTTTGGCTCAATCAAACTCTGCTTCCTTGGCTAAGATGTACCACTTTTGGAGTCGGTCCAGGTCTCCTCGAGGGATGCAGGCATCGTGCAGGTCATAGTTCAGGCCATCCTTGAAATGTCCGATCAATATATCTTCCGGCCAGTTCAACTTGCTGGCTAGGGCTTGGAACTCTTGGGTATATTCCGCTACGGGTCACTGGCCTTGCTGACAGTTTTGATGCGTTCTCGTGCTTTCTGATCAGCCAAGGAGTCTTCAAATCTGTGTCTGAGGGCTGCCACAAACTGATTGAAATTCTGCAGTTCTGGGGTGTTGGCATTGTGGAGATCCACCATCCAGTCTACTGCGGTGCCATCTAGGGCAGCTTGCACGATCCGTATCCAGCCGCGGTCACTCGGTATGTCAAGGCCGTATTCGTCCATGTAGTTCAATACATGGGTCAGGAAAAATCCCAGGCTCCTTGCAATACTTTACTCCCAGTGGTGGGAATTTTTGGATGGACTGATGTCCCTTCTTCCGTCTGTGTCTGTGTCCATCTCCATCAGCTGGTGCAGCTCATCCAGGAGTGGCGGCGGATGTAGTGATGGCTGATGCTTCTGTGGTGCTGGTAGAAGGGCCTGGGACTGTTGGTTCACCCCCCCTTCATCCGTTCCTTTGGCTGAACCCAGGTTGATGGTGCCCTGGCACAGGTCAGCTTTGTCCTCCTTCATGGAGTCAAAGGCGGCTCTCAGCATGTTGATGGCTTGCTCCAGGAATTGGCTGGAATGGGGTGGCTAGTCATCCTCATCTTCACTAAGGCAAAGTGACCTCTCCATCTCGACTTTCCAACCCAGTTGGTGACTGCCGCATCTGAGCGTCACCTTCTTGGATTTCTTCTCCCAGTCCTCCTTCTTCCTGACACCCATTGACCACCTGGGCTTGTGGCGGTGTTCCACGACCATGACCTCGTCTGATGAGCTCGAGGATTGAGAACTGTAATGGCTGGGGTCTGCTAGATGGGAGATCTCCCCCCCCATGGCAGGTTCTTCCTTTTCCGTTCTGATATCTGACATAATTTGCTTAGTCCCCCGGTAAGGGTCTTCCTTCTGGGCTGACTATTACTGCAGATCCTGCCTAATGTCAGGGCCCACTTCAAAATCTCATCCCCAAAAAGCAGGACTCTTGGAACAGTTTCTTTCCAAAAGGAACTTTTATTAGGAGAAGCTGATAGCAGGCATGATAGGCAGGATCTGAGGGTTTCCCGCTCAGATCAATAGGTTAAAAGAGTCCCCAGCAAAACCCCACCCCAATAGTTCATCCAGTCAGTTTGAATGGGCCAATCCTCAGGTGTTAAGTCCGCTGTGGGAAAGGAGCTGATAATGGGGTCCTTTCCCATGCTTGTGAAAATGTTGTTGGGTCTTTGCACCTTCCCTTCCGCAGTGAGAGATAAGCCAGATGACTGGAGGTACATTCCTTTCTCACCCCAAGGTAACATCAATGGAGAGACAGTTCAAAGAGTAAGCATGTAAGAACAGTGGAAAGGATACATTGTAGCAAGCAGAATAACATACCACAGAGCCTCCCCCTCCCCCTCAGGAGAATGGCAGAACCCTCAGAAAGAAAGAATTAGGAAAGAGGTGAGATGGATTCCCCCCCCCCCATGGAAAAATGGGTTCTGACAAGATCTTTAATTTGAAAAAAAGAACATGTTATACATGTACAACATATTGAAGCTGCAATTTGTACCACATTTAGTTGTCATTGATTAGATTAATATTAGGTTTTATTTTTGGATCCAATTCATTGGGTACATTAATCATTATATTTTTGTTCCCTCAGGTTTGTAAGTCTCACTTTATCTGCACAGCTGTTCTTTATTTGTTAAAGGTTTGAAGGTCACAGGCAAAAATTAGTTTCCCCCCCAGATTTTACCATGACTGTCATAATCCTCATCCACCAGTAGGTGTCAGCACTGGTTCATTTTTCAGATTTTATTCCTCCTTGAAAGGTTAGATTTGCCACTTCCCATAGCAAACGGGTGGGGAAACACCCCCCTTCCTTCCACTCTCGGAGGTTTTTTTTCCTTCTTGGGAGCTTCTCCCCTTCAGGAAAGTAAGTAGGATAGAGAAAATCAATGTTCTTACCCAGATTCAAGCACACTGTTTACGATCAGCTTAAAATAGTGCTTTTGACTTCTGTTGCTTACAGCTTGGGCTGGACTCTGAAGTTAAGCCAGCCTTTCTCCTGTTGGTTTCTGGAAGGCTTCTCCTGGACTGATTGAGTCGACCGCCATCTCTCCTAGGTCCCTGGGACTTCCTTCCTTCATTGCCACCTCTCCGGGGCGGCTTCTGGCCCATTTAGGGTCCCCTAACAGGAAGAAACTCAGCTGGAGGGCTCGGAGTCCCGAATCCCTCAATTGCTTCGCTGCGTGCATGAACCGGAAGTCTGGGTCCATTAATCATTATAACTGTGAACATCTTGAAAGAAGTGCTTCAGTACAAATTTCAAGTGAAATGTCTATTTGAAGGTACTTCCCAAAACAACTTTTCTCCTGTGAAGAAAACTATTCCAACTTTTAAAACTGTTGGAGAGGACAATTAAGAAGCTATGAAGTAATGTGAAACAGTTTGTCACTGAAGCAAATTGGGTTACATCATCACTTTTGTGGTATCAAGGTGAATTAAGACCATTCACACAAGCCTATTAACAATACTTGTATAATCTGGTGAATTTTAATTTTTAGCTATTACAGTTAGTTGTATTTTACAGTATACAGTAAAATATGTCAGGATTTTGCTATGAAACTCCAAAAACCAAAAGTTCCATTCCAGCTTAAAGGCCTGGAAGAAACTTTTCATTAAAACAATTGAAAACAAGTCATTAAATTGTTTTTATTAAAAACAATTCACATTTTAGCATACGTTTTGCTGACTGTTGTTTTCTTCTCATGTTTTCACTTTCCCTTATTCATATTTATACAATTAAAGATCCCCCATGCGAGTAAGAATAGCTACTCAACAAACAGACTGGATAAACAGACCTATCAGGGTATTACTGAGAGTTAGTTGTCATCCTTGTAAACTATCTACTTGCCTGAGTAGTCATGGCATTCATTGTTAAAAGAACCCTAACTGTGATGAGAGACCTTTCCCTGGAATTTTCTGGGTGTAAATGCCTACATCTAAAATTGGGCTGCAGAGTTCGGCTCTCAAATCGGATACTCTGCTGCCCAAAGAATTCCTTTCTGGGCTCTTAGACATGGCCTTGGGACTACATTCTCAGCCTGGGATCCATATCTTGGGAGTCAGAGGAACCCATAGCAATCATGGGCATGTCTCAATTAATCTTGTGCCCAACTGAGACATCATTATAAATGTTAGACATTGCTTTTCCCTCAGAACAGCAGGTCAACTGTTTTTGGCACTCAAATCAAGAATTAGCTAAGTAAATTAGTTTGAATTAGAGTGTTCATATAAACAATACATAATAATTTAATACATTCATTAAAAAGCATTGTCACATAGAAAGCATCATCTAATCAACCACTAAATGTCCTTCAGAAAAGCCCTCTCCTTAATCTTCCAGAAAGGAGTCAATGATGGATAAATCTAATTTCTGGGAAAGACTATTGCCCAGGAAATTTGGCATAGTTAGTTGGTAAGTTTGGCATGATTGCTGAGAAGGACTCCCTTTTCATTGGCAGGACTCTGCTGTGTGAAGATTCTGGACAATATTTAACATTAGTTAATTTGTTAGTAAGTTGGCTGTTAGTTCCTAGCAATGTAAATGGGCTAACACAGTGAGATATAAGGCCACATTGACAGGCACACTGCAATGAAAGAGGATGTTACAAAGAAAGTGGTATTCATATCTTTGTCATTACTATTAAATTAGTAAATATTTGGGCCAGCACCTGTCAGTATTGTTTTGGCATACATTCATTGATTTGGAGTATTTAAATATGTCCCTATTTTCAGAATTTGAAAATAAAGATGCTCATAACTGTATTTTTTACTGATTAAATTGATTATATTTATTTTCTCCAGAACTTCAAGGTAACTTACAAAATGTTATCTTTTTATTCTATCCCTACATCAACAATCTTGTGAGGATAGCTTTGGTTAGCAAAAAGGCATCCCAAGACTTTCTGTGGCTCAAGGTGGACTAGAACCTTGAGCCTTCCCAGTCATGCATGTACTTGTACCCTTGATCAGGCTGATCCTATAGTGCTGTGTTCAACTCCCAGTTCTCTTGGTAGAACAACACTATGGTGTAACACTGTGATGAGTAAAGAAGAGCAAAGTTCATATCTTTGATGGACTGTGATCAAGACACTGAGAACACAGAAAGGTAAATAAAGCCAAGGAAATGTTACTCCATTCCCAAAGTGCTTTGATGGATACAAAATTGAAACATCTATTAGTTGAAAGACCTCAATATCAGTGTTTCAAGCAACTGGTTGCTTGTACCTGGAAGTAAAATGGCAGCACTGTCTATTATATGCAACAACCACAAAAGCTTCCCCTCAAGACAAACACACATCACCACCATTGAATCTGCAAAAGTTGGAAGTACTTTAAAACTACATGCTATAAGGCATGTTCCTGCTTTGATTTGCTGATCTACCTTGATGGGGTTTTGATCAAAGCTTTGTCCTTCAAATTTTGCAAATACCTATAGTATATTTGCTTATTGAATTAAATCAGGTTTAAGGAACTTCCATGGTAGAAAATTAAGTATTATATCTTTGAATAGAGGAACAGAGCCTTTCAATAGAATTTAAATATATACCTACTGATTTCTTTCAACAACCTCTTTCACATGAAGTGTAAAAATAAGAGAGTGAGAGAGAACATGAGTGGGAGAGAGAGAGAGAGACAGAGACAGAGACAGAGACAGAGATAAGAATAATACTCCAGTGGAAGGAAATGCAGAGGGAGGAATTTATGGACTTCAAAGTCTTGTTCCTCTACAGATTTCTTTGTAATACAAATCTCATTTGCAGTGCAAATCTAAAACATCAGACTCCTTTTTCTTTTTTTCCATTAGCAAGTGATAGGACATTGGCATTCTAATGTCTATAAAGTTCATTATGCACTCAAAAAGTGATTGTCTGAAGTAAAATATTATCACACTATGGAACATTTCAGAGATTTCCATGTGCCCTTGCTGAGTTCCCTCCTCATTAAACTACCCAGTGTGTGTTCTCAGCTGGATAGCATCTTTATAACTTCCAACTAAGTGAAGTGGAGCTCTTGGAAGGCACAAAATGCTGCAGACCCAAGGTGGAAGAAAATGAAGAAAAGCTCGTTACAGGCAGCAAGCATAAAAGCTCCGGCCTTCTGTTGGGGTGGTAAAGATTGATCTGAGGCAGCCTTGGTCACTCGAGATTGCAAGTAGGTATGGAGATATACCTTTTCTCCATTCTCAAGATAAGAACATGAAACAAATTGCACATTCTCTGGGGCATTACTTTGCAGATCTGAGTTCTTGCAACACTGAATTTGTTTTCATCTTTTTGAACTAGTGGGAGAACAGTTAAAAACTTTCACTTCTAAGTTCTGAACTCTGTTGGCTTTGCTTCAATTATATTCAAATGTAGCAAAACCTTTTCAGTGTAGTATTAATTACTGAATTTCACATGTATCTTTGTGGATGTATTTATGCATTACAAAATTTCTTTAGAGTGATTTTCTGTAACTTGAAAAGACACAGGCACACAGAGGTTATATTTTTTGATGGGCAAAAGTATATACAGCTCTATTTCATATGCCTAGTTGCATGACAATAGCTCTCTGCAAGTATTTCTTGTGATAGCAAGCTGAACAATATCAGGATAAGTGTAATGTTCTTTATGATGTAGTGCAACTATGGGAGTGCATGTTATGGTTCCGATATATGAAACTCTTCAAAGAACTTTGAGGCATTGTTTACCTTAAAGAATCTTTATTCGAGCAGCAACACGTCGGCACTTACATAGTCCAAGCCAAAATCTGACTCCCCCTCCCCTCAGCACATAGATAAAAGCACAATTCCCTCCTACAACTAACAGTCATAAATCACATTCTCCAATTAGTTTGTAATGCTGGCTTTCCACCCAGTTCTTCATCCCGCCATGCCTTATCATCTCTTATTACAATATTGTATGTCTAACTAACTCCCATCACATTCCTCCCCCTCCTGCAGTATCATCAGGCGTGAGTTGAGCAGCAGTTTGTGGATTGGAGATAATTGCCTCATTATTCTCTTCGCGCTGGCTTTTGTATGGGGCAGTCTGGATAGAGCATCAGCTAGGAGGTTTTTCCCTCCCGGAATGTATTTTAGAGTGAAGTTAAAACAATTAAAGTATTGTGCCCAGTGCACCTGTTTCGGGGACAATTTGTGGGGAGTTTTCAGTGCTTGTAGATTTTTGTGATCTGTCCATACTTCAAAAGGCACCTTGCTCCCTTCTAGATAGTGTCTCCAGTTTAATAGAGCCCATCTGATTGCAAAAGCCTCCTTTTCCCAGATTGCCCACCTCCTTTCACTCTCAGTAATTTTTTTTGAGGTCTAGGCGCAGGATTGCAAGGCTCCACTTTGATTCTTTTGCAGCACTACAGCTCCGACGACCACGTCGCTGGTGTTTGCTTGAATTACAAAGGGCTCCCCTGGGCAGGGGTGCTTTAGGACCGGCTCAACAGCAAAAAGTCTTTTTAGATTCTCAAAAGCGGTTTGACAGCCCATAATCCATGCTAGTGGTTGGCCCGGTCACGATTTCCCTCCTCCTTTGCCTGTTTTGAATAGTTCTGTAAGGGGTAGGGCAATCTCAGCAAAGGAGAGGATGAATTGACAGTAGAAGTTGGCAAAACCTAGGAAGCTCTGGAGCTGTTTACGAGTCTTTGGGGGCTGCCATTTAATTACAGCTTTCACTTTGGCTGGGTCCATTTCAATGCCCACGTTGGAAATTCTATAGCCAAGATAATCTAATTGGGTCTGGTGAAATTCACATTTTGACAGTTTGACATAAAGCTTGGCATTCAATAGTTTCTTTAACACTTCTCTTACCAGCTTTATATGATCAGTCATATTCGTGCTGTATATCAGGATATCATCAAGATACACCAGAACCCCTTTGTATAAATGATCATGTAGGACCTCATTAATCAACTGCATGAATACAGCTGGGGCCCCCTGTGGTCCAAATGGCATGACTTTGAACTGATAGCTTCCCATGGGGCAGTTAAAGGCAGTTTTCCACTCATCCCCCTCCTTTATTCTCACCCGGTAATATGCCTCTCTCAGGTCTAATTTAGTGAAGACACTCCCCTTAGCCAGGTGGGTTAGTAAGTCCTTCAGGAGGGGGAGGGGGTATTTATTTTCCACACTCACAGCATTGGGACCCTTATAGTCTATGCAGAGACGAAGAGAACCATCTTTTTTTTCTTTAAACGACACAGGGGCTCCCGCAGCAGACTTGGCCCATTCAATGAACCCCCTCTCTAGGTTTTTGTCCATGTATCGCTGCATCTCCTCCATTTTGAGGGGGGACATGGCGTACATTCTTGGTCGTGGGAGTTTGGCTCCCAGCAACAGTTCAATGGAACAATCATTGGGTCGGTGGGGAGGCATGGTGTTGCATTCCTTCTCACTAAATGCCTCCAACAAGTCCCGGTACTTGTTGGGGATGAGTGGCTCGCCTGGTGGCGGTGACGCAGCCATGTGCACTCGCTCGTTGGGTGGGCTAAAGTTTCCTGTAACGTCTGTTGAATCAATAGGGGGCTTGGGACCTATAGGTAGCCTCACAGTTCCCATTCCTTTCTCCCACCAGATAAACGGCTTCCATTTGTCCAACCAGGCTAATCCTAGGATCACAGCCTCAGTCATTTTTGGAGCCACCAGGAAACAAATGAACTCCCAGTGGTCTCGTATTTCGAAGCATAGGAGCTCAGTTAATTGAGTGACTAAAGTCCCTCCCATCAGGGAGCTATCGGCTTGCTCAAATCTACAGGTTTGGAGAGCAGCTTTACTCGTATGCCCATTTTCATGGCAAATGGTAAGCTAATGACGCACCGGGAGCATCCGGAATTGACTAGCACTTTTAAGTCTGCCTGTGCTCCCAACTTAGGGATTATGAGTTTGGCTGGCAGTGAAAAAGATGGGATGTGTCTGAATTTGCAAATAAGACCACCATGTTAAGTCAATACCCTGTCGCTGAAGAGTTTGTCTGTCTTTAAGTTTTCCATCTTTGTCCAAAATATCTTTATAAGTAACGAGTTTATCATAGTTAATTAAATTTGGATAGGAAAAGGCTTCCATTGTTGAAAGCCACTCAGGTATTTTCATGTAAATTTTATGTTTAATTCTTTCCCACTCAGAAAACAATACATTCCTTATGGCATGATTTTGGAAATATTTATGTACTTTATTTTTCTCATACCACAAAAACGCATGCCAACCTATTTGCAGATCATGCCCCTCTAAATAGAGAAGTCGTTTATTTCTCAGTGTGATCCATTCTTTAAGCCAAAGCAAAATGGTTGCCTGGTAATAAAGTCTCCAATCTGGGAGTCCGAAGCCCCCTCTGTCTTTGGAATCTTGTAATAATTTGATTTTAATTCTAGCTTTTTTCCCTTGCCATATAAATCTCATTATTGTAGCATTCAATTCATCGAAGAATTTCTGATTTAACTTAACAGGAACCGTTTGAAATAGAAAAATTAGCTTAGGTAGAATGTTCATCTTAACGGTCGCTATCCTTCCTACCAATG
The DNA here is from genome assembly GCA_023970755.1 of Azemiops feae. Lineage (NCBI taxonomy): Eukaryota > Metazoa > Chordata > Lepidosauria > Squamata > Viperidae > Azemiops > Azemiops feae. The sequence goes on along the minus strand of JALGBA010004173.1, from coordinate 409,571 downwards.
ATAATTGAAGATTTTTCCATTTCTCCAAATCCACTTTTATTTGTTTTAATAGTCTCTCATAGTTGTCCTCTTTTATTGTTGTGTATTTTGAAGTTAAATGGATACCTAAATATTTAACTTTTTTAGCTATTTGAAGATTTGTCTTTTTAGCCAATTGAATTTTTTGTTTGTCTGTCAAATTCTTCGTTAATACTTTGGTCTTTTCCCTATTTATCTTCAACCCTGCCACTTCTCCAAATTTCTCTATTTTCCGCAAGAGTTTAATGGCTGTTTCTAGTGGTTCCTCCAAAATAAAAACTAAATCATCTGCAAAAGCCTGTAATTTGTATTTTTGGTCTTTTATCTCCAATCCTTTAATCTCGATGTCTTGCCTAATATTCCTAGCCAACACTTCCAATGTAAGAATAAATAACAAAGGGGACAATGGACATCCCTGTCTTGTGCCTTTTTTGATTTCAAAGCTATCTGTGTAATCTCCATTTATAAGTATCCTTGCTGATTGTTTATTATAAATTGCTTGAATTGCATTTATAAAGTTTTCACCAAAATCCATCTCCTTCAACTGTTGAAACAAAAATTGCCAATTAAGATTATCAAAAGCTTTTTGCGCATCAAGAAATATAAGCGCCAACTGTTTCCCCGGGTGGTTTTCGTAATATTCCAACACATTTAAAATAATCCTTAAATTATTCTTTATCTGCCTTTTTGATAGAAAGCCATTTTGGTCCGAGTGGACAAATTCAGTCAAAAATTTCTTCATTCTTTCTGCCATTATTGTAGTAAATATTTTATAATCCACGTTTAATAACAATATTGGTCTATAATTTTAAATTTGTGTAAGATCAATGTCTTCTTTGGATATAAGGGAAATGTTGGCTTCTATCCATGAATTTGGTATTTTTATCTCTGAAAAGGCTTCATTACAAAGATCTTTCAAAATCGGGCTGACAATGTCTTGTAAAGCTATATAGAATTCTGCAGAGAGACCATTAGGTCTCGCAGTTTTATCCTTCTTTTGCCTTTTTATCGCCTCTGTAATCTCCATCATTGTTATGTTCTCATTTAATATGTATTGCATATTCTTTGGAAGATCCGCTTCTTTTAAATAATCCTGTATTGCCTCATTCGAAACCACCTCAGTCTTATAAAGTGTCTCATAATAAGCTGTAGTAATTTTTTTAATTGCATCATTATGGCAGTATAATTGGCCCTTTGAATCTTGTAGTTTACTTATCAGTCTTTTTTCTCTTTCTTTTTTCAATTTATATGCCAGCCATCTTCCGGGTTTATTGGCATTTTCAAAAAAATTATGTTTAGATTGTTTAATCTGTTCTGCCCTTATATCCATCTCCAGTAAATTTAATTTGTGTTTTATTAATTCCATTTGTGTCTTCAACTTTTTCTTTTGTGGATCATTTCGTAGCTCCAGCTCCAAGTTACTGAGTTGTTCTTTCAATCTTAGCTGTGCTTGTTTCTTTTCTTTATTCTTTTTGGCAACATAGGTTATAGCCACGCCCCTAAAATAAGCTTTCACTGTATCCCATACATTTTGAGTGGAGGTTTCTTCTTTCTTCTTTATTTTTTTAAAAAATTCCATTTCTTTCGTTGCTAAGTGTAAAAATTCTTTTTCTTTCAGTATAGCTTTGTTCAGCCACCATCTTAGTTTCTTTCTAGTTCCTTTCCACGTCATTCTAATTGGATTATGATCTGCCCAAATATTAGGTTCTATTTCAATCTCATGTATCATAGTCTTCAAATCATAGAAAGTCCATATCATATCAATTCGTGACCAGGATTTATGCCTATTTGAATAAAATGTATATTGTGCTTTATCCGGGTTCATTTCTCTCCTTGTATACTCTCTCCTGTACTCTCCTGTACTCTCTTGTATATTCTCTCCTCTTGTATACCTAATTTGTCTTTCATCTTTAGAAAAGAATTAGATAAGGTATTTCCCCCTTTTTTTCCTTGTTTGTAGCTCTTATAATCCTGTTTTGCATCAGCTATCGCATTAAAGTCTCCAAGAATACAAAGATTTTGATAGTTTAATTCCATTAATTTATCATATAATTGCTGAAAAAATTGGTCTTGTTTCTCATTGGGGGCATATATCGCAATCATCAGAATTTGTTTTTGATTCCATGTAATTTCCACCATTAATAGTCTTCCTTCATCATCAACATAAATTTGTTTTGGATTCATCTTCTCTTTTATATAAAAGGCTACCCCTCTTTTCTTTTGCAATGCCGATGAAAAATAAAGTTTGCCTATTTTTGGTTGTTCTAAGAATCTAAAATGTTGTCTTTTTATATGCGTCTCTTGAAGACAAATTATATCCATTTTCAATTTTTGTAATCTATAAAATATTTTACTCCTTTTTGGTGGGGAATTAAGACCATTTATATTTGTTGAAAAAATTTCAATTTCTTCCATAATTTTAGTTTTATTTGGATCTCAATCTTCTAGGAGAAGTTATCTGTCTCTGATCTTTGGGCCTTACATCTTCTTCTGATTGAGTCTTTTTAGGTTCTTCCTCTTCTGTTTGTTTCGATGCTCCTGCTTCTGTCATTTCCTCTGGTTTCTTAGACCTGATATCGCCTTCTTCCAGAAAGGTTCTATGATTGTTAAAAAATTCCTCTGCTTTAAGTGGAGTATCCAATCTATATCTTTTCGAGTCCCAAAAGATTAATAATCCTTCTGGGACCAACCATCTAAAATTCACTCCTTTATTCAGCAGTTTCCTTGTTAAAAATTGATATTCTCTTCGAGCTTCTCTTATTCTTTTCAGAATCTGTTTAAGAATTACAAGTTCTTTATCTTTATATTTCAATGGTTGGTCTCTTATTGCTCTCAAGATCTCATCTCGTGTTGATCTTTTGAGAAATCTTACGTGAACCTCTCTGGGAACTCTATTTCTTCTTGCATAGCTTGAATTGACTCTAAAAACCTGATCCATTTCTTGTTTCATTTGGTCCATTTCCATTCCAAGTTGTTCCGCCAATAACTCGCTCATCAACTCTAACAGATTCTCATCCTTCTCTTCTATGATATTTTGGAATCTTAGGAAGTATGATGCCCTTTCCATCTCCATGACAGCCATGCTGTCTTCCAATTCCGCATTTACTTGCACCAATCTCTGGTTCTCATCTTGTAATGCTTCTAGTTTCTGATCAACCATCTCTGACTTATCATCTATTTTTTGCATTCTTTGTTGAGTGTCTATCATCGCCTGTTGGAAAGTTTCCATTTTTTTATCCATTTTAAGAAGATCACTTTTCAAGTCTTCATAATTTTTGTCCAAATCTTTTTTCATTTCCATTTTGGAATCTGTAATTGCTTGGAGTATCGCTTGCATATCTTTTTGTTGGGTTTCCTGTTGTAAATATGTAGTAATTGATATTTGGGGGGCTGGGCTCACCGAGGTTGAAGTGGGAGCCAAAGAGCCCTTCTTCACCCCTTTAGCCAAATTTGAGATGCTTATCTTCTAATTGTTGTATTTATTTATAATCCACTAAGGAGCCCAATGGCTAGTTATAATCCACCAGAGGGCCCGATGTCCAATTGTAATCCAATGCCCTCCTATTATCAGGAGACAAGGCAAACCTAATTTGAAAGAAAGAAAAAAGGAAAAAAGAAAGGAGAAACAGAAAAAAAACAGAAAAAAAAACAGAGTGGCTTTTCCCACTTATTAAGTCTTCCTTTCCTTCCAAAAGTGAGATGATTTCTCCAATTAAAGAATTTTAAAGTAGTCCAAATTAGTTCTTCTTAAGATCACTTAAACCGCCGTTTGCACGGGAGGGGGGGAGCAGATCCACCTCCTTCCTCCCATCAGGCTTCCAGCTTCGAGTTAAAGACAGGCTATCTTTTTTTTCCCAATAAAATCCACTTCACAAAGAGAAAAAAAGCAGTCTTACCCGTCCCGGCTGCTTGCCTTCCAAATCAGCTGTTTTCTGTCTCCGACGATCAGCTGAGAATGGCAACTCACATAAATGCGATCCACCTTTCTTTTGCTGGTTCCAGTGGCTGCTTTGGGTTCGGTAAGCTGGCTACTGCCAGCTCCCTTTCCTCAAAGGTTCGCCCTTCTGTGGCCACCCCTCCAGGGTGGCATTTAGCCAAAACGGGCCCACCAGCGAAGAAATTTCGGACCCGGGGAGCAGAGCAATTTTTCCCCGGGTCTACAGTCAGCGACATCACTGGAAGCACAGACAAGATATGAAAAAGATATAAAATCTACAGGATTTTATAAAGAACAGACACCACTAGATAAAATATTGTTAAAAACAGACGAAAATTTGATTAAAAAATGCTATAAATTTCTGCTAAGATGGAAGATGGAAGAAGAACAAGTAAAGGAAACAATGATAGTATGGGCAAAGAACTTTGGATATTCCATAGACCTAGAAGATTGGCAAAAACTGTGAGATCGAAATATCAAATTTACTAAAGCAGCTGCATATAAGGAGAATTTATATAAAATGTTTTATAGATGGCATATGACACCAGTTAGACTAGAGAAAATGTTTAAAAATGTATCAAATATTTGTTGGAAATGTAAACAAAAACCAGGGACTTATTATCATATCTGGTGGATATGCCCTAATGCAAAGAAATATTGGTTTAAGATTCATATATAGTTAGAAAAGATGACTAAGATACAGATAGAATTCAAACCGGAACTGTTTTTATTAGGAATATTAGGATCTAACTATGGAAAAGAGAATGAATATTTAATTTTACATATATTAACAGCTGCGAGAATAGCATTTGCCCAATTTTGGAAAAATGAAAAGATACCACCTGATCAGATTATTATTACGAAAATATTGGAATGTGCAGAAATGGATAGATTAACTTTAGAAATCAAAGAGAAAGAAGACACAATTTACTTTAAAACATGGGAAACATTCTATCAATGGTTAGCAATACGACAGAACAAAAAAAGGTTATGAAATTAAATAAGATAAATGATGTATTTTTTAATTATTATTTTTAACCTCTATGTCAGATGTTTACTTTTAACTATAAGTAATTATAATTAATAAGCAATATATTGGTATTTATATGTAACTATATTTAGTTAGTAATATATTATTAATAGTATACTGATTATTGTTATTTATAGAATGAATGATATGTATTGGTTAAGTTTTTATTATTATTAGTGACAAATTTATTTACTATAGCTTTTTAGTATTATGTTAACTATGCACATTTAATACGTATACCCGGATGATAGTCTGCTTGCTAAAGCATTCATTTACTGTTGGGGGTAACCCCATTATTGTATCTATCCCTACCCCTGGTTTTTTCACCCTATGTTATACCTTTACCCACCTTTCCCTTTTTTATCCCCATAAAAATAATAAAATATATTTAAAGAAAAAAAGATGGGATGTGTCGACTAACCATCGGGTTGTTCTCTCCTTCGTCGTCGCTGTCGAAAGAGGGTAGAGCGGGGGTGGATCCAGCCTTAGTCACGGCATCCTCCTGCGTGGGGGATGTGACTTGGGCAACCAGTTCCTGTGTGATCCAGTTGGATTTCTCTCTCATTGGCTGCTGGGTAGGTTTCTTTCTCGCTGTTAGTCCTGGTCTATTCTGCTGTTGGGGGTAGGGGACTGGGCAATTCGCTGCTCAATGTCCCTGCTGTCTGCATCGGAAGCACTTGATTGGTGGGCCTGTAGGTTGCCTGGGTCCTTCAGCAGTCACAGCAATTGGATGTTTTTCGGGTGGTGGTTGCCGTTTGGGTTTGGCTCAGCTTCAGGTGGGGGAGGCTTCTTATAGTGGGTAAGCTGAACGTCTAGTCTTACTGCTGCCTGGTACCATTTTTGCAGCTGATCAGGTACTGCTTGATAGATGCATGCCTGAGAGAGGTGATTGTCCAACCCTTCCCTGAAGTGATGGACTATGGACTGCTCACGCCACCTCTCTATCTGACTCTCATACGTACTCCAGGGCAGGCCTGCCAGCTTGTTTTATTTTATGGATTTGTTCTTCTGCTTTGAGGGCAATGGATGGGTCCTCAAATCTTTTTCTCAGTCCTAGGAGGAAGAGGTGGGGGTCCTCCAATTTGGGGGCTTGCTCATTATATAAGTTGTTCACCCATTCGGATGCCTCTCCCTCTAAGCCGGACGCAATCACATCGACCATAGCGGCTGGGTCCAGGTAGAGATAGGCCCAGTGGTTAAAATGAGAGCACACTTGGTTGAGAAAAAAAAATCAGCTTCTCTGGGTCCCCATCGAAGGTTGCTCTGAAAGGTGGAGCAATCATTGGCTGCTGGGCTCTCCACTGTGGTTGTTGCATCCCCAGTTGCTGTTGGCCCCAATCTGGCTGCTGATTCAATGGCTACTGGAGCCCCCCCATGGCTGTTGCACCCCCAGTTGCTGCTAGGGCCACCACCCTGGCTGCTGCTGCATTCCCAGGGGAGGCACATTTGGGATCTGTTGCCATTCCCCCTGCTGTTGGTCTGCTGGGAGCTGTGGCATCTTCAACTGCTGTAAGGCCCCCTGCAGCCTCGGAGGGGGTTGTTGTTGGAACTCCATCATCTGCAGGCCCCTCAGTGGTTGCTGTACATTAGGGGGCGGTGACCAGCCTCCTTGCTGCGGTCGTCCTCCCACCAGCTGCTGATCTCCTGGCTTCTGCACCACCCCAAGCTGTTGCAAGGCCTCTATTAGCTGCTGCAAGCTCAGAGGTTGCTGACCATCCACATGCGGGGGCTGCCAAACTCCCTACTGCTGCAGGGGCCTCAGACTGGGGTTCTCTCTCTCTGTGGGGCTGGAGCCCCTGTCAGGGGATTTCAGGGGCTGGAAGGCTGTCTGATCTGCAAAGGAGGGGGTGGAGGCTTCTCTTGGCAGGAGTTGATTTCTGCTTCTCTGTCCTAGCCCTTCAAATCTCTCCACTGACTGGCTACAAGCTGCAGACAGGCATTCCCACTCACTCGAGTCCTCAGTGGCAGACGTCCTGGTAGCTCTCCACCGGTCTGCTTTTGAAGCCTTTGTGGATGGCAAGGCAGTCTCGAGGCGTCTGGAGTCTCTGTTGGGCTGGGCCCAATCTGACGACCAGATCAGCTCTCCTAGCTGCTTGGGTTTTGCCTCCAGCTGGGAGTCCTGCAAAAGCTCTTCCTCCCCCGGCTTGTTTGCTGTTGCTTCCCCCCCGGGGTAGCAGCTGCTGCCGGGTTGCTGGCTTCAAGCAATTTCTTTTCCTCCATGATGAAATCTTCTCCCGAATCTTTGTCAGCTTCCCTCAAGTCTGGGGACAGCGACTGGGGCTCAGGACCCCTAGAAAGTTTGTAGATTTTGGCTTAATGTTATGGTTCTGACATATGAAACTCTTCAACGAACTTGGAGGCATTGTTTACCTTAAAGAATCTTTATTCAAGCAGCAACACATCAGCACTTACATAGTCGAAGCCAAAATCTGACTCCCCCTCCCCTCAGCACATAGTTCAAAGCACAATTCCCTCCTATAACTGTCATAAATCACATTCTCCAATTAGTTTGTAATGCTGGCTTTCTGCCCAGTTCTTCATCCCACCATGCCTTATCATCTCTTATTACAATATTGTATGTCTAACTAACTCCTATCACATTCCTCCCCCTCCCCCAGTATCATCTAATTCTAACAGTAAAGCATAAGAAAGAAAAAGGCTGCATCTCCATATGTTGTCAAAGCAAGAACATCCAATGTTAGCAGCGTTGACATTGCATTTACAAATCTAGTTTTGAAAGTTCACTAAGAACACATTTGCAGAGGGAAAACATTTCAATCGGGTTCAGTTTTTGAGAAGAATTTACTACATCTATCCCCAATAAATATGTGAATAAGAAAATTAGTATTCAGAAGGTTGTGCCATAGTTCTTCACATTTTTAAGTATACAAAATCAGCTAAGTTACATATATTAACAACATTGCATGAAAATGCACAAGAAGTTTCATAAATACTTCTTTAAAATGTTGCAATTGTTACTGAATAAGGACAGAAAAAATGTAAATGTAAATGAAATGGAAGGTCACTGAAGATAACTAAAATGTCTATCCTTCAGTGAATATATATATAAGTAAATCAGACCTAAATTCTTCAACAAAATGGGATTTCCAAAGGAAATTCCTTCTTACCCACCTGCACTCAATCTTTCCTCTCAATCTTTTTTCTCAACCATCTGGAATTGACCACAGAGAAAAGAAGAAAAGCACAATAATATTGTCTATGGAGATTCTCAGTCATCCAGGTTGTCAGGGCCCACTTCAAAACCTCATCCTAAGAAAGCAGTACTCATGGAAGCAGTTTCTTCCAAAAGGAACTTTTATTAGGAGAAGCTGACAGCAGGCATAGTAGACAGGATCTGAGGGTTTCCCACTCAGATCAATAGGTTAAAAGTGTCCCAAGCAAAACCTCAGCCCATAGTCCATCCGGTCAGTTCAAATGGGCCAATCCCCAGGTGTTAAGTCCATTGTGGGAAAGAGTAGATAACGCTGGGCTGTCTCAGGATTGCAGCGATGTTTTGTCGGCTCTTCACACCTTCCCTTCCGAGCATGGAGATAAAACCATTTGCCGGAGGCACATTCCTTTCTCCTCCCCCTTTTTCTAGCTGACATCAAGGGGAGAAATAGTTCACAGAGGAAGTATGTAGAAACAGCAAAGTGTTACAATGTAGCAACAGAGGATAATAAAGCAATAGCCCGCAGTTCTTTCCCCCCTCCCCTCCAGGAGTATGGCAGAACCCAGAAGTATAGAGAGAACAGAGTTTGAGTTTAAAGCAAGAAATATGGGTTAGAATATGGGTTCTGACACAGGTTATGGGACACTTTGGGACACAATAATATTGTGTTTCCCATCCCCATTTCCTGCAAATGATGCTGAAGAATAGCATGATTTACAATATTGAAAACTACTGAGAAATTGAAAGACCCAACTCCCATCCTGGATACATCATAGATTTTATTCTAATATATAACTAAGGGGTAGATTTTGAAGAATGTAGAGGAAATATTGGGGACAGGAAAGTGCACTTGTGAATTTCTACATTGCTGAAATTCACTCACTGCATATAGAAGGAGGAGAAATGGTTAATAAAAGTATAGTATATGATTCTTTCAGTGGCATTACATTTTCAAATAGGAATGTGTACTATACTATACAATTAATCTGCAGAGTATCCACTGAAAACACTTGATAATCACTTTAGAATTGTAAATGCATTTGTGATTGTTAACACAGTAGAGATGTTTTTGTGCTACCAACATTTTGCAGGGACATGATGAGCTCTTGTCATCTATTAATCCCTCTGTAATACAGGCTACTGACTATGATTATAGGTGTATGTCTTTGCAAGTTATGTTTGCAAATAATTTAAAGACAAAGCAAGTATTATTGTCTTAGATAACTAGGTTTATTCACATTCAAGCTATGTTCAAGACTAGAATGAGTGGTCAGGGTAATGGGATTTATTTACAATACAATGTAAATGTTATTTTCAGCAAGCTTTCTTTTCATTTCGAAATAATTAAACAGGAAGCAAAGATAACATATGGCTAATATCTAAATATTCTCTGGCTTTGTGCTGTCTGCCTATCACAATAAAATGCATTCAGCTATTTATTCATGCTGGTAGGTAAACTAATGAAACTTATTACCTGACCAGTTGTTAGTGTCTTAGCAATAGAAGCCATGAAGTTGGCTTGTTTGCTTGCTTAGAATAGGACTCAAAAGGAATAGCATTTTTGGAAGAAAAATAATATATTGAATTTTGAATTACAATCAGTAGTATGATTGATGACTGCTTCATGCTGAGATTTTCCTAAAACCTTCTAGCAGGAAATAGATCGATCCATCCTACTTTGATCACCTACCTAATGAATCATCCTTTTCTGACTTTCTGCTCTCTGAATGTGTGAATATGACAGCTCCTAGAATTCAAAGATGACAGTTTAAGAAGGGAGGGAAAGAGACCCTGAATTGATTTGTGTTTAAGTTAAAACGTATACTTATTTCAGTAATCTTAGATTTACACAGAACTGGTGTGGATAAATCAATATTCCTCTAATATTTCTGAGCATGGCATAAGTATTCAAGTTGGCCTTGGTATTTTAGGTAGGTAGAATTTTTTTATTCCAAAACCCTACTTAAGGAGACCCATAGAATAATATGGCTCTCCCTTGCTTCCAAAAGAAAGGAAATCAGAATCTTAGTCTTTCCTCCAATAATATATTGTAAAAACAAAATAAAATGAGGATCTTATTGGATTAAAATCCTGTGAATGAAGTGCTAATTATTTTTCTTTTACTTCTATTGCAATCATTTCTTATTTTATATGAGCATCAAGGAGTTGGTTAGCATCAATAACTGATTGTCTGATGCCTGGCGAGGTAGATTGCTATTTTCAGCCACCCAGGGAGCAATGATTACAACAGGGTGTGACAGTAAGAGTACATAATTAGCTCAATAAGGATGATACTGAGATGGTATTTTTAAGGTTCATTAATTAATATAGTGAGATACATCCTTGGTAATCAGTGTTGCTAAAAATCTGCCTGGAGTCAATATTCAGGACACCATGACATTCCTGTTAAAGTCATTGCCAGATTTGTCAAAGAATGTCTTGTGTAATTTATATGCAAAAGAAGGTGAGTGAATTACAGCATACACAAAGAGACCTGAATGCAGGCAGAAAAAGTCTAAACTTGTCTAAAAAAAATAATAACAGCAACAGCAGCATCCCTTTTCATTTTTCTCAGCTCATAATTGCCAGTTTTATTTCTTCCCCCTATCCCACCCCACCCACTGAAAAGAAATCCTATGATATGGATATTCAGAAGAAAATTTGAAAAGCAAATATCACCTCATCAGATAACTAAGAGATTAACTTGATTTGTAGTCTATATATGGCAAATACAAAATACCTATTATAAAAATTATGTTTTTATATCTCCTATGGTTTTCTTGACATTTATGTAGATAATGTTCTGAACAATTTTAATAATCTGATAACTTGTTTCTATTCTACTATGGGCTAATGTTTTCTTTCAATCCATCATTTTATGAACTTTTTCAGTTCTCATGCACGTCACTTCCATACCCAAAGAGTATGGATACCAAGAAATTTCTGGTCAATTTGGAGACATTGTATTTATCGTGCAGCTAATCTCAGATGTTTGCAAAAAAATTAACAAACAAGCAACAATTATGGAAAACAGTTGCAGATTATCAGTAAATGTGAAGTCAAGATTGCATATAAGATACATATATGATTGTGGCTGTCACAAAATTGACAATAAGACTGTACATCTCTAGATGGAATGTCATTAAGAAAATAAGAATATGAACAAGCTTAAGAGCATATTCTAATACCCTTTTGTACATTGAACAGACTTGTAAGGACCTACCTCAGCTAAGCCACCCAAGAAAGCAGAACTCTTGAAACAGGCATTGTCTCAAAAGGAACTTTTATTAGGGGCTAGTGACAGCAGGGAATCAAGGTGAGATCTGAGAGAAAAACCCGTGAAGCAGTATATTAAAAGCAACATTCAATACTCCTCCCCCCAGAGTCCCAGTATTCGTTTGAATACCAGCCAATCCATAGATGGCATCGTGTTTTGGTAACTGGTCTTTTCAGCGGGCTCCTCAAGGTCTTTCTCACTTTAAATTTCTTCTGGCTCCAAGTGCAAACCGTCTCTCAGATAAGGGAGAGAGATTCCATCCCCTGGGGGAAAGGGCATCCTGCAGACAGTGCAAATTAATCCCAAAGGCTCCCCCCTCCCAACAGAATGGTAGGCCACGAAGAAAGGCTACAGAAAAGTAGAAAATAGACTTCTGGTTTGCCAACATGGCCGCTGCAGCCGCTTGGAAGGCGACTCCGTCTTCCACGTCTGCTTTTCCTTCACTGGGGGACCCTGGAAAGGGTCGAAAGTCGCCCTGTAGGGGCAACCAGCAAGGAGGGGACCCCCGCTTGATCACAGGAGGGCAGCAGCCCTTCTGCTTGATCCGGGCAGCCCCCGAAACTGGCAGAGAAAAGACCGGCCGTAGCAATATGGCTCATCATTAGGCTGCAGACAGCCGAAGTCAAATCTACTATCAAGCACTCTGAAAGCAACGCGGATGAAACTGGGTGAGATCTGATCTTCTCTTTACCCCAAGTACCTTCTTTTCCTGTAAAGGCTGTTTGAAGTATCTTCCCCCTGTGAGGAGAGAGGGAAGGGAATTTTTATTCCACCCTCTAAGAATAGCGGCATCTGACTACCCAGGGGAATCAAAGCATTAAAAAGAACAACTTTAATCTAATTGGATTTTATGTTCCTGAAACTTGGGGACCAAAAATTTTCCTATTTCTATTGGAGACTTTTGTTTTTATCTACAAAAAAAGAAATAAAATTGGAAAAAGAATTAGAAAAATTCAGGACTTAAAAAACTCTAAATGGCATCGTTGACATCTTGTGGTGAAGCTTGGTATTGCAATTTGTTATTTCCTAAAAAGAGACTTGACTCAAAGCCCAGACCTTAGATAAGACCTTCTTGACCTTGGTACCATCTGTGAAAGACTTAGCTGCAAGAGAACAGCTGGGCAGCAAAATTGGCCTACTTGAACTATGAATGTAAACCTTTACTGACTTTTGCTTAACAAATAACTTTTACTAGAAAGACTATTTACAAATAAGTGAAAGAGATGGATGAAGACCAGGGAAATATTCTTTCTATGTTGAAAGCAATACATGAAACCATTCTTTTAGCTTGTGATAAAATAAGACCTAAAATAAAAGATCAAGATGCCAGCTTAGATGCACAAAGCCAAATTTTGACTACAACCAAAAAACCAACAATGCAGAAGATAACGGAAGAAGTGGGACAACCAAATATGAAGACAGAGGACCCAATTGATCATCAAATACACCTGATGGGAAATCCAGAAAAGGAAGTGACAACATTGAAAATGGAAATGACTCTCTATACAAATCAGAATAAATTTGAAAAAGAGGTGGAACAGACTGAATTGAAGACAAATATATTAGAGCAAACATGGGGAACTGGAATAACAGAGAGACAATTTAACGAATACAAATGGGCTAGTCCTTCCAGAAAACTGGCAATCAAATGGTCTCCTTTAATTCAAATAACATATATAGGAATAGAGGGAGATATGGAAGCCTAGTTGGCAAAGGAAGAAAGCTAGAATAAGGTTGAAAAAACTGGGATTTTGACTCATTAGAGGGGATTTTATATTGCCAATTAGTGGGTTAAAGGGAGATTTTGAGACAAGGGGAATTTTGGTTATTAGATTTGAAATATTTGAAACCAGTTGAAAATAAGGAGTTTATTGGTTTAATATTTAAAAATTAGACTTAAAAGGGAAAAGAAAATTAAATATTATGAATATGTTTGATTTATTGATTAACCCAGGCAATATATATAATGGTTTTGATTTATTAAAGGGGATATTGTGTTATTAAGTAGATGATTTAATATGGTGGGAAATAGATAATTCTTAGGAAATAGAACAAGATTATATTTAAATAGATAAAAAGTGTATTTTGGATATTATAGTTTGTTATGAAGTGAGATAAGGAAAATTTTGGTTACCCAAAGTCTGAAAATTATAAATATCAAAGGTTAAATTGGAATATTGATAAGAAATTAAAAATTGAGTAAAAATATGGATTGTTTATGAAGATTGAATGTAATTAAGATATGTATAAGCTAAAAAATTATTGATAAATGTAATAATGATGTTTTTATTGAGCTGATATAATTAGAAATGTACCAACCTGAATATGAGACAGTAATTGTTAAGGGAAAAAGAGAAGAAATATTTGATGTTGTAGCCTGAGATTTGCACTAAGATTTTGTTATTGAGCTATTGATTAACCCAGTCACCATGTTGCTTTTTAAATATTCAAATGGAAAATTGGAAAATTAATAAAATATTATTAAAAAAAAGAAAAGTAGAAAATAGACATAGGGTTAAAATACATTTCTTTGGAGACCTGACATACGGACCCCCTAGAAAAATGGGTAATCCACCTGCGAAAACATAAAAAAGGATGGGGAAGAAAACAGATAGAACAACCACATTAATCAGGCTTATCAGGGTATTTTGAGTGAAAACGCTTAAGTAACTTAGGAGCTCTAACATGCTTTTTGTATACCCATTCATTTTGAGCAGAGGGAAGGTTTTTCCAAGCTACTAAATATTGAGTAGAACCATGGTGTTTACGGGAATCGAGGGTGTCACGTACTTCAAAGTGTTGCTCCCCTTCCACCCAGAGGGGTTGGGGGCCTAGGTTAGATATAAGCTCAGGTTTAAGCAAACTACGATGAAAGACATGATGGATCTGTCTTAGGCTTTTAGGAAGCTCTAGTTCCATAGTTACTGGGTTAATAATGCATTTAATGGGAAAAGCTCCTACAAACGTAGGACCTAACTTCTTAGAGGGTTGCAAGGATTGCAAATATGTTGTAGAAAGATAAACTTTGTCTCCAATCTTAAAAGGTTTCTGCTGTACCCTCTTTTTATCAGCTTGGGCCTTATAGGCGTCTCAGGCTTAATCTAGTGCTTTACGTACTACTGGCCAGGTATTTTGTAATTGTTTGATCCATTCTTGCAAAGAGGGAATGTCAGGTTCTTTAACAGACAATTCTGGAATGGGGATGAATGTCTGGCCATTGGCAACCTGAAAAGGAGTATAACCAGAACTCGAATGTACAGCATTATTATATGCAACTTCTGTGAAAGGCAACAGATCACTCCAATTATCTTGCTGATAGTTGATAAAGCATCTAAGGTACTGTTCTAGAACTGAGTTCAGTCTCTCTATCCCCTCATTCATTTGAGGATGGTGACTAGGTGATAGCCCTTGACTAGAACCCAAGAGGTCCAGAAAGGCTTTCCAGAACTTAGAAGTGAACTGAACCCCCCTGTCTGAAATTATGCGTTGTGGAGCCCCATGGAATCAATAGATGTGCTGCACAAATAGTTTAGCTAATGTCTTGGCTGTGGGATCTTTGGGCATGGGATGAAATGGGCTTGTCTAGAAAACAAGTCTGTAACCACCCAAATAACTGTATTCCCAGCGCTTTCAGGAAGCTCCACAATAAAATCCATAAAGATCTTTCTCCAGAGTGCTGAAGGGCTCGCGACTGGTTATAAAAGTCCTGGCATCTTCCCTTGCCTCTGTTTAGCTGCTGTACATATGGGACAACTCACTACATAGTTTTCTATGTCCTTTTTCAAGGAAGACCACCAAAATTGCCTTTTTAGTAGATTTAGGGTTTTGACAAATCCAAAATGTCTAGCAACCTTTGAATCATGTCCAGCTTGCATTATTCTCAGTGTTAGAGTTGCTGGAACATATATTTTCTCTTCAACCCAAGCCAGCTCATCTTTAATTAAACACAGGTTCTTGTGTTCCTGGAACCACTCATCAGTTTCCAGTGCTTTTTTGAACTCCTGGCATGTTGTCTTGTCTATTGGCATCATGACCTTACTTTGTGCTCGGGTAGTGACAGACGCTGCAAATTGTTTAGGAATCATAAATGGTTTAACTACTTCAGATTTTCCACTATTATATTCTGGCATTCTAGATAGGGCATCTGCTAGGAAATTCATACCCCCAGGGAGTAATGGATTGTAAAGTTAAATTGGTGGAAATGTTGGGACCACCGTGCTTGTTTGGGAGACAACTTCCTAGGGGTTTTCATCGCTTCAAGGTTCTTGACACTCTTCCGTCCATTTCAGTGGCTGGCTGGGCTTCGGCTTGTCCCTGCCCTTAGTCTTTAATAGATTTGTAATGGGGAGTGTGATTTGTGAATTGAGGGAATTAACTACCAGTAAAAGTTCACAAAGCCTAAAAAGCTTTGTAATTTCTTTCTAGTACGAGGGGGCCCCCACTCTAGTACAGCTCATACTTTCTCTGGGTCCATTTCGATACCCTCGTTGGAGATGCGATAGCCCAAATAGTCAATACGGTCTTTGTGGAATTCACATTTGGAGAGTTTGGCATATAACTTAGCAGAGCACAGCTTGTTTAATACCACTCTAATTAACTTAATATGCTCTGCCTTGGTTTTGGTGTAGATTAAGATGTTATCAAGGTAAACTAAAGGTAAACACCCTTGTACAGGTGCTCATGAAGAAACTCATTGATTATTTGCATAAACACAGCAGGAGCTCCCTGGAGTCCAAAAGGTAGCACCTTAAATTGAAAGCAGCCCATGGGGCAATTAAATGCAGTTTTCCATTCATCCCTCTCCCGTATTCTTATGTGATAATACTCTTCCCGCAAATCCAGCTTAGAGAAATTTTTTCCTTTTGACAGGTGCGCTAAAATATCTTTCATAAGGGGGAGGGGGTAGAAGTTTTCCACACATACAGCATTCAAGCCCTTATAATCTATGCAGAGACAAAGCGACCCATCCTTCTTTTCTCTGAATAGCACGGGGGCTACCACCCGGGGTCTTGTAGGTTGGATGAAACCCTGGGCTAAATTCTTGTCAATAAACTTACAAAGCTCATTCAGTTCCCTAGGGGTCATGGAATACATCTTCAGTTTTGGAAGCTTCGCCCCTGGAACAATTTCAATGGCACAGTCCATGGGGTGGAAGCTCATCTGACCTCTGCTCACTGAACACTTTGGCTAGGTCCCGATATTCCCGTTGGAGGCTCTATAATTCCTGTTCGCTGAGGGTGGAGGCTAAATTTGCGACATAGTCCATGCCTCCCACCCTTTCCTTTGGAGGGAGGAGGGGCCCTCTTCTTCAGAAATTTCAAGCGCCCTTCCCTCCAATCAACTATGGGGTTCCATTTTTTTAACCATACCAAGCCTAGTACTAATGGCTATTCCATGCTAGGAGCCACAACAAATGCTAAAGTCTCTGAGTGGTCTCCCATGGCAATATGCAGGGGCGTGGTGGCAAAACTGGTGGGGATTCCCCCTGCAATGGACCCATCGAGTTGGCAGAAAGTGATTGGGGTTTTAAGTCTCCTGAGGGGTATTCCCATCCTCCCCACTAGTTCTGGGCTGATTAAGCAGCGGGTACAACCTGAGTCCAACAAAGCTGCTAATTTTACTCTCTTCCCAGCGCCCAGTATGGACAGTTCTAGGGGCATGGTTATGTGGTCAATTGGGCCACTTACCATAGTCACTGTCATCCACCTTGGAGTCATTGTTTGCAGGAGCAGGAGCTCAACCCTCCACCCCACGAGCTCAGGGAAGCTCTATGGTCTCCTCGAATGCCTTTACCAGTTGTCTTGGGTGCGGTATCATTTTTGTAGGTCTGCCGGTGGATTTCCGGTCTCCTCTCTTAGCTGGCACCTTGCTGCGGCAGTCGACTGCTCAGTGCCCCTCTTTTCCGCATTTGAAGCAGGCAGTAGAGCAGGGTGTGGTCAGTGATGGCCAGGCCGTCTCAGCTCTCCTCTCAGATGTTGGCTTGAAGGTGGGTTTTACCGGGTGGTGCAGGTGTTTGCATTGGTCTATTTCCACCTCTTCTGCTAAGAGGCACCAATCGTACAATTGCCCCGGTGCTCCACAAGCCACAAAGGCATTGTACAGGTCTTTATTCAGGCCATCCTGGAAGCAACTTACCAGGATGTCCTCTGGTCAGTTTAAGTGGCTGGCCAACTCCCAGAACTTCTCAGTGTATTCAGCTACTGGTCATCATCGTTGCTTCACCATCTTTATGTGCTTGCGGGCTTTCTTATCTGCAAGGCGATCTTCAAAATGACGCCGGAGGCCTGCCATGAACCATTTAAAATTTCTCAGCTCCAGAGTGTTGCAGTTGTAGAGGGTCACCATCCAGTCAGCTGCTGTCTTCTAGTGCTAGGGTGACCACTCTGACTTTCTCCTCATCTGTAGGCAGTGTTCTTCCATATATTTGCATGTAGGTGAATATTTGGGCTAGGAAGAACCCAATCTCTTGGGATTCCCATCAAATTTCACCCCCAATGGAATTAGCTTCACCTCCGCTGATTGGGATATGAGTCTTTGGGGCGGCCATGGCCATTGTGCCGCTGCTGCAGGGGGACAGCAACCACCACTTAAGGCACCACTACCTCTTCTTTGCACTATGCAAATCTCACCTTATGTAAGGACCTACCTCAGCTAAGCCACCCAAGAAAGCAGAACTCTTGAACAGGCATTGTCTCAAAAGGAACTTTTATTAGCGGCTAGTGACAGCAGGGAATCAAGGTGAGATCTGAGAGAAAAACCCGTGAAGCAGTATATTAAAAGCAACATTCAATACTCCTCCCCCCCAGAGTCCAAGTGTTCGTTTGAATCCCAGCCAATCCACAGGTGGCATCATGTTTTGGTAAGTGGTCTTTTTGGCGGGCTCCTGAAGGTCTTTCTCACTTTTGATTTCTTCTGGCTCCAAGCGCAAACTGTCTCTCAGATAAGGGAGAGACATTCCATCCCCTGGGGGAAGGACATCCTGCAGACAGTGCAAAGCAATTCCAAAGGCTCCCCCCTCCCAACAGAATGGCAGGCCATGAAGAAAGGCTACAGAAAAGTAGAAAATAGGCATAGATTAAAATATATTTGTTTGGGGACCTGACAAGACTTGTGTTCACAAATGATTGCTTTTTTTTAAAAAAAAAAAACTTTTTATTGATTTTCTAATGTTACAATTATATCTTTGAAAAACAATGTGGCGGCTGAGTTACAATAATTTAATTACATACAGGTATTATTAGTACAAGTCTCCAACTATTACAGCCAATATTTCCTCTCTTTTTCCCTTAATATGTACTGTCTCTTATTAGTATACTTCTTATTCTATCAATCAGATACAAGATAACTTTCTTATATTTATCAATAATTTTTAGTTTATGTATGTCTTAATTGTTTTAACATTCCATCTTTTAGACCATCAATAACCTAGTAAATTTTCCCAGTTTTAATTTTCCATTAATGTTTAAGTTTAATGTTTAATATTTATCATTTCCAAGTTTTAAATGACCCCAATTCCCTTTGTCACAATTCCCCACAACATCTGGTGTTCAGGATACATATCTTATTTATCTCAATTCTACATCAACAAATTGATAATTCAATATAATATTCTTGTTTTCTTATAATTTCCAAATATCTTAAATTCAGTAACCAAGATTTCTTCCATTTCAGCATTTAGTACTTCCTCTCTCTTCTTCTTTATATAAACTTTCTTGTATTTAAGCTAATAATTTTCATTCTTACCACTACATCAAAACATATTTATTTACGTTTCATCAATAACTCTTAGCATATATATGTCTTAATCACCTTTATCTAACCTTTACAAGCAACTCAATATTCAAATTTAACTGTTAACATTTATACTTCTAGATTTTAAATAGCCAAAAATTTTCTTTATCTTCAATTCATAACAATATCTTGTATTCAAAATACACATCTTATCTACTTGAATATATTCTATATTCTATTTTAAATCTCATAAGTAAGTCAAGACCCTATTCTTCTTCAGTCTTATTCTAGCTTTCTTTCTTTGCCAGATCATCTTCCATGTCCATGCTTCTGAGTCATCAAACAATTCTCCTTGTATTATTATATGTATTGTGTGATGTTGAAAATACCATCCAGTCACCAATGTTTTGAGAAGTCTAGCAGGTCTGGCAGGTCTAGCAGGTCGTCTCTTTATTTTCCCCTCTCGACGTAGTTGTCCTGAATTATTTATCTTTTCTTCCATCTGTTCCTCTTCTTGATCTTCAGGTTCCTTCTGATTTATATAGCAGGTTTTTTCCTCCACCCATATTGTCAGATTTTTTTCTGAGTTTTCCATTGTCTGTATTTGTTGGGCAATTAAATCTTCTGTCATAATATTTAATTGTTCCACTTTTTCTGTAGTGTTCTGTATAGTTGATTTTTTAGTTATAATCAAAATTTGAGTTTGCGTATCTGAGCTGCTTTCTCATTTTTTTCTAAAAGCTCTCAATTCATCACCAGCTGTAAGAAGGGTTTGATAAATTGCTTTCAATGTATTAAGAATTTGTTCCTGATTTTCCTCCATAAGAAGACTCTGTTCCTGGGCTTCTTCCATAATGTTAAATTATGGAGTTAAATTAGAAGCTTTTACAGTTTTTTTTTTTCAGTAGATAGAAAGCACAGCTAGGTCTCTCACAGCTGCATGAATCTTATCTTATCTTATTTTCTGGGTTGTCAGCCAAGTCTCTTTTAGAGAATAACAGATTGCAGTTTCAGGTTTAGCCACAATGTAAGGACCCACCTCAATTTACATCTTAAGAAGACAGAACTCTTGGAACGTTTCTTCCAACAGGAATCTTTATTAAGAAAAACTGACTGAAGGCATGCTAGACAGGATCTGAGGGACCCCCCTGACCATTCAATGTTTTAAAGTGTTCCCAGGCAGCCCCACTCCACACTCCTTCCAGTCAATTCAAATTGGCAGATGGCTGGGTGTTAAATCCATCGGATCCCAAACATTGCAATCTTCCCCCCTTTTTTCCTTGCTGCCGGTAAAAGGAGGCTTCATAGGGAGTGAGATCAAAGGCTGATGGCCGCATTGTTATGGTTAGTACTCTCGAAGGGAATCCACAGAGGATGTTACTTTGTAGTTGATAAGAGGAATGCCAGTCATAAACACCCATGTTTACTCCCCCCCCCTTTGTAGTATGACAGAATCCAGAAGAGAGTAAGAATTGGGTTTTCTCAGAGTAGATAGCTAGAAATAAAATATAATTGGATTCTGACATCCGGCTCCCCTTAAAAATAAGAGAGGTCCACCTGTAGAGAAAACAAAACAGGTATAAAAATTAGTCTGGCTTGTTAGGATACTCTGTATGAAACTTCTTTAAAAGCTTCAGGGCTCTGACATGACGTTTATGGACCCACTCATTTTGAGAGGCGGGGAGGTGCTTCCATGCTACTAGGTCAGTGGTGGTGAACCTATGGCATGGGTGCCAGAGGCGGCACTCAGAGCCCTCTCTGTGGGCACATGCGCCGTCGCCCCAGTCCTAGGCCTTCAGCTGGGTTTTATAAAACCTTTTCGCTTTAGGCCTCCGCTGCCGTGTGCAAAAAAATAAAAAGGTTCAATCAGTCAATTTCAACTTCTCGCGCGAAAAAAAAAGATCTTGCAAAGTTGGAATTGATTGATTGAACTTTTTAGTACCACCCAGTCTATTGCTACCATCGCAGCCACGCCCAGCCAATGGGCCACACCTAGCCAATGGGCCACACCCAGCAAATGGGCCACACCCAGCCAATGGGCCACACCCACCCGGCACTCGACGATGCATAAGTGGGTTTTGTGTTGCAGTTTGGGCACTCAGTCTCTAAAAGGTTCGCCATCACTGTACTAGGTATTGAGTTTCCCCACGATATTTTCTAGAGTCCAGGATTTCCCTTATTTTGAAGTGTTGCTCTCCTTCTACCATGATTGGGGTTGGTGGGGAGGGATTTTTGGCCGTAAGGGTGACTGTTGTTCTTTTTTCAGCAAACTGCAGTGGAAAATTGGGTGTATTTGCCTAAGATTCTTGGGTAATTCTAATTCTACTGTTACTGGGTTTATGATTCTTTTAATTGGAAAAGGCCCTATATATTTTGGTCCACGTTTTTTACAGGGTTGTATGGATTTTAAGTATTTTGTAGACAAGTACACCATTTCTCCTATAATGAATGGTGTGGGCTCCACCCTTTTTTTATCTGCTTGTGCTTTGTATGCTTGCCTAGCTTCCTCTAGAGCTTTTCTAACTATTGGCCAGGTGTTTCGTAATTGTTCCATCCATTCTTTCAGTGATGGGATTGCCGGTTCGTTTGGGGTTAGTTCTGGCATGGGGTTGAAACTTTGACCGGTAGCTATTTGAAAAGGAGTGTAACCTGTGCTGGAGTGGACTGCATTATTGTAGGCAAACTCTGCGAAAGGCAACAGGTCCGTCCAATCTGACTGCTGGAAATTAAGAAAACATCTTAAATATTGCTCAAGTACTGAGTTACATTTTTCCGATTGACCATTTCCCTGAGGATGATGGCTAGATGTCAGTCCCTGGGTGGTCCCTAAAAGGGATAGAAATTCCTTCCAAAATGCAGACGTAAATTGCACTCCCCTATCAGATATGATGTGTTGGGGTGCCCCATGCAATCTGTAAATATGTTGCACGAAAAGTTTCGCTAAAGCTTTTGCGGTGGGGATCTTTTGGCAAGGAATAAAGTGAACCTGTTTGGAAAATAAGTCCGTGACCATCCAAATAACAGTATTCCCATTGCTTTCTGGTAATTCCACTATAAAATCCATGGCTATTTCCCTCCAGGGGGCTGAGGGATTTGCCACTGTTTGTAACAGTCCTGGCGATTTCCCTTGCAACCTTTTTGCACTTGCACACTTTGGGCAGCTGGCCACGTCTTTTTTCATGGATGGCCACTAAAATTGCCGTTTAATTAAGTGCAATGTTTTTACAAATCCAAAATGCCCTGCTGATTTTGTGTCGTGGCAAAGCTGCATGAATGTGCCCCTTTGGGTGGTTGGTATATATAACTTCTCCCCCACCCAAGGCAATCCGTCTTTCATTGTGCACACGTGTTTATTTTTCTGGAACCATTCATCTGTTTCCAAATGTTTCCGGAATTCAATTCCGGTCTGGCTATCCAGCTGTGGTTTTAATTTAACTTGGGCTCTGGTAGTCACTGCGCTGCTAGTTGTGATTCTCCCATGATCGGTTTAGAGTCAGTGGCTCGCATGCTGTTATATTGGGGCATGCGAGATAATGCATCTGCCAGAAAGTTCTTTCCCCCGGCAAATGCTTGAGCTTAAAATTGAATTGGTGAAAATGCTGGGACCAGCGGGCTTGCTTGGGGTTGAGCTTCCTAAGGCTTCCAAATTTTTGTGGTCTGTCCACACCTGGAAAGGGATTTTATTGCCTTCAAGGAATCGGCGCCATGTAAGTAATGACCAATGTATCACATATGCCTCTTTCTCCCACACAGGCCAGCGCTGTTCCGTTTCAGTGACTTTCCTGGATGTATACGTGCAGGGTTGCAATATTCCTTCATCATTTTCTTGTAATAGTACAGCCACCACTGTCACATCACTTGCATTTGCCTGTATTACGAAGGGTTTGTCCATGTCTGGGTGCCTCAGTACTGGTTCGGCAGAAAAGATCCTCTTTAATCTCTCAAATGCCGCTTGGCATTCCATTGTCCATTTTAGTGGCTGGCTAGGTTTCACTGAGGATTCTCCCTTCATTTTTAGTAAGTTCGTGAGGGGCAGTGCTATCTGGGCAAATGAGGGGATGAATTGGTGGTAAAAGTTTGCAAAACCCAGGAAACTTTGCAGTTGCTTTCTTGTGCGAGGTGGTGCCCATTCTAATACTGCCCTGACCTTTTCTGGGTCCATTTCAATGCCCTGTGGGGATATGTGGTAACCTAGGTAGTCTATTCTTTCCCGGTGAAATTCGCATTTTGATAATTTGGCATATCGGTGGGCGGCTCGCAGTTTCTTTAAAACCACTCTGACTAGGTTTACATGTTCCTATTTTGATTCGGTGAAGATAAGGATGTCGTCTAAATAAACCAGGACCCCCTTAAATAGGTGCTCCCTTAGCACCTCATTGATTAATTGCATAAATACTGCGGGCCCCCCTTGTAATCCAAATGGCAAAACTTTGAATTGGTAGCACCCCATTGGGCAGTTAAATGCGGTTTTCCATTCATCCCCTTCCCTAATTCTCACGCGGTAATACGCTTCTCTTAGGTCTAGTTTAGTAAAAAAAAATCCTTTTGAGAGGTGTGATAACATGTCCTTCATGAGGGGTAGGGAGTATAGGTTGCTTTCACTGATTGTATTCAATAGGCGGTTGTCTACACATAAGCGAAGAGAGCTGTCCTTCTTCTCTCTAAAGAGGACCGGAGCGGCCACCTTAGGCTTGGCTGGTTCAATGAACCCCCTTTCTAGGTTTTTCTTTATAAATCTCTCCATTTCCTCCTTCTCCTTTGGGCTCATGGAGTATAATCTGGGCTTCGGGAGTTTTGCCCTGGGCTTGAATTCTATGGCACAGTCCGTGGGTCAATGGGGGGGAAGCTCATCCACCCTCTCCTCGCTGAAAACTTCAGCAAGATCTCTGTATTCCTCTGGTATTTCTGGTAACCCCTTTTCTTCTCCCATGGATGCTATTTCCGTTTTTAATTTTGGTAGATCCCCTTGGGGTTTTAAGTCTGTAGGGTCCTCTTTCAGGAAATTGATTTCTTTCATCCTCCAATTTACCCAGGGGTTCCATTTTGTTAACCATTCCAGCCCTAGGATTATCGGGCATTCCATGCCTGGGGTCACTACAAATGTTATGTCTTCCTAATGATTTCCCAGGGATAGGTGGATTGGTAACGTGGCTAGGGTAGCTGGCACCCCCCCTGCTATGGACCCATCTAACTGGCCAAATGAGATTGATTGTTCCATCCTCTTCACCGGAATGCCCAAATTTCCCACTAGCGTGGGGCTAATGAGGCAGCGGGTGCAGCCAGAGTCTATTAAGGCTTTCACTTTGACAGCTTCGTGCATGGAGGGGGCTAATATAGTCACTGTCTTGAGGATGGGTGGGATGGATCCACTTACCAGTGGTTCACCCTCCGAGCTGTCATCTGGGGCGTCCACCGGCCCTGCGGTGTAGGCTGGAGCTCTTTCCCCACGATGGGCGGAGGTAGGGGATTCCACAGCCTCTATCACTCTCATGGCAGATTCCTTTGACTTAGCTGGGGACTTCCCAGATTTTCTGGCCGGTGGTCTGTCTGGGTTGTGCTGGGGGTCATTCGAGCAGCATTCTACAGCCCGATGCCCCTCTCTCCCGCATTTGAAATAGCCCATTGGCTTTTTGGCCATAGCCGATGGCTTCGCTGGTTCGCGCATCGGTTCAGGCGGTGAGCAGCTCCATTGTTTTCCTCGGCGGTGCCTCTTCAGTAGGTCGATCTCTGCTTCCTCTGCCAGGACGTACCATTCGTCGAGTTAGTGTGGGTCCCCCTGGGGCAGGCAAGCGTCATATAGGTCGTAATTTAGACCGTCTTTCAAATGGCTAAGAAGGATGTCTTCCGGCCAATTCAGCTTGCTGGCAATGGTTCGGAATTCTTGCGTATATTCGGCTACTGGCTGTCTGCCTTGCCTCATTGTTTTGATTCTTTCGCATGCTTTGCGATCAGCCAGGGGGTCTTCAAATCGCCTTCTCAGAGAGGACATGAAACGGTTGAAGTCGTTGAGCTCTGGGGCATTGGAATCATGCAAATTCAGCACCCAATCAACGGCCGGCCCGTCCAGAGCAGGTTGCATGATACGGATACGGGCTTTGTCGCTAGGGATGTGTCGCCCGTGTTCCTCCATGTAGCCAAGGACTTGGGTTAGGAAAAACCCCAAGCGTGTCGGCTCCCCCTTGAATTTCGTGTCCAGCGGCGGGAGTCTTTGAATGGATCGGTGCCTTCTTCGTCGGTATTGTCTTCCATCTGGATCGCCATCTGCAGGTCGGCGGGGGGTGGGGACTACAGTGGATGTCTCCGGGGCTGCAGGTTCCAATTCCCCCTCAGTGGCTCCAGGAGTTGGTGCGGCCGTGGGGCTCAGGATCCTCCTCTCCTAGGGAGCTGAGGGTTCTCTTCATCAAATCGATAGCTTTCTCTAGGATCCAGTTTGAGTGCTGTGCGCAGCTTCCTTCATCTTCACTTGTGTGCAGGGATCTCTCCATCTCCTGCTTCCATCCTGGTTGGTTGGCCCCCCGTCTCAGAGTCACCTTTCTTGATTTTTTTTCCCCACTCATATTTCAAATGCGGGAGAGAGGGGCATCGGGCTGTAGAATGCTGTATTATTCTTTCCAACGCCCATTGACCACCGAGGCTTGTGGTTACGCATCTCCACCACCTCTTCTCCTGAGGAATCTGACACTTCAGATCCAGATATTTGGCAGGTTTCCAGTCGGGGCAATGGCTCCCTCTCTGGGGGGCTTTCCCCCTTCCCCGCTTCGTTGCCTGACATGGTATTTTTTGCAAAGTCCCCCAGCAAGGTTCTTCCTTCCAGGTTGACCAATTTTGCAGATCCTGTCTAATGTAAGGACCCACCTCAATTTACATCTTAAGAAGACAGGACTCCAACAGGAATCTTTATTAAGAAAAACTGATTGAAGGCATGCTAGACAGGATCTGAGGGACCCCCCTTGACCATTCAATGTTTTAAAGTGTTCCCAGGCAGCCAAATGGTTGGGTGTTAAATCCATCGGATCCCAAACGTTGCAATCTCCCCCCCCCCTTTTCCTTGCTGCCGGTAAAAGGCGGCTTCATAGGGAGTGAGATCAAAGGCTGATGGCCGCATTGTTATGGTTAGTACTCTTGAAGGGAATCCACAGAGGATGTTACTTTGTAGTTGATAAGAGGAATGCCAGTCATAAACACCCATGTTTACTCCCCCCCCATTTGTGGTATGACAGAATCCAGAAGAGAGTAAGAATTGGGTTTTCTCAGAGTAGATAGCTAGAAATAAAATATAACTGGATTCTGACACACAAGATTTCACCCCACTGTTTAAAAATTTCCTTTGACTCTCAAAGTTATTTTAATCCTTTCAATTTTTCTTCTATTTTATGAGGAAAAACCCAGATCTTCAATAAAAATAGAAAGTAAAAAATAGATAATAGAAAATATTTTAGTCCACAAATTTTAGGAAATAAAATTCCAATTGGGATCTAATTATTTTTTCAACGTTTTAGATTCCCCTGTATAATCAGTCGCCGCTGTTTCTGGAGGGAGGGCTAAAATCCCCCTTCCTTCTCCACAGGGGGGAAAGTACTTTAGCAGCTTATGTAGGTAGAAAAAGGAAGTTAGAATTTAAGAGAGGTAGATCTCACCCAGTCTCTTCCACGCTGCTTTAATGTTGCCTGATGATGTGACTTCGGCTGTCCGCAGCCTAGTGATCGGCCATATTACTATGGCTGGTCTTTTGTCCACCGGTTCAGAGGGAACGCAGGCTCTAACAGGAGAGCTACTGCTCTCCCGCGATCCAGCGAGAGCCCCTCCTTGCTGGTTGCCTCTACCGGGCGACTTTGCGACCCTTTTAGGGCCCCCCAGCGATGTGACACTGAATGAGGAAGATGGAGCTCATCTCCCAGGCGTCCATGGTGGCTGCGTCAGCAAACTGGCACAAGTGATCGCTTTCTGATACCATAAGTTCATTGTCTGTATCCCTCATAGCTATACATCTGATGTCAGCATAAAAGAATACTAATAAGACTAATAAAATGTATTCAGTTGGATTTATCTAAAAGAGGGGCTATGAGATATATAATATCTAACATTAAGTATTTAGATGCTAAGTGAGCATGATTTAAGATGCCAACCATATTTTCTTCAAACAGTACTTCAACTGATAGCTTAATATTTACTGTCTCATCTGTTTCACTGAAAGGCACTCACTGAATGACCCATATAGTCTATTTGCTGTTGTTGTTTATTTTGCTTGTTGTTCCTTTAATTTGCTTAATAGGCTTTAATCAGCATTTCATTATTTCTATATTTAAAAAAAAAAAATGTCTTAGTTTACAAACATGTAGATTTTTGTACCAAAGGAGTGATATTGCCACTCAACCTGATAAGTTTACTGTTACAGAAAATTATTTACCTATATCCACACTTTATTGCATTTATTCTATGTATATGCATTTATGTTCTTTTTCCTATATTTGGACTGTTTACGTGCAGCCAGGGTGGTAAAGAGTGCTGTTATCTTGTGTAATCTGTTGGAAATGTTTGAAACACCTTTTTCAATAGAGAGGGTTATCTCAGATGACCTAATCTTACAATCCAGTGATTCAAGGCAAGAAGGGTAGAGTCAGTCAATCCACATTATCATCTACTGTTATCACCACCAATTTGCTTTCCTAGGCTAGCAATTTCTACCATATGAAATGAAGAAGACGGTTTGCCTTTCCCATATCTCAAACTAGCATCTCTTCAATAGCAAACAAATAATTTTCTGGAAATTGGAATTGTCTTAGCATGTCATAACCAGCATGATCATAAACACCATTTCCTATCATCATTAATGAATAGCATTGTGATCATTGTGGGGAAGATTTGCTTTACTTTTCAAAGAAATAATTTACTACAGATGAGTCTCCCTTCAGTAATCTGCCTTCAAGGCAATTTTATGTATTTTGATCTTTTTATTTTGACTTTCTTTAGAAAGTCAAACAAATCTCATTTTATGTTGAACAAAAGTGTGCAACTTTGGTTCATCTAGATGAAGTGCAATATGTTTCTCAAGAGATAGATAGGAAGGTAGATAGATAGATAGATAGATAGGTAGATGACTTGGATCCAATTTTGTCTAAAATAAAATGTTAACAAAAAGCAATGCTAAAGCACTCCATAATTAATTGTAAAGCTTAATGACACAATTCAGTAGATGCTGAGAAGCCCATATAAAGATTTGCTTCCCAGACAGCAAACAGCTTTCTAAATTAACAATTTATAGACTTCTAAGGGGAAGAGAAAGCAAAATGGGGAGAAGGTATACAATTGAAATAGAAAAGTATTTGTATTCTTAAGTAATAAATGATGTGTCATCATTAATAACCATAGGAAATGGTTGGCAAATCAAGCAAATAAGGAAAGCAATGACAGCTGTCAGTACCTAATGAAGCTGAAGGATTAAAAATAATCTATCATGACATTTTAACCAGTGCATCAAAGTTCTGTTTATTAAAAGGCATTTATCTAATGGAGCATTGAAAGGTTTATCAGAATTATGGATGAGTTTACTGATCATAAGATGATTGAAAAGGGCTAAAGAGGAATTCATTTATAACAACTTGGAATAGAGCATGTATTAATGAATGAAATGACAGATAAAAAAAAATGAGGAGGAGGAGGAGGAAGAAAAAAATATTGTATATTGTGCAAAGGGACAAAAATCTGCCAAAAGCATAATCAAATAGAACATGAGGATAAGATTCAAAAAGGCCAAGAAAATTAAGAGTGATTTTCATAGTGATAATAGGATAGGAAGACCAGAAAAATGACAATGAATCATTCCCTTCATCCTCACAATGATGTGGACAGACTACTTTCTAAGGAAAATAGATGGGCATGGGATGTTGCAAGTACATCAGATGGTTGAAGAAGAAAAAAGGGCAATGGAAGAAAATCTGAAAGATTCTATGGTTTTTCCTCCAGATGGTTTTGTGTCTCCTGCCCCTTCCCCCCCCCCCCCGAATTGTATACTACACACATTGTTTTAGCATTGTTGCAAATTCTGGCTATTTTTTCCTCTGTTATAGCTACAGGTTTAGTCACCTAAACCATTTCAGGATATTCACTTTATGCATCACTGTATTCGCTTCAACAAAACATATAGTATTATATGATTTGCATGTTGCAATTGCTTATCCTAACTTACACAACAAAGCCATTTCTCATTGTCATTCTTTCCAAGGAGCAAAATCCCATTCTTTCTTCTCCCCTATGTAATTTGTGTCAGCTATTCTTATTATGATTATAGCTGTCAGGTCCCTGTCAGAACACTGCCATTCCGTGGGAGGGAGGATGGTTACTTGGGGATTGAAGAATGTAGACTGTTTCCAATTCAAGGTCCTTCCTTCAGACTGCAAGGGGCACCTGCAATGTTCATGCAGCTGATAAACGAGGTGCAAAGGGGTGCTGGTGTATCTTGATGACATTTTAATCTATACAGAGACAAAAGCCAAGCATGTAAAGCTTGTCAGAGTCATCTTAAAGAAGCTCTGTGCTGCCCAGCTGTATGCCAAACTATCCAAGGGTGAGTTCCACCAAGACAAGATTGACTATCTAGGGTATCGGACCTCCCACAAGGGGATTGAAATGGACCCAGAGAAAGTGCAAGCGGTGCTTGAGTGGCCATTGTGCACCAAGAAGCAGCTGCAAAGCTTCTTAGGGTTCGCCAACTTTTACTGACAATTCATCCCCTCTTTTGCCCAGATAGCCCTCCCTATAACTAACCTACTGAAAATGAAGGGAGGGGACAAACCAAAACCCAGCCAACCACTGAGATAGACTATGGAATGCCAGGTGGTATTTGAGAAACTCAAGCGGCTCTTCGCTGCTGAACAAGTACTAAAACACCCAGACTCTGAGAAACTATTTGTCATCCAAGCTGATGCCAGTGATGTGGCAATGGGGGCCGTACTATTACCAAAAAAATGAGCAGGGGCAATTACAACCATGTGCTCACACGTCAAAAAAGCTGACTGAAACTGAAGAATGCTGGGCAGTGTTGGAAAAGGAAGTGTATGCTTAACAGCTCCTCTCCTGGAGACATTTCCTAGACGGGAATAAAATCCCATTCCAGGTGTGGACTGATCGTTAGAACCTGGAAGTATTAAAATATTAATACTTTAAAAAGTATTTAAAAACCCTTGAAAATTTTCCCCTAAGCAAGCACAGGGTCCCAGTATAATTCATTTTCACCTTATGCTATTTACCAGAAAAAACAATTTCCTGGCAGATATTTTATCGAGAATGCCCCAATACAATAGCTCCAAAGCAGAAATAGTTAAATCTTTGCTCCCATCACACCAATTAGCAGCCCAGGTAACCACCAGGGCTCAGTGCAAAGAATAGGTGCCAATGGACAATGCTACAGCAGTGGCTTTTAAGAAGGCTCTGGAAGGAAATGAGTGGTTCGGTTGTCACAAAAATGTCTGTTCTAATCAGGATGGACTAGTCTGGGTGGGTGGAAAGTTATATGTGCCTGCCAGTCAAAAACTAAAGACTATACAGGCATGCCATGACTTGAAACAGGTGGGATACTTTAGTTTTGTGAAAAGTCTGCAACTTCTCAAAACACAATTTTGGTGGCCCTCCCTCAAGAAAGACATTGAAAGCTATGTCTCCAGCTGCCCTATCTGTGCATCGGCAAAGTGGAGATAATTGAAAATGCTGGGGCTCCTGCAAATGATAGCCGAGCCATTAGCACCCTGGAGAGAGATCTCTATGGATTTTATCATAGAACTTCCCCAAAGCACGGGAAACATTGTAATTTGGGTTGTGACTGACCTGTTCTCCAAACAAGCTAAAATGTTCTTGCATCACATTTACCCTGCTGCAATGGATTATTTCTGACAGAAGGGCCCAATTCACTTCTGAGTTCTGGAGAGCCTTCCTGGACTTGTTAGGTACTGACCAAGGTCTTAATTCTAGTTACCATCTGCAAATGAATGGGGGGACAGAACGAACAAACTCAGTTTTGGAGCAGAAACTTTCAGTGCTTCATCAATTACCAACAGGACAACTGGACCGACCTCCTGCCTTTTGCTGAAGTAGCATATAACAACTCAGTGCATACCAGCACTGGTTTTACCCCTTTCTGAATCATGACAGGACAGGATTTTAACCCTGTGCCTGAACTGCCAGCCCAAGACCCAATAATCGCTTCCTTAAAAGAATAGATTGGGCAATTAAAAAACACTTGCCAGTTGTGTGCAAAGCCCTTGCCGAGGCACAGGCAGCTTATAAAACTCAAGCTAATAAAGAGAGTTGAGCCCAAACCATCCCACATTAGGGACCAAGTATATCTATCCACACATTTCCTGCAGTCTTTTTAGCTCTCAAAAAAATTAGGACCAAAGTTCGTAGGGCCTTTTCCCATTAAATGCATTGTTAAGTTAGAGCTGGAGTTACCTAAGTCATTAAAAAAATCCATCCTGTTTTCCACCGCAGTATGTTAGAAAACAAAATAATTTCCCCTCTAAGACCAAGTCCCCACTGGTCCCTGAACCGTTTATGGTAGAAATTAAGGAAATAAAGGATGCATGCACACACAGGTGGACCACAGTACCTAATGGCATGGAAAAAATCTCCTGGGGCCCAAAATGAATCGGTACACAAGAAACACATTAAACCCCTAGACTGCTTAACAATTGCATGATACCCTGATAAACCAAAATGAATATATAATCCTTGTTTTCTTGTTCCCTCTTTATTATTTTCTCTCCTCCAGGTACAACTTACCTTCTTTTAGGGGGTCAGCATATCAGGTCCCTGTCGGAACATTTCCATTCTGTGGGGAGGGGGGATGATTACTTGGAGATTGAAAAATGTAATGCTTTCATTTTGTTGTAACTTTATGAGAATTAGGGAGAGGGAAATGGACCATCAGGGCCATCTGGATGGACTCCTTTCCAGCTAGTTCCCACCTGTTACCAAGGTCGCGGTGCCAAATAACAACTTATCTCTTTCTCATTTCAGAGTTCTCAAAACACCTTCAAGCTAGCAGATTGGCTCCTGAGGGACTGGGGCATTGGGGTGGGGTTTGAACAATGGGAAATTAGTTTAATGATTCAAGCAGGAACTTCAGATTCCACCTGGCTTCTCTGCAATCACTTTCTCTCAGTAAAAGATCCTTTTGAAATAACGCTTGTTTCAAGAGTCATGCTTTCCTGAGTAGATAGCTGGGGAAGGATCTTATATTAGCACTGTCCCATTGGTGCAATGCCTGAAGTAGGAGTGGCATGAAAAGCCGGTTGAGCGCAATGTCCCATGGATGTAGTGCCCGAGTTAGGAGCCGCCTCGTTGGCAAAACCCCCGTTCTGTGAACGCAATGTCCCGCTTTCGCTGAGAGACTCAGATTCATGATGATCATGATCCTCCTCCCCCCCGAGACCAGAGTCAGGAGCGGAAGAGTGGCATGGCAGCCTCCAACGCAGCTGGTCAATGTGCCGGTGCAGCACACGACCGTATTCCAGGGCCACTTTGTAAGAAAGTGGCCCAGTCACCTTACAAACCACAGCTACCACCCACAGTGTCCCTGGTGCATAATTGCGTGCCCAAACTGGATTACCCACTTGCAAGCGCCTCGGTGCATTCGGCTGCTGCACCTGCGATGCAACCCTATCAGGGTGTGAGTGATCCAGCTTTGTGATAAGGTGGCGACCCCATCAGAGCTCAGCTGGGCTCTTGCCCATAGACATGCAAGGTGTTGTGCGTTGGCAGAGGAGGAAGTCTGCCAACCTGTGGTGCCAGTTGCTGTGGGTGATCCTCTTTAATGATTCCTTTGTGGTGCAAACCATGCGTTCCACTTGGCCATTAGAGGCCGGGTGAAATGGAGCTGATGTGGCATGCCTAATCATATTTGCCCTCAGAAAGGACTGAAACTCTGAGGAAGTAAATTGAGCTCCGTTGTCAGAGACGATGACATCTGGGAGCCCATGCGTTGCAAAAATGCCCCTCAAAACCTGGATGGTCCTGGCAGTTGTCGTAGTGGACACTGGAATGACTTCCACTTAGAGTGACTGTCCACAACAATGAGGAAGAGTTGCCCCTGAAAGGGGCCAGCGAAGTCGATATGAATTCTCGACCAAGGGGCTTGTGTGGTCTCCCATCTATGTACAGGAGCCTGTGGCATTTCTGGCTGGGACTGCTGGCAAATGTGACACCTGTGGACCTGGGCCTCGATGTCTTTATCGAGTCCAGGCCACCAGAGGTATCTATGCACAAGCTCCTTCATCCAGACTATTCCCGGATGTCCCTCATGCAGAGAATTGAGGACTCTAGTCCTCAGTGAGGTCGGGATTACTACCCTGCTTCCCCACAGGATACAACCCTTAAAGGTGGATAGCTCATGCTTCCTTTTCCAGAAACTCTGGAAGTTAGTGCCAGGACACATGTCAGGCCATCCTGTGAGCACCCAGTTTAACACGTGAGTTAACGTGTTGTCGGTAGCTGTTTCTGCAGCAACATCCCCTGCATTGAGGGGAGATTCCGGCAAATCCTGGATTGACAGGATGTGGTTGGCCGGTGCAGGATCTGGCTCTAATTGCCATAAGGGCAGTCTACTAAGGACGTCTGCATGGCCCATTTCTCTACCCGGTTTGTGAACCAGGCAATAGTCATAAGCAGATAGAAATATTGACCATCTCAACATTCTAGGAGAGATGATTTGGGGTGTCTACTTGTTCATTGTGAACAACCCCAGAAGCGGCTTGTGGTCAGTGAAGACTGTGAAATGGCGGCCATACAAAAAGTCGTGAAACTTTTTGATGCCAGCCACAATGGCCAATGCCTCTCTATCTATTTGCACGTAATTGCGCTCAGCAGCAGACAGAGTTCTAGAGTAATAGGCTATAGGGAGTTGTGTCCCATCAGCCCTGAGGTGACTTAAGACAGCCCCGATCCCGTAAGGGGATGCGTCGCAAGCTATGCTAACTGGCAACTGCTCATTGAAATGAGCCAACACCGCATTAGAGGACAACAATGCTTTAACCGCAGCAAAACTCCTCTCATGGGCACTTGTCCACTTCCATGGGGCCTGTTTGTCCAAGAGCCGGTGTAACGGCTCTGCCACTGCGGCCTTATGGGGGAGGAAAGCATGGTAGAAATTAAGGAGTCCCAGGAAGGCTTGAAGCTCTCCCTTCGTCTTGGGACTGGGTGCCTGCTGAATCACTTTGAGCTTGGATTCAGCAGGATGGATGCCTTCGGCATCTATGCGAAACCCCAGGAATTCTGTGGAAGTGACTCCAATTTTGCATTTCTCCTGTTTGAGATTCAGCCCCGCTTCACGGAAATGCTACAAAACGGCCTGGAACCTGTCAGACAGGTTTTCGACTGATTCCCCTGCGATGAGGACATCATCGAAATATGGGCATACACCCGGAATGTTATGGAGCATGCGTTCAATCATGCTCTGAAAGATGCCAGGGGCTACATTCACCCTGAACTGTAGCCTTCGGACCTTGAAGGCTCCCCGGTGAGTCACAATAGTTTGGGCCTCTGCCATGGCGTCGTCCACCGGCAGCTGCTGATAGGCCTGGGCCAGGTCTAATTTTGCAAAAATGTGACCTCCCTGTAGAGACGCCAGAATATGGCTGACTACAGGCACCGGATAGGAGTGCTGCTGGAGAGCTTTGTTTAACGTGCATTTATAGTCAGCACAAATGCGGACTTCTCCGTTGGCCTTAAGTGGTGTGACGATGGGGGTTTCCCATGGACTGCTATCGTAGGTAGTTCTCAACCCTTGCGACGTAGGAGCTCCACCTCTCTGGGTAAGCGACATCGAATTTTGAGAGACGACCTATCTTCGCCATGGTGAGTCTTTGGCAGCCTTTTCAATGCCTCATGCTGCGCAGGCTTCCGGAGGGGTTCCAGGTGCTTCCTTGAAGCACTCTCCTCCAGCGTTTCCATACTGGCAGGCTGAGTGAGAAGAAGTTGGAACACCGTCCCTCTAAGCACTTGCTAGGCCTTTTCCCGGTGGTGAGTCAGCCCTCGATTTGCGGCAGCACGATTCCACCTTTGTCACCAATGTTCTGTTTCTTGCTGGGTCCAGCATTGAAGAGACAGGAGTAATAAACAGATACTTCTTTATTGAAGACAAAACAGAACACTAACACAATGGCTCCGCCCCTATTTATACATTCAGTTAGGGGCGGTGTCAGCCAATGAATGCACTGTATTCTCCCGCTCAATTGCATGCTGATTAAGCTTGCAGACAGCAAGTCTGGCTAGCAGGCCACGTGGTCTGCTAACGGTTCCCAGGGCAGTTTCCTGCACCTGTTTCATAAGTAAAGCTCAGTACATTACAATATGGGTAAACATTTTTGGACATAACATAGAATTAGAGAAATGGCAAAATCTTTGGGAAAGAAATTACAAACTGACAATAGCAACTTCATATAAAGAAAACTTATATAAAATGTTTTATAGATGACATTTTCTACCTGTTAGATTAGCAAAAATGTTTAAAAATATTCTACCAAATATTGGAAATGTAATCAAAATCCTGGTACATATTATCACTTGTGGTGGACATGTGTAAAAGCAAAAACGTTTTGGACTAAAATACATACGTGGTTAGAAAAATGTTAGGAAAACGGTGGAAGAGTGAACATTGTGGTGGTACGACATATCCTTTGGGGGCTCCCAAAGGATTGTCGCTTTTCAGATGTTTGGGGGGGGGGTCTGCCTGGGTTCCAGATAGACCAGAGCCATTCTGTAGGGATGGTGAAGAAGGGAAGCATAGTTTGGTGGCACAGGAGGGATCGCAATCTCCTGGAGAGCCAACGGAAGCTTCCCAGACCAGCATCTGTCAGACGGCCATTGCGAGCCATCACAAGCCGGGCGGCCACTTGGAAGAATCAGAAAGCAAAATTGGAGGATTGCCTTCTTCTTCTTCTTCTTCTTGTGCCATATCCGTTATCGGACATTGGCGATCTTGTTGGCGATCCTGTTTTTATCAGCAGCCGCACGAAAAAGTGCTGCTGAGTTTTGTCCAAATCAGTCCCTTAGATTTTAAAGCCATGATGTTCTTCTTCTGCCTGGACCTCGTTTGCCTTCAATCTTTCCCTGGAGGATTAAATGGAGTATGCCGTATTTTTCTGGGTGTCGCATCACATGTCCGAAATATTCTAACTTTCATTTTTAAATTGTTTTGATGATTTCCCTTGGCTTTCCCAGGCGGCTTAAAACCTCCTCATTTCTGATCTTGTCCACCCAGCTTATACGTAACAGCCGCCTGTAAATCCACATTTCAAATGCTTCTAGTCTCTTCAGGTGGCCTTCTGTCAGAGACCAACTCTCTACTCCATAGAGCAGGATAGAAAAAATATAGCATCTGACAAGCCTGATTTTCAGTCTTAGGCTTATATTGTGACTGCAGAAGACCTTTTTCATTTTGAAGAATGCTGTTCGAGCTTTCTCTATCCTTGTCTTTACTTCAGCGGTCATGTCCCAGCTTTCATGTAAATTAGAACCGAGGTGCGTGATCCTTTCAACTTTTTCTAGTGGTATTCCTTCTGAATTTATTGGTAGTAAGTTAATGGGTTGTTTGCTGACGACCATGATCTTGGTTTTTGAGGTGTTAAGCTTCAAGCCGTATTTTCCAGATATTTCGGTGACTCTATTGATGAGGAGATGAAGGTCTTCATGCTTACTGGCAAGCAGAACTGTATCATCAGCATATCTTAAGTTGTTGATCCAAACACCGTTTACTTTGATGCCAGCATCGATGTTCTCCAGTGCCTCATTGAAGATTGACTCAGAGTAGATATTGAACAACAGTGGAGACAGAATACATCCCTGTCTGACCCCTCTTCTTATTTCTGCATCAGCTGAGTATTTTTGGCCTAGTCTCACATTTGCTACCTGATGCCAATACAGATTCTTTATTATTTGGATGTCTTTGTCATCTAGTCCCCCTTGTTTCAGGATTTCTAATAGTTTTCTGTGTCTTATTTTATCAAAAGCTTTTTCAAAATCAATGAAGCACATGTAAATACTATGATTGACATCTCTACAACGCTGTACAAGAACTTGAATGCTGAATAGCGCATCTCGTGTACCAAGATTGTTTCTGAAACCAAATTGTGTGTTACCTAGACACTCTTCAATTTTGTTGTATATTCTTTTGTGAATTATTCTCAGGAATATTTTCAGGGCATGACTCATTAAGCTTATTGTTCTGTATTCAGTACAATTCTTTGCATTTATTTTTGGGGGGATTGTCACAAAGGTTGATTTTAGCCAATCATTTGGTATCTTTCCTGTTTCGTATATCTGATTGAAGAGCTGCAGTAAAAAAAAATTCCCATTGTCTTCCAGCAATTTTAAAATTTCTACTGGGATATCATCAGGTCCTGTGGCTTTTCTTGTTTTTGCTATTTTTATTGCATGTTCAACCTCCTCCATAGTGATGTTTGGTCCAGTTGTTATACTTCCCATATCTATATCATCCCTAGTGTCCTCAAAAAGTTCTTCAATATATTCCTTCCATCTTTTTAGTTTTTCATCCTCATCTAAGATAATTTTCCCCTCTTTGTCAACTAAGTTGTTGGTTTTCTTTTTGTAGATGCCTGCTGCTTTTCACTTTTTTGTGTAAATTGAAATTATCATGCATACGTTCTGTCTCTTCTATTTCCTTGCATCTCTTTGCAAACCACTTTTCTTTTGCCAGTCAAATTTTTCTTCTAATTGTTTTCTGCAATTCATTGTATTTTTCTTTGTTTTTATTTTTATAAGATCTTCTTTCATCCATGAGATGAAGAATTTCCTCCGTCATCCACTGTTGTTTCTTGTGGTACCCCTCTCTCTGTTTTGAGTTTGTTACCTCTACTATTGCATTTTTAAATTTATTCCAGTTCACTTCTACATCGTCATCATTCAGGTTGTTGGTTTCCCTTAACTGATTTTCTAGTTCTTCTTTAATCTTCCCTCCATGTTTAATGATGAAGTCTCTGTCGATTCTTGGTTTAGCAGGGTTTGGGTTTTTCATCCTTTTTAGTTTCAGCTGGACTTCAGCAAGTAGTAGATTATGATCGGATGGTACATCTGCACCTGGGTATGTCTTTACTGATTTTACTGAGTTTCTAAATCTTTTGTTTATTGTAAAATAGTCAATTTGGTTCCTTACTACTACATACATGGAGGATTGCCTGGGTGAGATGATTAAGAGACTGTAAAAAGGAAAAAACTTTCTCTCTTGAATGCTGGAAATTGCGGGGGGCAATAAGAAGAATTTGAAGCCATGGAGAAAGGGGGGGAGCGGGCTTTTAAGCTGCTCCTTTTCCGGAACTGTAGCGACGAAAAAAGCGGAAGGCAAAAGAAGGCAATAAATCAATGTAAAAACAACCTAATGAAAATAACTGGATTGATGGAACTGATTTGAGAGTAGATGACTGCTGGAGGTGTAGATTGTTCTTTTTTAAGTGAGTTGCCTCTTTTTTTGCATCTTTTCTTCTTGTATTTGGCTGGGAGTACTTTGGAAGCTGCAGTGCCACCCAGAGGCACCTGGGTGTTAGTAGACTTGGTAGACTTACTAAATAAATAAAGGAGAAGATTAAGTGACTTTGAATAACACCTGCTGGACTTACTGATAAGAAGTTAGACATTCATTGCATTTATTACAGAGACTGTTTCTCGTTTTTGGCGAATGGTGGATTGTTTCACGGAGGCTTTATTTTCGATCTCCTCCTTTCTTTTTTGGATTAAGGCATGAAAAGCCTGAAACAAAGAAGTGTAGCCTGTATGGATTATATTGGCTTTTTCCTTTTCCTTTTTTTTAATCCTCCCTCTTTTCCTCTTTTTTCCTGCCTTTGGATTTTTGATGTGAGATATTTTTCTCATTTCCATTTCTTTTCTCTTCTTCTTGGAATATATTTGGATTATAATATCTTATTGATATTTGGATTATAAATCATTGGAGAAGATGAAGAAGATTACAACACATTTAACAACAGCCGCCTCAACATTACAGAGTCCTGTGGCGCAGAAAACACTGGACTCTACAATACAGCAAGATAAATTTAACATGGAATTGAAAAATATGATACAGGCACTACACATGGACTTCAAGGAAGGGATAGGCAAACTAGAAGAGGAACTAAAAGAGGTCAAAGAACTGATGGGGGAAAAGACTGCAACAAGCGGAAGGAAAAATTGAATCAACAGATAAGAGAGTAGAGGAGATGGATAATCGACTTACATTAACAGATAGGAATCAGGAAAAAACGATTATCTCTTTAGAGATAAATAGAGCTGATTATTACTTAAGATTCCAAAATGTTGAAGAAGAAAAGGGAGAGAACTTAGCAGACATGATGGCGGAAATACTAGCAGAAGCATTGGAGGAAAACAAGGAAAAGATAATTAACGATATAGATGAGATATTTAGAATACATACTAGATATGCAATGAGAAATAATCTCCCTAGAGAGGTTCATATAAGATTTACTAAAAAAGCATTAAGGGCAGATATACTACAGAAGCTGAGAAACGCTACAATAAAATATAAAGGAAGAGAGATAGTGATATTAAAGCAGATTCCAAGAAGAGTGAGAGACTTGAGAAAGGAGTATCAATTTTTGACGAAATGCTTAATTAAAAAAGGGATAAATTTTAGATGGTTAATACCAGAAGGAGTAATGGTAAACTGGCAAGAACAGAGACATAGACTAGACACATTAGAGAAAGCAGAACTTTTTTATGATCACTAAGAAGAAAGGCTGAGAGGGGAAAGAGAAATTAGACACCAAGGAGATGAGACAGAAAAGTAATGGGGTGTGTATAGCAAAGAAAAGGAGGAAAGGGCGTTGGGAGAAGGAGCAAGAGCAAAAGAGGCAAAAGAGCAAAGAGAGATGAGAATGACAAGATCAGCCAAAACTTTAAATAAATAATCATGGAAGAAGAGGTAAAAGCAATTTCGATAAATATAAATGGATTAAACTCGACCATAAAAAGGAAAAGAACACTAAATAAACTGGGGAAACTAAAAATGGACATAATTTGCTTGCAAGAAGTTCATATTAGGAAACAACATAAAAATCTATTAGAATATCCAAAATTGGGAGAATTATATATTCACTTGCGGATCAGAGTAAAAGAGGTGTGGCATTATATATTCAGAAAGCAATACAAACTAAATTGATATATTCAGACGAAGAAGGACGAATCTTAATGGTGGAAGTAATTATGAATTGTAAACAATCATTATTGGTAGCGATCTACGCTCCAAATGAAAACCAAGAAAATTTCTATTTAAAATTAGACAAGAAAATAATAGAACTGGAATATGAAAGCATATGTATGATTGGAGACTTTAATGCTATTGTAAAGGTCGAGCTGGATTATAACACAACAACAACAAAAAAACCCTAAGAAGAACACTTCCAAAATCTTTTTATAATATGGTGGACAAACTAAATATATTAGATGTTTGGAGAGAAAAATATCCGGAAAAGAAGCAATATACATTCTATTCTAACAGACACCTGTCCTGGTTGAGAATTGATATGATATGGATGTCAACAGGTTTATTTACAAATATACAAAATATAGCCATAGAAATAAGCACATGGGCGGATAATCACCCAGTTACAATCATATGGAAAGGACAGAAAAAGAGAACAAGATGGACATTAAACCAAACTGTATTGAATGGAAAAGATTTTCAGCAATATATGGAAAAAGAAATACCCTTCTTTTTTAAGGAAAACAAAAAAGAAGATACTTCACTTCAAAATGTTTGGGACACGGCGAAAGTGTACATGAGAGGACTTGCTATGACTTATTTGGGGGAAAAGAATAAACAGAAAAGACAAAATAAGAAAAAACTGGAGGAAGAATACAAGACTACAATTCTGAGAAAGAATTACAGAAAGATATATAAAATAAAAAGATTAAAAATTTAATGGAGCTGAACAAACATAAAATGAACTTAATAGAAAATGAAGAAGTGGCAATGAAAATAAAGGCAGCTAAGCAAACCTTTTCTGAAAATGCAAATAAACCAGGGAGATGGTTGAAATATAAAATTAAAAAGGAGAAAGAGAAGAGACGGATTAAACAACTGGAAGATGCTGAGGG
Organism: Azemiops feae; assembly: GCA_023970755.1. Lineage (NCBI taxonomy): Eukaryota > Metazoa > Chordata > Lepidosauria > Squamata > Viperidae > Azemiops > Azemiops feae. The sequence goes on along the minus strand of JALGBA010004173.1, from coordinate 368,293 downwards.
GATTTTACAACATCGGAATGAAGAAAAGAAAAAAATAGCTTGGGAATATTATGAGAACTTATATAAGCAACAAACAGATGATAGGATAAAACAATTCTTGGAAGAAAGAGAGATACCTAAAATACCGGAGAAATTTAAAAAGTTATTAGAAGGGAAAATAACAATGACGGAATTATCAGAAGCAATTAAAAGACAAAAAAATGGTAAAACACCAAGACCGGATGGATTACCAGCAGAGCTATATAAGACATTGCAGGAAGTACTAGGCAATGTAATGTTGGAACTTTATAATGAACTTCTTTCTGAAGCTAAGATACCAGATTCGTGGTCCGAAGCACTTATTACCCTAATACCAAAGGAAGAAACGGAAATGCAGAAAATAAAGAACTACAGGCCGATTTCCCTACTGAATGTGGACTATAAAATATTTGCATCAATAATGGTGGAAAGACTTAAAAAGTTTTTAAATGAATTTATACAATCGGATCAAAATGGTTTTCTTCCTAAAAGACAGATTAGAGACAATATGCGAATTGTATTGAACACATTAGAATACTATGAAACACACCCGGAAAAACAGATGGCATTGATGTTCCTGGACACACAGTAGGCATTCGACAATGTGAACTGGCAATTCATGATAAGCCAATTACAGTCTATGGATTTTGGGGAGAAATTTATAAATGTAATCAAAATAATTTATAATTAGCAATCAGCCAAAGTAATGATAAATGGAGATATGACTGAGAAGATTAATATTATGAAGGGAACAAGACAGGGATGTCCTCTATCTCCACTATTGTTTGTCTTGACATTAGAAGTACTAAACAGAAGTATAAAACAGAATAATGACATAAAAGGTATGAAAATTAAGAGGGAAGAATATAAGCTACAAGCATTCGCAGATGATTTAGTATTTATCTTGGAGGAACCATTAGAGACAGGACCTGTATTAATAGAACAAATAGAAAAATATGGTGAGGTAGCGGGGTTGAAGATTAATAAAGATAAAACAAAAATGCTAGTGAAAAATATTACCGAAAAACAAAAAAAAAAGAACTGATGGGAAAATTAGATATACAGATTGTAAAGAAGGTAAAATATCTAGGGATCCACCTGACAGCAAGATGTACAACAATTAAAGAGGATAATTACCACAAATTGAAAAGACAAATCAAAGTAGATTTGGATAAAGGGAAAAATGTACAACTATCATTAATGGGAAGGATTGCGATAATCAAAATGAATATATTACCACGATTATTGTTTTTGTTTTCAACAGTACCAATAAGATTGGATAAGAAATATTTCGAGGGGCTTAACAAAATAATCTTGAAGTATATTTGGTAGGAAAAAAAGGCAAGGATTAATCTAAAAATGTTACAAGATACAAGACCCAGAGGTGGGTTTGGTCTACCTAATTGGGAATTGTATTATCAGGCTGCAGCATTATCATGGATGAGAGAATGAATCTTACTGAGGAATACGAGACTATTGACATTAGAGGGACATGACTTGCAGTTGGGATGGCATGCTTTCATATGGTATGGGAAAAATAGAATACACAGCTATTTCCAGAGACACCATATAAGGAATTTATTATTTGTGGTTTGGGAGAAAATAAAGAGAAAGCATTATTTGAAGATTCCAAATTGGCTCTCAACTATGGAAGCGCTAATACACCCCAATATTCTTAATATGGGAAATATTATAAGATATAAAGACTTACTAATAGATATGGGGGAGCTGAAAACCAAACAACAATTAGAGGGACAAGGAATAAAGATGGATTGGTACATGAGAACGCAAATACAATCTAGATATGAAAAAGATGTTAAGATAGATGGCTTTAACTTGGGAACAACAGAGTTAGATGAAATACTCACGGGAACGGAAGAAAAATGGATTTAAAAATGTATAGTTACTTACTACATATGGAGTTAGAGGAGGAACAAGTGAAAGAGACAATGATAAAATGGACAAGGAATTTTGGATATACGATTGAATTAGACAGATGGCAGAAACTATGGGAAAGAAACTATAAACTGACAATGGCGACAGCGTATAAAGAAAATATGTACAAAATGTTTTATAGATGGCACATGTCTCCAGAAAGAAAAATGTTTAAGGACAGATCTATGAAATGTTGAAAATGTCACCAAATACCTGGTTCTTTTTATCATATGTGGTGGACGTGTGTAGAAGCTAAAACTTATTGGAATATAATTAGAACATGGATAGAAAAGATGATACAACAATGTATAGAACTAAGACCAGAAATATTCCTGCTGGGTATTTTACCAGAGAAATATAATAAAGAGAAAACATATTTGATTATTCATATAATCACTGCAGCTAGGATTGTGTTTGCACAAAATTGGGAAAGCACTGAAAGCCCCCCCCAGAGGGAGAGGTGATTGGAAAAATATTGGAATGTGCGGAAATGAATAGATTAACAATGATAATCAAAGATAAGACAGAGTCAGAGTATTATGAAATCTGGGGAATTTTTAATGATTGGGTGAAAAGAGAATATGGTTAAAAGATAGTTAACACCAATTTAGATGGAAGAAAAAGGAGGAGATAAGGAGGGAGACCCAGGCAACACAGTATTGAATAACCGGAGGTCGTATAAATATTTATAGAAGTATATACCGAGAAGGACAGATAAATAGAAGTATTAACGTAATAGAAAATTAATCTTATTATATTTAATATAGATATGAAAATTTAGAGGGAGGAGTTGCTTGGACATTATCCCTGAATTGTATCTGAAGAGGAATGAGAGGGAAGAAAGGAGAGGAGAGAGAGAAGAGAGTAAAGGAGGAGGGAAGGAAGTAGGAAGGTTGGAGGAGAAGAGGAGGAGAAGTGGGGAGAGGGAGGGGAGTGGTGAAGGAAAGAGGAGAGGAGAGGAAGAAGAGGGAAGGAGGGAAGTAGGGAAGAAAGAGAAGAAAGGGAGAAAGAAGGTAGAGAAGAGGGAAGAGAGAGAAGGAGTGTGGATACAGTGAAAGGAAATGGGCAAGCAACACCAAATTTATGTGTATGTATTTATTTTATTTTATTGAGAGTATCTGATAGATAAGAATGTAAAAAGAATGTATGTTAATACTTGATAAAATATTAGGGTATATTTGTTGATATGTATGGGGGAGAGTTGGGAAAAATAAAAATATGTTCAGAAAAATGTTAGGAAAACATGTAGATTTTAAACCTGAATTTTTTTTACTAGGCATAATGCCAGAAAAGTTTGATAAACAAAATGTATATTTAACATTACATTACAAAATGTATATTTAACATTTAACAAAACTGCAGTGAGGATTGTATTTGCACAGCACTGGAAAAATGAGAAAACACCATCGGAGGAAGCGATAATTAAGAAAACATTGGACTGTGCGGAAATGGACAGACTCACATTGAGAATTAAAGGAAAAGAAGATACAGTATACTTTCAAACATGGAACTTATTTTATCAATGATTGGAAAAGCAGGATAGAGAGTAAGAATTTATCTTTATGACTAGGCAAAATCAACCCAGACAACACATTATTAAGCACAAATTAATTGTAATGATAGAAAACTAATAAAATACTTTTTTAAAAAATGAGGTAACCTGTCAACCACTTGATTTCTCTTTTTTCTTTCTAGAAGGAGCTCTGAAGTCTTCTCTTGATCCTCCTTTAAAAATGGAATCACAGAAAGATAGAGGAAAAAAAACAACCAATAGTCAAGACCAGCACAGAGATAAAAACTGGCAGTCAGTTGTTCTATTGTAATCCAGTCTGGGCATCAGGCCAAAATCAGGAAGTGGGAGTTCAAAGAGCAAGTTACATTGTATCAGTCTGTTTCTGGGCTTCATGCCAAGTCCCAGGATGCATTGTATCCAAAATAATCTACATAAGTCCGCCCAGAGAGCAAAAAGTTTTTTAGGCAGTACTGTTCAGGAGGGGGGGGGGAAACAAAGAACATTCCACCCCCTCCCTAAGGATTTTCACCTAAACTGAAGATAAACAAGCCAAAAGAGAAAGTCACAATAATCCGGATGCTCGAGTTCCAACTGCTTATGTAGACAAAATAAAATAGTAAAAAAAAAAACAATAATTGTTTTTCCAAAGCCCGTTTTCCCCAGTAATCAAACGCTGCTTTCTCAAAATAGGGAAATAGTTCTTAAAGCTGTTAGCAGGGAAAAAGGTAAATTAACAAGAGGGAAGGAAAGGTCTCACCCGGATCTTCCACGGTGGTTCTTTTCGCTTAGATGTTGCTGTGACTTTCGGCTGGAGCAGCTGAGTGATCGGCCATGTTACTGGCCGATCTTTTCCCCGTCGGCCCAAAGGTGGTTTTCTCGGACCGCAGAGGGAGCCGCCGCTCCCTCCGTGATCAACGAGTGCCCTCCTCTACGGTGGTCGCCCCTACAGGGCGACTTTCGACCCTATCCAGGGTCTACCGGCGGGGGGAAACCGGACGGCCAAGAGAACGAGTTCTCTGCACGTCCGCGGGCGCTGCGACCGGAACCGGAAGTCTGACCGGAACCGGAAGTCTTGCAGAACAATATAAAGCTGCCTAGTTCTATCTATCATGTACAAAGAACTATTTAGAACATGCAGCAAGTTGATTTTTAGCAATTTGAGAAGAGAGATGAAGAAGTTTAATCTAACAACACATCAATATGCTGAGTTTCTAAAATGGGGACATGGAAGTTTTATGGGTCAAATTAGGGAAATTGGCCTTATTTTTTTTTTCAAGACAAGTCATGGATATGTATAAATGGGAACTATTTCTTGCTGCTATTGATGACAGAAGCACTAGCTTTCAGTCTAACTTTTCCTATTCCTCGGCTGCAGTGAATAACTGGAAAAGTCATATGTAAGAACATATTTCAGACATACTCTCCTTTGCTACTTTATTCTCAATATTATTATATAATATTATTATATAAAGAGTACAGAGAAGAGCAACAAAGATGATTAGGGGACTGGAGGCTAAAGCATATAAGGAACGGCTGCTGGAATTGGGTATGTCTAGTTTAATGAAGAGAAGGACGAGGGGGGACATGATAGCAGTATTCCAATATCTCAGGGGCTGCCACAAAGAAGAGGGAGTCAAGCTATTTTCCAAGGCGCCTGAAGGCAGGACAAGAAGCAATGGATGGAAACTAATCAAGGAGAGATGCAACCTAGAACTAAGGAGAAACTTCCTGACAGTTAGAACAATTAACCAATGGAACAACCTGCCTCCAGAAGCGGTGAATGCTCCAACACTGGAAGTTTTTAAGAAGAGACTGGACAGCCATTTGTCCGAAATGGTATAGGGTTTCCTGCCTGAGCAGGGGGTTGGACTAGATGACCTCCAAGGTCCCTTCCAACTTATTATTATTATTATTATTATTATTTTATTATTATTATTATTATTATTATTATTATTATTATTATTATTATTATTATTATTATTATTATTGTTGTTGTTGTTGTTGTTGTTGTTGTTGTTGTTGTTGTTGTTGTTGTTGTTGTTATATCCAAACATTTTTTTAAAAATCACAATTACCAATTACTGGCAAAGAAGGCAACTTAAAAACAAATGTTGTACAAGAATGGGAACTGGGGAAAAAAGGAAAATGAAGTCTGGAAACTTGATATGAATTTAGATAGCATTGGCTGTTGACAATGTGTTGTTGGTTTTAGTAAAAACCAGTATTCTCTGGTGAAGCTGAGATGCACTGGGCCATACTTTAGTAGATTTAATACTGTAAATTTTAGGCCAATGCCAGCCTAAAAAGGCTTAGAAATGCAAGATGTTTACTTATCTCTATTAAGAATATAAGTAGACATGTGAATTTTTACATACTGTATATGTTAAGCCAAAATACAGCTTGCAAATATTTTCATTAGAAAAAGAGTTCCCTTTTCACCAGTTGAAGCTACAGCATTAACCAGTCAGGGAATGGGAGGGACAAAGAGAAGAAAACATTGTGGTTCTCTAAGGATAAATCAATCTTATGAAGAAAATTGTAAAACCACAAGCAAATGCAGTATGAAATGGTATACATGCTGAGTTTTGCCCTGTGTCACTGGAAGTTTTCAAGAAAAGAGTGGACAACAATTTGTTCGAATAGTATAAGCACTGCTCCCTTGGACAAGGGGTTGGACTAGAAGTCCTCCAAGATTCCTTCCAGCCCTATGATTCTATGAATCTGTTCTTACATAAAATTCTGTGAATTCAAATTTATTTGAATTTTAAAGTTCAGTTTATTTTATTTCATTAAACAGATGTGTATAGCTGCCCAGAGTTAAGATGTAATGATGATATAAACAGATTCATGATAAATTATATAGGCCAGCGGTTAGGACTTTATGCTTGCCAAATGGAAAGACAGCAGCCCAAGTTCGAGACCTGAGTCCCATACAACAGGGTGAGCTCCCATCCTTACCCTAACTCCTGCTTACCTAGCAGTTCGAAAATAGGCAAATGCAAATAGATAAAAGGTATCTATCTACTCTGCAAATGAGCCTGGTTGCAGCCATTTGTTCCCCTCATGGAATGGAGGGAGGGGGTGCTTTGTTAGTCAAAATAATCTTCTGTCCCATGGGAACCAAGGTCATCTACTGCTCCTGCAAATAGGGACTGGGCATTGCATAAAAAGCCTGCCAAATGAGTATATTGGGGGACGTAGTTGATTGCATAGTTTTGTGGGTGGGACATTAAACTTTGTAATTGGGCAATTATTACTTGTGTATTCAGACTTGGTTTCACTTTTGACTGTGATAATACTTTGTAACTAATAAACATGTTATATGAGGGATTTTCAAGCCTCAGCGTTCTGCTTTATTCATCTCTGTCTGTTGGAACCATGACATTAAACCAAGTCTCCTAAAACTTTAATTTTCTTTTGGAGTGCTAGGTCCCAACCGCCTACCCATCCTTTGGGAGAGCAGTAAAGACTCGGCAAAGATTTGAGGATGGAGGAAAAGAGTGGAGCCGTTGCTGGCTGCAACGGAACTCTGGCTATCAGAGTGCAAGCAGCTGCTCCAGCCACTGAGGAAGTGTCACTGGCAGGGGCTCGGTCAAAGTCCTGCTTGATCCAACCTGGGAAGCTGGTACTGCAGGGAGGAACTACAATCCTAGCGGACCTCTATCAAGCCAAAGCTGCTCCTCAGCACAGGAGCACTCCTGTTGCTGCAGAAGAGGAACTCCTGTTGCTGCCATCCCAGAGGTTTTTGTCCATGGCATACCAGAAGGAAAAGGGATTGATCAGAGGGGATGACTCCGGAGACTGGAAGTTCCAGTCCACAGTCCACAGCCCCTCGCTTGAGCAGCTGAAGGAGAAAATCAGCAGATTAGAGGTAAAAGAGATGGTCCCTGTCTCCAAGGATGTGTGCACCATGGGGAGGAATGCCAAGGGCTACCCATCTCCCCTTGCTGGAGTCCCAGCCTGACTGCAGGAGCCCGTACCACCTCACCTATTCCCCAGCCAGCTGTGATGTTGAGCCCTGTATCCCAATCCAGCCTGATGCCACGGCCTCAGACTGTCAGTCCAGGAACCCGGCCAAGAGAAGTCCAGAGGATGGTTCGGCCATGTCCCCAGGACCAACAGGCAGCCCACCAGCAGGTGCAGATAGCCCTGCCATGATTTGAGCAACCTCCCATCAAGCCCATCTTTGTTGGGGATCCTGAGAAGCTATCCTTCTTCCTGAACAAGTGTGGACTCATCTAGATAGCTACACATATGCCTACCTGGATGATGCTCAGATGGTGAATGCCATGGTGGCCAATTTGGAGGGGGAAACGGTAGACTGGGTGACCAACCTCCATGATGAAGGGGCTCCTGAACTGCAGAATGCTAATCTATTCATGGAAACTGAGAAGTCATTTTGAAGACAAATCCCAGACCCTGTTGGCTGAGAAGGAGATCCATTGTCTGAAGCAAAAAGGCCAGCTTGCTAAGGAATACATGAATTCAGATGAGTTGCTGGTCAGCTAGGGCAGTGGCTGGAATGATCGTTGATCAAATACTTCAAGTAGGAGCTAGACCGCAACTTACTCCAAGCCTGCATCATTCGGGGTTTTTCTAACCAATTGCATGACTGATACAGCATGTCAGTGATGCTGGACAGATTGGACTGCCCCCAAAAGCCAGGCACAGCCGAATCCAAGCCGCCATGCATCCAGGAGAAACGCCTTTTTGGCTGACATTCCAGGCCATTACAAACACCAGTGTCCCCCAAGCACCAGCCAGGGCTCCTATCAAGTGCTACTGATGTGGTCAAATGGGTCACCATGGTATGGAGTGCCCGGCTCCCAAGCCCCAACCCAGAAGCACACCAACTGCCACTGCGAAGCCACAGAAAACTCCCAGAGGAGGAAGAGAGAAGACAAACTGCACACATCAAGACCCAGCTGCTTGACATCCCCCTCCTGTCGAACCCAAAGCAAGAGCCCAGCCAAAGCCATTACAGGTGCCAGCGCCCAACGACAGTGACAAGGAAGGAGAGAAAGATCCAATGGTGAGTCAACCCATTCTTTCATTTGCCATTCCCACTAAGCTAATAGTACCCAAAACAGGGGCTCATATGAACTTGAACATCTTAATAGACTCAGGGTGCACTTGGTGCTTAATTAACCTGCCCACAATGCTCAGGCTGGGGATTCGAGCCAAGCTACTGCCCCTACCCATGAGGCTTGAGCAAGCTGATGGATCCCTTATTGGAGGTATACCTGCTATGAACCTAACAGAACCAGTGCATTTGGAAATGGGTCGGCATTGGGAAATCATCTGTTTTGTGGTGGTCCCAAAGATGACTGAGGCCATAATTTGGGGGCTAGCATGGCTTGATAAATGGTGTCTTAACATCTGTTGGGAGAAGGGAATGCGGAAATTAAGACTGGGGACAGGCCTCCTCTCTACCACTGTCAGTAATATAAAGGTACTTGCCATTAATGAGGGAATCTCATGAGACCCTAAAAACTGTTGCTGAAAAGCTGCTGGGAATCCAACTTGTCCTGACTGAATACCGTGATTTGGTGGAAGCATTTAGTGAAAAGCAATCTGACATCCTTCCCCCCACCGGGCTACATACTGGGCCATTGAAATCTTGCCCAGTGCCAAGCTCCCCAAACCAAAGATGTACTCTATGATGCCCAGAGAGATGAAAGAACTGAGAGAGTATATTGATTATTCAACCAGCCAAACCATGCATGGCTGCTCCTGTGTTATTTAAGGAAAAGAAAGATGTGCGTGGATTTTAAAGGGTTAAATGCTGTCAGCATAGAAAATATGTACCCCCTTCCCCTGATGAAGGACATGTTGGCCCACCTGGCAAAAGGAAAAATCTTTACCAAGCTGGATTTAAGAGAAGCTTATTACCAAATCTGGATTAAGGAGGGGGACGAATGGAAAACTGACTTCAATTGCCCTTTGGTAAGCTTCCAATTTAAAGTGATGCCTTTTGGGTTACAGGGCACCCCAGCTTTATTTATGCAATTGATAAATCAGGTGCTCCATGACCTTTTATACAAGAGGGTTTTAGTTTATCTTGATGACATTCTTATTTACACTGAAACCATGGAAGAGCACACCAAATTGGTCCATGAGGTGCTAAATAAACTATTAAAAGCCAAACTGTATGCAAAGCTGTCAAAGTGTGAATTTCACCAGACATGCTTTGACTATCTGGGGTACCGGATTTCAAATGAGGGAATAGAAATAGACCGCATCAAGGTAAAGGCAGTACTGGAATGGCAACCCCCACACACCCGTAAACAGCTTCAAATCTTTCTGGGGTTTGCCAATTTATTCCCTCTTTTGCAAAAATAGCCATGCCAATCACTGATTTACTCAAAACGGGAAAAGGGGGAGGACCCTTGACCTTGTCAGCCTTTGCAATGGTTGCTAGAATGCCAAGCAGCATTTGAAACCCTAAAAAGACTTTTTGCAGCTGAACCTTAAGCACCTTGACCCTGAAGAGCAGTTCGTCATTCAAGCAGATGCCAGTAATGTAGCCATGAGTGCTGTTGTCTTACAAAAAAAATCACAACCTTGCACCTACACATCCCGAAAGCTGACTGACACGGAGAGGAGATGGGTTGTGTGGGAGAAAGAGGCTTTTGCAGTGAGATGGGCATTACTAACCTGGCACCATTTTTTGGAAGGGGGAAATTACCTTTTCAGGTGTGGACTGATCATAAAAATTTGGAAGCTCTAAAAACCCCTCATAAATTATCCCCCAAACAAGTTCGGTGGGCTCAATATTTCAATCGATTTAATTTCACTTTGAAATATTTCCCAGGAGGTAAGAATTTTTTGACTGATGCCTTATCTAGAATGCCCCAGTTCAAAAGTCAACACAAGGAAGTAATCAACTCCATTATTCCTCTGCCGCAGTCTGCTTCTCAAATAACAACTAGATCACAAACACAAGGACCACCTGCTGGTCCTGACAATCACTTACTGAAGGAACTAAAGGAGCAATTAGAGACTGACACCTGGTTCAAAGACAACAAATCTCTTTTAACCCTTAGGGGAGGATTAGTCTGGAAAGGCTCTAAGTTGTACCTCCCAGATGACCTCAGACTCATTTTGGGTTCCTGAAAATGTTGCATTTAGTGCGGAGGCAATTCTGGTGGCCAGAGATAAAAAGAGACATTGAGAGTTATGTGAAGAGCTTTGCTACCTGCGCTGCAATGAAAAGACTTCCTGGGAAGCCCCCAGGATTGCTGCAACAAATGTCTGACCCTTCCCAGCCTTGGGAGGAAATAGCCATGGATTTTATAGTGGAGTTGCCTGAGAGCAAGGGAAACACTGTAATATGGACTGTAATTGATCTATTTTCCAAAGAAGCACATTTCATCGCTTGCTTAGGACTTCCCTCTGCCCAGAAGCTAACCAAGATGTTTTTGAAACACATATATTGGCTCTATGGAGCTCCAAAGTGGATTATTTCTGACAGGGGGGTCCAGTTTACTGCAAAGTTCTAGAAGGAATTCGTTAAACTGATTGGGTCGACTCAGGGGCTTTCGTCAGCTTTTTATCCAAGTACGAATGGAGCGGCTGAAAAAGGGTGACGTCTTTCCAGGGGGTTTGGGTGAATGTGAAGAAAGGTTTGACCAAAGCTACTAAGGTTTACAAGGAGCACGCAGATAAAAGATGCTCACCTCGGCTTCCGGTTCCGGATCACGGCAGATGCAGTCACGCAGAGAGCCTCTCTCTCCACCGGCTGTTTTTCCCTCCGCCGGTAGACCCTTAATCGGGTCTAAAAATTGCCCTGGAGGGGCGACCACCATTGAGGAGGCCCTCGTTGATGGGGGAAGGGCGGCAGCTCCTTCCTCGGTCTGAGCCAGCTCCTTAGGGCCGTCGGAGAAAAGATCGCCCAGTAAAATGGATGATCACTTCGCTGCGTCAGCTGAAAGCCAGAAGTATAGCTAAGCACAAAGAACCCCCATGGAGAATCCGGGTGAGACTTTTCCTTCCCCCTCTTTCCCTAATTACTCGCCTGTAAAAAGCTTTTGAATTTGAATTACTTCCCTGCTGTGAGAGAGCAGCGTTTCGGCACTGTGGGAAAAACAGCTTTGGAAACTGAAAAAAATAAAACAGCTAATTTTTTATTGACTATTCAACTCTTGGAATACTGAGGGATCCTGAAAATATTTCTACTTTTGAACATTACTATTATTACCATGCTATTTACTATCCTGGAGATGCTTTTCTTTTTTACTTTTTTAATGTGAAAAACAAAAAATCTATTAATTTGGAAAGAAAGACTTTACAGCCTACTGAGGACATCTTGTGATGAAAAGTGTTACTGCAACTGTATGTCCTTTTGCTGGAGGATGGCTCTGACCTTCAAAGGATGATAAGGGTAAAGATAACTTGAAACAGCTGGGTGGCGATTTTGTCTGCTAGGAATTGGAGGTGAATATTTGTTGACTTTTACTAAATATAGCCTTCACTAAAAGATTAAAGGACTTTTTCACCACTGAAATGGAGGAATCTTACCCACAGCTTGATTATGAACTTATACTGGAAAAAATCTTGGAAGCTACGGAGTACATGAAATCTTACTCTCAAATTTTAATGGATCAAGTTATAGGCTGAAGAACAATAGAGAAGGAACAGAGTAACTCCAAAGAGGCCTTTATTCAACAACATATACAATCTAAGGAGGAACCATACCTACAACCCAACTATGAACTTATACCGGGAGAAATTGTGGAAACTATTGAACAAATCGATTTTACACAACCCCATATACAATTTATGGAGAAGCCTGATGATCAAAGAATAACTTTAATGGAGATGTCTGAATTGTCAAAAACAATAGAGACTGACACCCAGACACAAGTTACTGAAAATTGTGATAACGTCAATCAACTAGTAATTACAACATGGAATAAAACTGACTACACCATTCAGAGGTCACTGGAAGAAAGGGAAGAGAACTTTGACCAATCTGAAGTGTTGAGAAATACCTCTATTCAAATATTGAGGTTTGAGGATGTAGAAGCTTTACTATGGAAACCGGTTTGGCACAGAAAGAAACCTAGAGTTAGATTTAAAAATGTGTTTTAAAATTTCATTCAATGGGTTAAAAAGGCTTTAGAGATTTTGAATGATTCAATAACTAACAGAGTATGTGAATTCTGTAAGAGGATATCCTTTGTAATAATATTCTGTTTTAGATATGATAATTACTTGGAGGGGTAAACTTTACTTAATGGGTTAAAAAGACTTTTTATAGATATAGATTGATTGATAGAATATATATTTAAAATAGATAGAAATGTATCTTTTGGACTGATATTTTTATTTCAAATAAGATAATTATTTTGTAATAGAAGGAGAATAAGAGGGATTGGTGGTAAGAGAAGAAATGGTATTAATAAATAAAGCATAAGAATGTTATTGTGGGAATAATATATTCATTTTAGATATAATTATTATGTTAAGGAAAAGGGAAATGAGGGATACCCAAAGTGTTAATAATATGTTTATCCAAGGCTAATTGGAATATGGTAACTGTAAATTAGTAAAGTTTAAAAACAGGATTTGGATCTTTATAACTGAAATGTGATTGATGTCTGACTGGATTGATTGAACTCTATTTAGAAATGTATTAATTTGAATATGTAATATTATATGAGGGAAATAGAGAGGGAATTTGTAATGAATTAATTTGAGCTATATATTTATGATTTTCCTTTTGGATGTTTAATGTACCCACCTCCACGTTGTTTCCTAAGCACCTTGATGTAACCTTCCCATCCTTATAAAAATCTAATAAAATATATTTTTTTGAAAAAAGATGCTCACCTCAAAGACCATTTTATGTTGGGCAATTGGTTTATCTTTCAACAAAATATTTAAGGTTAAAGTTACCCAGCAGAAAATTGGGGCCAAAGTTCCTTGTCCTTTTCCCATCACAAAAATCATAAACCCTTTTACAGTGGAATTGAAGCTTCCATGACTGTTGGTCAAAGTCCACTCTGTGTTCCATTGTAGTCTATTGAAGCTGGTTTCTGAGTCTGCTTTAAGACCTGTTCCTCAGAAATCACCGGGTCCCATTGTGGTGGAGGGAGAGACACATTATGAAATAAAATGGATACTTGACTCTAGATTGTATAAGGGGAAGTTGCAGTATCTTGTGCAGTGGAAAGGTTATCCACTGTCCAAAGCTACGTGGGTAAAAAGTAAGGATGTTATAGTGTACTGAGCTTTGCTAAAGACAGCAGGTGCAGGGTGGGAACCAGGCGAAGCTAGCGGCCACGTGGCTGCTGCGGAGACTGGATGTCTGGAGACCCGGGCATGCTTGCTCTTTTAGCACGGGAGAAAACCCGTGCAATGATTGGTTATGGTTACCCAGAGCTCCTTGTATAAAAGGGCAGAGCCAGTTTCGTTTTCTGTTCTGTTCTGTTTCTGTGTGCAATGAATAAACCTTGTTGTTGTATTATCACGTCTCTTCAATGTCTACCACCCTAAGGACAGAATAGATGTAAAAGCTGAACTGTTGATACAGAAGTTTTATGACAAGAATCCCCAAAAGCCTTGAGGGGATGCCTAACATGCCTTTTTGTTTCCTCTGCAGGAGGTTCTTTCTTTTTGACTGTCAACTCCGCAAATGAGCCTGGCTGCAGCCATTTTCCCCCTCATTTGAGGTTGCCACATGGAATGGAGGGAGGGGGCTTGCCCAGATGCTTTGTTAGTCAAAATAATCTTCTATCTCATGGGAACCAAGTTCATCTACTGCTCCCACAAATAGGGACTGGGCATTGCATAAAAAGCCCGCCAAATGAGTATATTGGGGAACATAGTTGAATGCATAGTTTTGTGGGTGGGACATTAAACTTTGTAATTGGGCAATTGTTACTTATGTATTCAGACTTGGTTTCACTTTTGACCGTGACAATACTTTATAACTAATAAACATGTTCTTTGAGGAATTTTCAAGCCTCAAGAGTTCTGCTTTATTCGTCTCTGTCGGAACCATGACATTATCACTTTGGTGGGAAGATAACAGCACCCTGTGATATCATACTGGCCATATGGCTAGGGAAATGTCTTTGGACATTTAATCTCCTTAATGACCTTGAAATGGAAATGAGCATTTCCCCCTAGAGTTGACAACAATTAGTGGAGTAAAATCTGCAGGGACTCTTTACCTTTATCTTGTATACATGGAAATTTGTGGTAAACTTTAAAGAAATTGCCAAAGGCTGAAAAAATATTTTCAAAATTAGAATGTCTCAGAACACATATTCAATATATTTTTTTTAAAAAAAATATAAGCAATATTTGAAAATATACATTTCTGTAGGGATGCACATATATAAACAAAATGAGACAGCATCATAATATAAATATTATGTTCTCCACAGAATAAAGCTAGTGGCTCTTCTGAATTGTTCCAAATTCATGACTTGATTCATACAAGAGCTACATGCTTAAAATTCTATTAAGCATTCACCTTGAAAGCTGATATTTTCTTTTATCAAAATAAAAAGGGACTCTCTTCTTTATTTTCCTTCTAAACCCATTGTGTGCGCTTAATTACAGCAAATTAACATTTTGGGTTGCTTTCTGTGAAGGAAAGGGATAGTTACTAGCCTTCCATTTTGGAATTAAGTATGCAGAAAGGAAAACACAAAATGAAAAAAAAATCTGGTCTACAAGCTATTATGTCACAAAAATTCTAAACTTTCATATTGAAACTAGTATTCTCTCTGTGTGCATGACTATCTGCATACCAGGCCTAACTCTGTACACAAATTGTTCTATATGACTGGGAATTGTGTACTACCAGGGCTCCAGGTTATAAGGAAGTATACCAATAGCATCCAGTTTCTTACTATTCCTTGTGTATTGTGATTAAATATGTATGGATTGTGCTGTCAATCAATTTCTCCTGATTAAAATTGAACTCAAGAATATTGGCAAATTCTAAATATTCATGTACAGTATAAATGCTGAGTTGCAAAAAAGTATGAGCTTCAAAGAAGACATTACCATTAAAACATTAAAATTCTGTTTATATTCCTAATTATTTCATGAATGATTGATTTAAGAGAATGTTTGTCTATATGTAATTCCAATCATCAAGTAGTTTGAATATATGGATACAGCAATTTATGGAATGAATAACATTTCATTTTATTAAAATTAGAGTCATTAGTCTTTGTTTTTTAGAATTTAATTTTAAAAAAGTTAGGTATAGTGGTAAGAAGAAGATGCATGCCTTTTGAACTGAATAGGTATAAAATAAGTTTACTTATTATGTGCATTGTGTATATAAAAACCATATTCATTTAAGTGTGAATGTAGGGTAATATTGCTATCAAGGATAAGGAGAAAAACAAACAACTCCTTGAAAATGGGAATTACATTGAAGTGAAAGAAAATATACAGTAGCTGGCTTTGAACTGCCTCAAAATCTCATTAAAAGGTCTTAACTATATTATTAATATCTAACTTTACATCTGAATGCGTTATGGCATCATAAAGTATGTAAATATATTAAACAAGTTCTATTGTAGCTAGCTGTAATAAACAGAATTGATTTGTATGTAGTACGTTCCTTCTCACACTGAGATCTTTGTGGATCCCACCTTGATGGCATTGTGGAAGGCCTTTAGAGCTCTTTTCTGAAGTCTTGGAGTTGGGTAGATGGAATTCCTCTGTTTGTGATGTTTAATTGTTTTGAAATTTGTTTTTATTTTGGAAATTTGTTTCAGTCTGATTAACTGTATTTTGTTGGGATTTTTATATTCCTCTTTGTGTTTTTTTTAAGCCATCAAGAATTCAGCTGAAATTGGGAAGCATCAAAACTGAATAAAATAAATAATGTATGACTAGACGCACCTGAACTATCATGGCTACCACTTTGGCTATTTTGACCATACTCTGCTAATCTTTTCTCTCCTGCCCAACACCCATTTTGGATAACTACACCTAAGATGTAGTAATGTAAATATGAATTACTAAATTTATTATGAATTAGTATTTAGTATTAATATTAGTACTAAGGCTGATAATAAACTGCTTCTGCTTTTTGTTTTGCACTTTTTCTCTTATTTGCAAGCTTTATAGGTTTAGCAGCAAAAGATTTAAAAATGAGCAATTTGTAGGTCAGGGGTTTTATGTTTGCTTTGCTCAACATCCTTTTCTATTAGTCTAGCAGTGCAGAGATGATTACTCTGCCCTATGTGGGAATAAAACAGATTGAGTGAAATTTGCTTTTGACATTGCCACTGACATTCCTGCACATTTCCCCCCCTAAGGAAAAGAGAAGCCATATGTGGTGATGATTTTTTTTTCTGTGTCTGTGTGTGTGCGCAAACATTTACATATGCACATATGCTTCTTGTACTGCCAAAATTCAAAGGCTGGGATGAAGATTGAACATCTACATACAAGCATGGATGTGCATGTTTTCTAGAATACAGAAAGTTTCTATTTCTACTGAAAAATGAAGCAATCAATCTTGAGTAGACTGATGGGACTTAGAAAGTTCCCTGCCTCTACACACAACCTTTTCTCTAAAGTAACTGAGGAAGAAAATGCATCAAGGTAACCTTCCACATGTACCTTTTCTCAGTGGAATTTCACATTTGATCCTCTGACAAACAATTCACTGCTCCTGGAAGCTGATTGCACTGAGAATTTGGACTGTAAGCCTCACATTCCTTCTTTAGCATTGTCACAGTAATGGTGGTTGAACCAATTCAGTTTCAAATATAAGATGGGAGAAATACACAATGAGCAAGTAACCCAGGAAGCCTCCAAGGCAGGGGTCTTCAAACTTGGCCCTTTTATGACTTGTGGACTTCAACTCCCAGAATTCCTCAGCCAGGCACGCTGGCTGAGGAATTCTGGGAGTTGAAGTCCACAAGTCATAAAAAGGCCAAGTTTGAAGATCCCTGCTCTAAGGAGTCCAGGGAACCCAAAGACTGCAGGCTTCTCGCCCTAATCTATAGAAGCACAGACTACATGATCCCTTTCTCAGTTCCATCATTCTCTGTCTTACATGATAAAAGTCCTAACAAGAATATAATAAAGACAATTTTATTTATTTATTTGTATCTTGAATTTATTAGTTTTACAAATACTATGGCTGTGAACATATCCGATATACCTTCCTTCTCCTATTTTCTCCACAATAAACCTGTGAGGTGGGTTGGGCTGAGAGACAATGGCTGTGTCAGAATCCAATTATATTTTATTTCTAGCTACCTACTCTGAGAAAAACCAATTCTTACTCTCTTCTGGATTCTGTCATACTAAAAAGGGAGGGGGAGTAAACAGGGGTGTTATGACTGGCATTTCCTCTATCAACTACAAAGTAACAACTTCTGTGGATTCCCTTCGAGAGTACTAAGCATAACAATGCGGCCATCAGCCTTTAATCTCACTCCCTATGAAGTCTCCTTTTACCGGCAGCGAGGGAAAAGGGGGGGAAGATTGCAACGCTTGGGATCTGATGGACTTAACACCCAACCATATGCCAATTTGAATCGACCAGAAGGAATGTGGAGTGGGGCTGCCTGGGAACACTTTAAAACATTGAATGGTAAGGGGGGGGCCCTCAGACCCTGTCTAGCATGCCTTCAGTCAGTTTTTCTTAATAAAGATTGCTGTTGGAAGAAACGTTCCAAGAGTTCTGTCTTCTTAAGATGTAAATTGAGGTGGGTCCTTACATTAGACAGGATCTGCAAAATTGGTCAACCTGGAAGGAAGAACCTTGCCGGGGGACTTTGCAAAAAATACCATGTCAGACGACGAAGTGGGGAAGGGGGAAAGCCCCCCAGAGAGGGAGCCATTGCCCCGACTGGAAACCTGCCAAATATCCGGATCTGAAGGGTCAGATTCCTCATAAGAAGAGGTGGTGGAGATGCGTAACCACAAACCTCAGTGGTCAATGGGCATTGGAAAGAAAGGTAAGTGGAAAAAGAAATCAAGAAAGGTGACCCTGAGATGGGGAGCCAACCAACCAGGATAGAAGCAGGAGATGGAGAGATCCCTGCACACAAGCAAAGATGAAGGAAGCTGGACACAGCACTCGAACTGGATCCTAGAGAAAGCTATCAACTTGATGAAGAGAACCCTCAGCTCCCTAGGAGAGGAGGATCCTGAGCCCCACAGCTGCACCAACTTCTGGAGCCACAACTGGAGAGACACTGAGGGGGAATTGAAACCTGAAGCCCCGGGGACATCCGCTGATCAAGTAGTCCCCACCCCCCACCGACCTGCAGATGGCGACCCGGATGGAAGACAATACCGACAAAGAAGGCACCGATCCATTCAAAGACTCCCGCCACTGGACACAAAATTCAAGGGGGAGGAACACGGGCGGCACATCCCTAGTGACAAAGCCCATATCCGGATCGTGCAATCTGCTCTGGACGGGCTGGCCGCCGATTGGGTGGTGAATTTGCATGATTCCAATGCCCCAGAGCTCAAAGACGTGAACCGTTTCATGTCCTCTCTGAGAAGGCGATTTGAAGACCCTCTGGCTGGTCGCAAAGCCCGCGAAAGGATCAAAACGATGAGGCAAGGCAGACGGCCAGTAGCTGAATATACGCAAGAATTCCGAACCATTGCCAGCAAGCTGAACTGGCCGGAAGACATCCTCCTTAGGCATTTCAAAGACGGTCTGAATTATGACCTATATGACGCTTGCCTGCCCCGGGGGGACCCACACCAACTCGATGAATGGTACATCCTGGCAGAGGAAGCAGAGATTGACCTACTGAAGAGGCACTGCCGAGGAAAACAATGGAGCCGCTCACCGCCTGAACCGACACGCGAACCAGCGAAGCCATTGGCTATGGCCAAGAAGCCAATGGCTGTTTCAAATGTGGGAGATAGGGGCATCGGGCTGTAGAATGCCGCTCGAAAGCTCCCCAGCACAACCCAGACAGACCACTGGCCAGCAAATCCGGGAAGTCCCCAGCTAAGTCAAAAGAATCTGCCATGAGAGTGATAGAGGCTGTGGAATCCCCTACCTCCACCCATCATGGGGAAAGAGCTCCAGCCTACACCACAGGGCCGGTGGATGCCCCAGCTGACAGCATGCATGGGTGACTATATTAGCCCCCTCCATGCACGAAGCTGTCAAAGTGAAAGCCTTAATAGACTCTGGCTGCACCCGCTGCCTCATTAGCCCCACGCTAGTGGGAAAGTTGGGCATTCCGGTGAGGAGGCTGGAACAACCAATCTCATTTGGCCAGTTAGATGGGTCCATAGCAGGGGGGGTGCCAGCTACCCTAGCCATGTTAGCAGTCCACCTATCCCTGGGAAATCATGAGGAAGACATAATGTTTGTAGTGACCCCAGGCATGGAATGCCCGATGATCCTAGGACTGGAATGGTTAACAAAATGGAACCCCTGGGTAAATTGGAGGACGAAAGAAATCAATTTCCTGAAAGAGGACCCTACAGACTTAAAACCCCAAGGGGATCTACCAAAATTAAAAACGGAAATAGCGTCCATGGGAGAAGAAAAGGGGCTACCAGAAATACCAGAGGAATACAGAGACCTGGCTGAAGATTTCAGCGAGGAGAGGGCGGATGAGCTTCCCCCCCACAGACCCACGGACTGGGCCATAGAATTCAAGCCCGGGGCAAAACTCCCGAAGGCCAGATTATACTCCATGAGCCCAAAGGAGAAGGAGGAAATGGAGAGATTCATAAAGAAAAACCTAGAAAGGGGGTTCATTGAACCAGCCAAGCCTAAGGTGGCCGCTCCGGTCCTCTTTAAAGAGAACAAGGACGGCTCTTTACGCTTATGCGTGGACTACCGCCTATTGAATACAATCAGTGAAAGCAACCTATACCCCCTACCCCTCATGAAGGACATGTTATCACACCTCTCGAAAGGACATTTTTTTTACTAAACTAGATCTAAGGGAAGCGTATTACTGCATGAGAATTAGGGAAGGGGATGAATGGAAAACCGCATTTAACTGCCCAATGGGGTGCTACCAATTCAAAGTTTTGCCATTTGGATTACAAGGGGGGCACGCAGTATTTATGCAATTAATCAATGAGGTACTAAAGGAGCACCTATTTAAGGGGGTCCTGGTTTATTTAGACGACATCCTTATCTTCACCGAATCCAAAGAGGAACATGTCAACCTAGTCAGAGCGGTTTTAAAGAAACCGCGAGCCGCCCACCTATATGCCAAATTATCAAAATGAGAATTCCACCAGGAAAGAATAGACTACCTAGGTTACCGCATATCCCCACAAGGCATTGAAATGGACCCAGAAAAGGTCAGGGCAGTATTAGAATGGGCACCACCTCACACAAGAAAGCAACTGCAAAGTTTCCTGGGTTTCGCAAATTTTTACTGCCAATTCATCCCCTCATTTGCCCAGATAGCCCTGCCCCTCACGAACTTACTAAAAATGAAGGGAGAATCCTCAGTGAAACCTAGCCAGCCACTAAAATGGACAATGGAATGCCAAGCGGCATTTGAGAGATTAAAGAGGCTCTTTTCTGCCGAACCAGTACTGAGCCACCCAGACATGGACAAACCCTTCGTAATACAGGCAGATGCAAGTGATGTGGCAGTGGGGGCTGTACTATTACAAGAAAATGATGAAGGAGTATTGCAACCCTGTGCGTATACATCCAGGAAACTCACCGAAATGGAACAGCGCTGGCCTGTGTGGGAGAAAGAGACATACGGGATACGTTGGTCATTACTTACATGGCGCCAATTCCTTGAAGGCAATAAAATCCCTTTCCAGGTGTGGACAGACCACAAAAATTTGGAAGCCTTGAAAACACCCAGGAAGCTCAACCCCAAGGAAGCCCACTGGTCCCAGCATTTTCACCAACTCCACTTTACGCTCAAGCATTTGCCAGGGGGAAAGAACTTTCTGGCAGATGCATTATCTCGCATGCCCCAATATAACAGCACACGAGCCACTGACTCTAAACTGATGATGAGAGAATCACAACTGGCAGCGCCAGTGACTACCAGAGCCCAAGCTAAATTAAAACTGCAGCTGGATTCCAGACCGGAATTGAATTCCGGAAAAGTTTGGAAACAGATGAATGGTTCCAGAAAAATAAACACGTGTGCACAATGAAAGACGGACTGCCTTGGGTGGGGGAGAAGTTATATATACCGACCACCCAAAGGATCACATTCATGCAGCTTTGCCACGACACAAAATCAGCAGGGCATTTTGGATTGTAAAAACATTGCACTTGATTAAACGGCAATTTTGGTGGCCATCCATGAAAAAAGACATAGAAAGTCACGTGGCCAGCTGCCCAAAGTGTGCAACTGCAAAAAGGTTGCAAGGGAAATCGCCAGGACTGTTACAAACAGTGGCAAATCCCTCAGCCCCCTGGAGGGAAATAGCCATGGATTTTATAGTGGAATTACCAGAAAGCAATGGGAATACTGTCATCTGGACGGTCACAGACTTATTTTCCAAACAGGTGCACTTTATTCCTTGCCAAAAGATCCCCACTGCAAAAGCTTTAGTGAAACTTTTCGTGCAGCATATTTACAGATTGCATGGGGCAACCCAACACATCATATCTGACAGGGGAGTGCAATTTACGTCTGCATTTTGGATGGAATTTTTATCCCTTTTAGGGACCACTCAGGGACTCACATCTATTCATCACTCTCAGGGGAACGGTCAAGCAGAGAAATCTAACTCAGTACTTGAGCAATATTTAAGATGTTTTCTTAATTTCCAGCAGTCAGCAGACTTACTCCCTTACTACAATAATGCAGTCCACTCCAGCACAGGTTACACTCCTTTTCAAATAGCTACCGGTCAAAGTTTCAACCCCATGCCAGAACTAACCCCAAACGAACCGACAATCCCATCACTGAAAGAATGGATGGAACTATTACAAAACACCTGGCCAATAGTTAGAAAAGCCCTAGAGGCAGCTAGGCAAGCATACAAAGCACAAGCAGATAAGAAAAGGGTGGAGCCCACACCATTCATTATAGGAGAAATGGTGTACTTATCTACAAAATACTTAAAATCCCTACAACTCTGTAAAAAACTTGGACCAAAATATATAGGGCCTTTTCTAATTAAAAGAATCATAAACCCAGTAACCGTAGAATTGGAATTACCCAAGAATCTTAGGCAAATACACCCAATTTTCCACTGCAGTTTGCTGAAAAGAGAACATCAGTCACCCTTATGGCCAAAAATCCCCCCCACCAACCCCAATCATGGTAGAAGGAGAACAGCACTTCGAAATAAAGGGAAATCCTGGACTCTAGAAAATATCATAGGTCAACTCAATACCTAGTAGCATGGAAACACCTCCCCGCCTCTCAAAACGAGTGGGTCCATAAACGTCATATCAGAGCCCCGAAGCTTTTAAAGAAGTTTCATACAGAGTATCCTAACAAGGCAGACTTTTATACCTGTTTTGTTTTCTCTACAGGTGGATCTCTCTCTCTCTCTCTTTTTTTTTTTTTTGCAAAAGGTATCTTTATTTGGAACAGCTTATATCTTGCAATGAATGAAATGAAATAATGAAATAACAACATATGCTTCCCCAGGTCCTCTCAGAGCAACCTTCGATGGGGAGCCAGAGAAGCTGATTTTTTTCTCAACAAGTGCACTCTCATTTGAACCGCTGGGCCTATCTCTACCCGGACCCAGCCGCTATGGTCGATGTGATTGCGTCCGGCTTAGAGGGAGAGGCATCCGAATGGCTGAACAACTTATATAATGAGCAAGCCCCTGAATTAGAGCACCCCAACCTCTTCCTCCTAGGACTGAGAGAAAGATTTGAGGACCCATCCATCGCCCTCAAAGCAGAAGAGCAAATCCATAAAATAAAACAAGCCAGCAGGCCTGCCCTGGAGTACGTAAGAGAGTTTTGCAAGTTAGCCAGTTGGATAGAGATATGGCCTGAGTAGTCCATAGTCCATCACTTCAGGGAAGGGTTGGATGATCACCTCTCTCAGGCATGTATCTATCGAGCAGTACCTGATCAGCTGCAAGAATGGTACCAAGCAGCAGTAAGATTAGACGTTCAGCTCGCCTGCTATAGGAAGCCTCCCCCACCTGAAGCTGAGCCAAAGCCAGAGCAACCGAAACGGCAACCACCACCCCGAAAACGTCCAATTGCTGTGACTGCTGAAGGACCCAGGCCACCTGTAGGCTCACCAATCAAGTGCTTCGGATGCGGACAGCAGGGACATTGAGCAGTGAATTGCCCAGTCCCCTACCTCCAACAGCAGAGTAGACCGGGACCAGCCACGAGAAAGAAACCTGCCCAGCAGCCAATGAGAGAAAAATCACACAGGAACCGGTTCTCAAGTCACATCCCCCACATAGGAGGATGCCGGGCTCACCGCCACCAGGCAAGCCATTCATCCCCAGCGAGTACTGGGACCTGTTGGAGGCATTTAGTGAGAAGGAATGTGACACCCTGCCTCCCCACCGACCCAATGATTGTTCCATTGAACTGTTGCCGGGAGCCAAACTCCCACGACTGAGAATGTACGCCATGTCTCCCCTCGAAATGTAGGAGATGCAGCAATACGTGGACAGAAACCTAGAGAGGGGGTTTATTGAACGGGCCAAGTCTGTTGTGGGAGCCCCTGTGTTGTTTAAAGAAAAAAAAGATGGGTCCCTTCATCTCTGCGTAGACTATAAGGGCTTCAATGCTGTGACTGTGGAAAATAAATACCCCCTCCCCCTCCTGAAGGACTTACTAACCCACCTGGCTAAGGGGAGTGTCTTCACTAAATTAGACCTGAGAGAGGCATATTACCAGGTGAGGATAAAGGAGGGAGATGAGTGGAAAACTGCCTTCAACTGTCCTATGGGGAGCTATCAGTTCAAAGTCATGCCATTTGGACCACAGGGGACCCCAGCCGTATTCATGCAGTTGATTAATGAGGTCCTACATGATCATTTATACAAAGGGGTTCTGGTGTATCTTGATGACATCCTGATATACAGCACAAATATGATTGATAATATGAAGCTGGTAAGAGAAGTGTTAAGAAACTATTGAATGCCAAGCTTTATGTCAAACTGTCAAAATGTGAATTTCACCAGAACCGATTAGATTATCTTGGCTATAGAATTTCCAACGAGGGCATTGAAATGGACCCAGCCAAAGTGAAAGCTGTAATTGAATGGCAGCCCCCAAAGACTCGCAAACAGCTCCAGAACTTCCTAGGTTTTGCCAACTTCTACCGTCAATTCATCCCCTCCTTTGCTGAGATTGCCCTACCCCTTACAGAACTACTCAAAACAGGCAAAGGAGGAGGGAAACCATGACCGAGCCAACCACTAGCATGGACTATGGGCTGTCAAACCGCTTTTGAAATCTAAAAAGACTATTTGCTGTTGAGCCGGTCCTAAAGCACCCCTGCCCAGGGGAGCCCTTTGTAATTCAAGCCGACGCCAGTGACGTGGCCATCTCTTCCAACAGGAACTTTTATTAAAAGAAACTGATCGCGGGCATTATAGACAGGATCTGAGGGATTCCCTTATTCATCGATGTTTTAAAATGTCCCTAAGCAAACTCCTCCCCACATTCCTTCCAGCCGACTCAGGCCGGCAATTTTCTAGGTGTTAAACCCATGAAAGATAACATCAAACCGGCTCCACGATCATTCACTAGCTCTTCAGAGTTTATCTTGACGACGGAGAAATAAGCCATATTCCGGAGGCCTGTGTCTTTTCACCCCCCCCTTTTCTAGTTGTCCAGTAAGGAAGAGAAGTTCAGAGGGACATAGGATAAGAGTCAAATGGTTCTATTGTAATGGTTAATATGGGCGAATAAACAAAAGGTTACTTTGTAGTGAATGGAGGAAGTGAAAGTAATAAAACCCCTCTGCATTTCCCCCCTCCCCCTTGGGAGTATGTCAGGACCCAGGAAATAGTAATAATTGGTTTTAGATTAGAGGAGATAGATAGAAATGAAATATAACTGGATTCTGACAGATAGACCTTTTCCCCAACTTGGAATGTTCTTTGAGGGGCTCTCTTTTTGTCTGCCTGCTTTTTTATAAGTCTCGGTAGTCTTTTTTAAAGCAGCTTTCATGGACTTCCAAACCTCTTCCCACCCCCTCATCTATTGATCAAGTGTCTGAGAAGTGGAGGGCGCTTGAGGGTATTCAGGTATTGGGCTGAACCTGTCATGCCTCTATCTGAGCCTGAGCCTCCTCCTCTATCAGAGGAGGAAATGGAGCCAGAACAGGACCTTATCGAGGCCCAGGGAGAGGTGTCTGTGGCTTTGGAGGACTGTGGGGAGGAGCAGGCTGAGGCAGGCCAGGGCCCTTCAGGGTTGGAACTGGGGAGACAGAGTTCAGGCGCGGAGCAAGGCTCACCCCCACCTGATCCTAGAGCTAGGAGAGTGGAGAGGAGGAGGGAATAACGCAGGCAGGCTCACTTACTCAGGAGGAGAGCATCCTGCCCCACCCCACAAGGAACACCTTGGGATTGAGATATAAGGAGCCATTGTGGGGTGGGGACTTTGTCAGGAACAAATGTTGAATCTTGGGAAAGTGTGTATTGTTGCTCTTGTTCTGTGCCTTTGGAAAACCTGGACACCTTGACGACTGGACCGGCTGACAACGTGGGTTTCCTGAGTTACGACCTCAGACTGCATCTTGACTTTTCTCTTTACAAACTCTGCAGACAAGCTGAGATTCAAGCGGGCTCATTAAGTTGATGTTTTGTTTTGTTTGTTATCTTTATGGCCTTGAGGACATACTAATCAGGCTGTATTGAAACTGCCTTCAGCCAGAGTCGGCTGGAAGGTGAGTGCGTGGATTTGGGTTGGAGGCTTGCCAGCAAATGTGGGAGCATTTGGAGGAAATTTGCAACCATTAAAGAACTGTTTACATTGCCAGCTGTCTGCATTGCCTTTGTGCTGTGCCCTGGGTCATCACAGAACTCTTTCCCTGTAGCTACTCTGAAAGGTGTCTTTATATCTTCTCTGATATAAAACCAATTTTACTCTCTCCTGGATCCTGTCATACTACTAAGGGGGAGGGGGGTATGCATGGGGGTTTTATTACTTTCACTTCCTCTATTCACTACAAAGTATCCTTTTGTTGATTCACTTCGGATCTGCTAACCATAACAATGTAGCCATTTGCCTTTCATCCTATGCTCCTCTGAACTTCTCCTCCATTACCGGCCAGCGAGAGAAGGGGGGGGGGAAGATGCAGCATCTGGGATCTGTGTAAGGAGATGTTGAATGATCGTGCCAATGGAGCTGGATGGATGTTATCTCTCCTGGAGTTAACACCTAGAAATCTGCCAGTTTGAATTGCCCGGAAGAACTGCGGGGTGGGGGGCTGCTTAGGGACAATTTAAAAACATCGAATTGTAAGGGAATTCCTCAGATTCTGTCTATCATGCCCGCTATCAGTTTCTTTTAATAAAAGTTCTTGTTGGAAGGGACCGTTTCCAAGAGTTCTGTTTCTTAAAATGTGGATTGAAGTGGGTCCTTACACTATCTTTCGACTAAATATTTACGCCTTAAATTACCCAGTAAGAAATTAGGACTGAAATTCTTGGGGCCTTTCCCC
Source organism: Azemiops feae (assembly GCA_023970755.1). NCBI lineage: Eukaryota > Metazoa > Chordata > Lepidosauria > Squamata > Viperidae > Azemiops > Azemiops feae. The sequence goes on along the minus strand of JALGBA010004173.1, from coordinate 341,257 downwards.
ATCGTAAGAATCATCAACTCGGTCACAGTAGAATTAAAACTCCCTAGGTTTTTAGGGAGAATTCACCCTGTCTTCCATTGCAGCTTGTTGAAACCTTTATGAGAATCCACTTTAAGACCTCCCCCTAAGAAGGCACCCCGACCCCTCGTAGTGGCGGGTCAAACTCACTATGAAGTAAAGCGTATTCTTGATTCTAGAATTTTTAAAGGGAAATTGCAGTACCTAGTACAATGGAAGGGATACTTGCTATCTGAAGCCACTTGGGTGAAATCTAGCGATGTGAAAGCTGACAGACTCATCAAAAGGTTCTATAAGAAACACCCTAACAAACCGAGAGACAGTCCCTAACATATGCTTTTGTTTTCGCTACAGGTATTGTCCTTTTTGTAAGGGGGGCCAGATGTCAATGCTGCTAACATTGGATGTTCTTGTTTTGACAATATATGGAGATCCAACCTTTTTCTTTCTTATGCTTCATTCTTAGAATTAGATGTGCTGAGGCAAGGGGGAGGAATGTGATGGGAGTTAGTTAGACATAACAATATCATAATAAGAAATGATAAAGGCATGGCGGGAGAAAGAACCTGGCAGAAAGCCAGCATTTCAAACTAATTGGAGAATGTGATTTATGACTTAGTTGTAGGAGGGAATTGTGGTTTGATCTATGTGCTGAGGGGAGGAGAAGTCAGATTTTGGCTGGGACTATGTAAGTGCTGACATGTTGCAGCTCGAGTAAAGATTCTTTAAGGTAAACAATGCCTCAAAGTTCTTGGAAGAGTTTCATATGTTGGAACCATAACACTAACATTGGTATGTGCATGCATCTATTTGTGGAATTTAAACTGAATTTTCACCCAGTAGATACCAAGTTTATGGTCCAGGACTTCTGGTTTGGCATTCGATGAGATGGGTGGAAGAAGCCAGAGCTCCGGCTTCTTAGCCCAATTTCGTTGTGCCTGGCGACCCCAAGGGGTCAGAAAGTTGCCCTGGAGGGGCAATGAAGAAGGAGGGATGCCTCAGGAGTCCGGACCAGATGGCGGTCAGTCCAGATGGACTGAAGAAACCCTCTAAAAGGATGGAGGAAAGGCTGCCTGGTAAGCCCAGACAGCCCAAGTCGTTGCCAGCCGGAAGGAAAGCGAGGAGCTGCGGCGCTCCGCTAAACAGCTGATTGTCAACAGCGTGCTGAAACTGGGTGAGCCTGCTCTCTTTCCTTTTCCTTTTAGACCTAAAAATGTTGATCGCCTGATTAGGAAGAGCTATAAAGTAAAGACCGCAGAAGGACTCGGGGAGAAGAGTTAAAAGCGGCAAGCAACTACAGAAATGGGAAGGATTTTAAGGAACATAAAAGAACTCTTAAAAATTGAACTTAGACTGACTCAAAGAAAGACTACTTAACCTACAGGATGTGAAAAAATTTTTTAGATATAATTCCTTGGGTAAATAACCTATAAAGAACTTTAAAAGAAAAACTTTGTAATAATCTTTTAAAACCAGATATTGACAAAACAGTGTACGAGGACATCTAGTGGTGAAAGAAGATACTACAGTAACACTAAATAATAAAAGAATCTGAAAGTGTTTGACCTTGAAACAACACCTGGTGTAAACAAAGTGCCTTTGTATGAGTTTACAAGAGAAAAGAATTTCTACAATTATATTTGTTGACTCTGGATATAACCAAAACAGGAATTACTTGGAGACAACAGACGTTTTACATCTGAGACTCGACTGGAGGATTTGGATTTGGCCTAAAGTAGTTGGCTCATTCTTTTTGGCTGGATTTTAGCCTAAGATAGTTGACTTTTCTTTCTTTTTTCTTTTTTGCTTGTTTTATTTTGTTTTCTCTCCTTGAGATACTGGATTTAGCCTAAAGTAGTTGGCTCCTTTTACGGTTTGGATTTTAGCCTAAGATAGTTGGCTGGAAAAATGAGTACATCAAACTTCACCAGATTTATGAAAAAAACTTCATCTGCACCCTCTGTTGGAACATGTAGCCCAACAACCCAGGGATCTATTGAAACAATGTTGCAGTGTGAGAAAATAAGCATTGCTCAAAATAAGATGCAAACTACATGAAAATTAATTCAAGAATCAATACAAAAAAATCATGAAGGGACAAAAATCATGAAGGGACAAAACTTTGATAAATTAAACGAACAAATCTCGGACATAAAGACACAATTTGAAGTCCACCATCAAATGATTGTTAAAAATGAACAAAGAATTCAGAAAATGGAAAATAAACCAGATGATATTGACAAAAAAATGGAAATATTAATACAAGAAAATGAAAAATTAGAACAAGCAAATCAAAATCTAGAAGGAGCGGTGGTGATCTTAGAAATGGCAAAAGCAGAACACTACTTAAGATTTCAAAATATTCCTGAAGACAGAGAAGAAAATATAGCAGCTGTGATTATTGATCTCCTGGCAGAGGCTTTGAAAGCAGACAGAGCAGAAATGCAAATGGAGATAGATGAAATATTTCGAATGAATTCAAGCTACGCAAGGAAATACAAACTACCCAGAGAAGTGCATGTGAGATTTATAAAGAAAACAACAAGAGATGAAATACTGAGAAAAGTTAGAGATGAGCCATTACAATACAAAAATAAAGAAATTGTGGTCTTAAAGCAGATACCCAAGAGAGTAAAAGATACTTGAAGACAATATCATTTCTTAACTACAAAGCTGATTGTAAAAGGCATAAATTTTAGATGGTTAATGCCAGAAGGGATTTTAATCAACTGGAATAATATAAGATACCAATTGGATTCAGTTTGGAAAGCAGAAGACTTTGATGAAAGAAACCAAGCATTTTTAGATGAAGGAGTGCAACATCAACAAGAGGAGAGAAAAGATCAGAAACAAATAGAAGAAGCAAGTGAAGAAGCAATTATACAAACAGGAGAACAGAAAGAGAAATCTGATCAAGAGAGTGAAGGAATTGCCAAAGAACAGAAGATCACAAGATCAACTAGACCTAAATATAAATAACTGAAATGGAGAAAGAAAAGAGAATTTTTTCAGTGAATATAAATGGACTAAACTCCCCATCAAAAAGAAACAATTTTTTTTAGAAAACTACAGAAATTAAATATAGATATAATTTGTTTGCAAGAGACACATATAAAAAAAGATTATTATAAGCTGTTGGAAGACCCAAAAATTGGGAAACTTTATCATGCATCAGCGCAACAGAAAAAAAGAGGTGTTGCTGTACGTATATATTAAAGAGACAATAGATTCTAAAATGATTTATTCAGATGAAGAAGGAAGAATTGTGATGCTAGAAATATACTTACATCAAAAACATTGTTAGTAGTAATCTACGCACCAAATAATAACCAGGAAGAATTCTGTCAAAATCTCCATAGAAAAATAATAGAAATGGAATATCAAAATATTTGTTTAGTAGGAAACTTTAATGTGATACTGGATGGGACATTAGACTATAAAAGTAGTAAAACAGGAAAAACTGGAAGAAGAAGATTAGCTAAGACTTTTTTTTCATATGATAGAAGAAATTAGAGTACAAGATGTTTGGAGGGAAATTAATCCAGGAAAATTACCATGTACATTTTATTCAAACAGTCAAAAATCCTGGTCCAGAATCGATATGATCTGGATGACACCTGAACTGAGGATAAATATGCAGGAAATTGAGATAGAACCAGGTACATGGGCAGACCACAACCCTTTAAAAGTGACGTGGAGAGGAATACAAAAAAAAATCAAGATGGACTTTGAACCAATCTATATTAAAAGAAAGAGAATTTATAGAACTAGCAAAAAAAGAAATGGAGTTTTTCTTCAAAGAAAACAAAAAAGAAGATACAACATTACAAAATGTATGGGACACAGCCAAATCATACTTTAGAGGTATAGCTATAACATACATGGCAAAAAACAAACAAACAGAAAAGATAGCATATGCACTATTAAAAGAAAAATTTGAAAAACTAGAATCAGAACTACAAATGAATCCACAAAAGAAGATTCTGAAAAGAGAAATGGAAACAATAAAACACGAACTAAACCTGTTGGATTCAGAAAAATTGGCACAGCAAATAAAAAGAGCAAAACAATTTTTTTTGAAAATGCAAATAAACCAGGAAGATGGTTAGTTTATAAACTTAAAAAAACAGAAGGAGAAGAAAATGATAAACAATTTAGTAGATGAGAAAGGTTGCCTACAATTTAAAAACGAAGAAATAAATAAGATAATTAAAGAATATTACAAGAAACTGTATGACATAGAAGAAATTCCAAGAGAGAGAATGATCCACTGGTCCCAGTGGAATTCAAGTCAATCCACGTTCTTTCACTTTTTGACAATGATCCCCCCACAGGGACCTCACGTATTCATTCAAATATTTAGGCGGGGCGTTAATCCGCCCCGATCTTCGCGGACCTAAGGTAGGGATGAGTGTGATGACCTTTGGGGGAAGTAAATTGGGTGCCTGGAGTGCTGGCTCCCGGTCTGCACACAACAAACCAGGACTTTGTCACCCAGAAGACTCAGGGGTTCCCCCTAACTGCTGACTGGCTGGGTCCACTAAACCCAAACCAGATTTCCTTGGTGGGGTCGTGTTCCCCGGGTTCCTTGCTGGGGTGGAGTTCCCCAAAAACCCCTGGAACTCCCCTTGGGAGCAATGTCCTTTGGGCCCAAGGCCAGCAGCAGGGGTGCCCTGAGTAGCCGATTTACTTAGATTTACCATTTGCCCTAAGCCAGGGACCTCTGCCAGAGTCAGAAGCCGCCTCCATGGCAGAACTCCCTGCTTCTATGCCAGAGTCAGGATCTGCCTCCATGGTAAGACCCTCATCGGGAGCATTTGGAGACCCCCCTGCTTGGAGAGACTGTGATCCACAATCGTAATTGGGGTCCCCCTCCCCCACGAGAGTGGAGTCAGGGGAGGAATGCCGGCCTGGCATCTGCCAACGCAGCTGGTCTATGTGGCGCCGGAGGACACGCCCATCATCCAAGACCACTTCGTATGGCAGAGGCCCAGAGACCTTAGAGATTACAGCAGGTACCCAGAGATGCCCCTGCCCATAGTTCCTGGTCCAAATCGGATCACCCACTTGAAGTCTCCTAGGTGCCCTCGGCTGCGACACTTGTGAAGCCACCTGGTCTGGGTGAAGCCTATCCAGCTTTGTGATAAGTCTGCAACCCCAGCGGAGTTCAGCTGGGCTCTTTCCAGTGGCTGTACATGGTGTGGTGCGGTGTGTGAGAAGAAAATCAGCTAACCTGTGATGCCAGGGTCCTTGCGTGATTCTCTTTAATGCGCCTTTCATGGTGCGCACCATGCGTTCAGCCTGACCATTGGTGGCAGGATGGAAAGGAGCAGATGTGGCATGCCGGATCATGTTGGCTTGTAGAAATGCCTGAAACTCAGAAGAGGTAAATTGTGGATCATTGTCTGAAACTAAAACATCAGGAAGGACATGTGAAGCGAAGATTCCTCTGAGCACCTGGAAGGTCCTGGCAGTAGTAGTAGAGGACACAGGAACAACCTCTAGCCACTTGGAATGGTTATCCACAAGGAGGAGGAAGAATTGCCCCTGAAAGGGCCCAGCATAATCTATATGAACGTGTGACCAAGGAGTGAGTGTCTGCCTCTATTTGCTTAAGAGGTAACCTGCTTAGACCATCTGCATGGCCCATCTCAGTACCTGGTTTGTGAACCAGTGTGTAATCATAAGCTGCTAAGAAGATAGACCACCTCAGCATTCTACGAGATATTATCTGGGGAGTTTGTTTATTGGTTGTAAACAACCCTAGCAAAGGCTTGTGGTCAGTATAGACTGTGAAATGGCATCCATACAAGAAATCATGAAATTTCTTTATGCCTGAGATTATGGCCAAGGCTTCCCTGTCAATCTGTGCTTAATTTCGCTCTGCAGATGAGAGGGTCCTAGAATAATAGGCCACAGGGACCTGTATTCCATCTTCCTTGAGATGGCTTAGCACTGCTCCTACCCCATAAGGGGAAGCATCACATGCGATGCACACTGGCAATTGCTCATTGAAGTGAGCCAGTACAGCATTTGAGGATAATAAGGCTTTGACCTTTGTGAAGGCCTCCTCATGGACTTTTGTCCATGCCCACGGAGCCTGTTTGTCTAAAAGCCTGTGAAGCGGCTCAGCCACAGCAGCTTTGTTTGGGAGAAAAGAATGGTAAAAGTTCAAAAGGCCCAAAAAAGCCTGAAGCTCAGTTTTTGACTGGGGACTAGGGGCCAGTTGAATGGCCTTGAATCTGGACTCTGCGGGGTGGATGCCATCTGCATCAATGCGGAACCCCAAGAACTCGGTGGATGACACACCAATTTTACACTTGTCCTGCTGTAGCTTCAGCCCAGCTTGGCGGAAATGCAGCAAGACAGCCCTCAGCCTTTCGGCTAAGTTTCCTGATGATTCTCCTGCAATGAGGATGTCATCAAAATAGGGGCAGACCCCGGGAATCCCTCTGAGCATTCGCTCCATCACCCCTTGGAAAATACCAGGGGCTACATTGACCCCAAACTGCAGCCTCTTTACTTTGAACGCACCTCTGTGCATGACTATTGTTTGGGCTTCAGCAGTCACCTCATCAACAAGCAACTGTTGATATGCTTGAGCCAAATCAAGCTTAGCAAAGTACTTCCCTCCTTTCAGTGAGGACAGAATGTGGCTCACCATGGACACGGGATAAGCATGCTGCTGCAAGGCCTTATGCAACATGCATTTATAGTCCGCACAGATGCGGACTTCCCCATTCGATTTTAAGGGAGTTACTATGGGGTTTCCCATGGACTAGAGTCCACAGGTTCCAGAATGGCCTGTTGGAGCAACTTGTCCAACTCGGCATCAATCTTCCTCTTTAAGGCAAAAGGCACCCTCCTTGGCTTGACCCTTGTGGGTATAATGCCTGGATCCAATTTCAATGCAATGGGAGGCCCCTTGTACGATCCAAGTTCTGAGCTGAACACATCTGCAAACTCCTTACATACGCCCGCAAGGCTAGCAGTTTGCAGCTGGTTCAGACCAGTCACTTGGATCCCAAGTGCCTCGAACCAGTCGAGTCCTATGAGACTCGTTCTGTCACCCCCAACAACTACTACATCCAATAAACCATTGAAGCCTTTTCGCTGCACTCTGAGCATGGCTTCCCTTTTCACGCTTACTCGCGTGTTTTGGAAATCAGTAAGGACAAGGTTGGAAGGCCTGAGCTTAACTTTTGAGCCACTCCGAAAACAAATCTTATTGAACGTGTCCACTGAAATAATAGACAACGCGGAGCCTGTATCCAGCTCCATAGCCAGGGGAACTCCCTGCAACTTCACGTCAATGCGGAGCTTTTTCTTAAGGGGCCTATGCATTCCTGTCTTGAACACCCCCCTCCGGGATGCGCAAAAACCCACCCTATTTTGGCTGGGGACCTTGGTACCTTTCAGAGGCAATTCTGGGGACCTGTTCTTTGGACGGCCCATGCAGGCCGATGCTATGTGGCCTTGCCTTCCGCATGCTCGACAGATGGCAGATCAAAATTATCAAAAGGGATGCAGGCGGTGGCCCTCTCCGACCCGGCAGTTGTCTCTCCGCCGATGGCTGGATCTTGTCCACCTCTTCCTCCTCGGAGTCTTCTCCAGAGGCCTCACGGGCGGCCTCCTGGTGGATCGGGACGGTCACTGCATGACTCTTCGTAGACCGCAAGGCCTTCACGGCGCCTCCGGCTGCGTCTTCTGCTGCGATCTCTCGAAGGGCGTCTTGGAAGGTGACGTCCGTCCTCGCAAACAGTTTCTGCTGTACTTCGCGGCTTCGCAACCCGCACACCAGTCTATCTCGGAGCCTTTCCTCCAAGTCTTGAAATGCACATGGACGTGCGGCTTGCCTCAAGGCCGCAATGAAATCTGCAGCTGATTCGCTTGGCCGCTGGTCCCTTTGCTCGAATTGATGCCTCCACGCTATGATCAAGAGCTTGGGCTCGAAGTGTTCTCGCAGCATCTTTTTCAAATCGGCATATGCGATTGATTCCAAGGGTGCCGGTGTGACAAGATTCTCCGCTATTTCAAATGTCTCTTGCCCGCAGACACAAAGTAAGGTAGCCACTTTCAGGCCGTCTTCCTGGATTTTGTTTACTCTAAAGTAATTTTCAATGCGAGCTGCATACGAGCTCCAGAGTTCAGGATGCGTGATGTCGAATTCGCCCAGACGGCCCAACTTGACATCTTCTTACTCGATGGCCTCGTCCACGCCTCTCGCCGTAAGGAATTGAGAAGGGGTCCGACGAAGCCAAGCCCGCCTCCAGCATCTGTATGCTGGCCGGCGGCTGCTCCTCCTGGAAGCTGTGCTTCTCTTCTCTTCCTGGCCTAGGTGAGTAGGCCTACTTCTGTTTCCTTGGGATCCCCAACGGCGGATCCCACCTTCGTCGCCAATGTTCTGTTCACAACACAGGCATGAAGACGAGGCAGTTTGATGCAAAAGATATTCTTTATTGTGCATGTGCACTGAACAGAAGCAAAGGAGAAAATGGCAACATGCCCTTTTATACTTCCCCTGCAAGGGGAGGCTCAACCAATGAATGCAGGCCATTCTCCTGCCTTGCACATGCGCTCGAGGCTGGAGACAGCCTGTCTGGGTCCCGGGCAACGTATGGATACAACTGGTCCCTGGAAAACACGTGGTGATGACACCTCATGGGGTGCAAAAATGGGATGCCGTGCCACACAAGAACAGGGCAGGGCTAGCGAGTATCACATGGGCGCTAGTGCCACCCATTTGCATCACGCACATGCTTGCTGCCCCGTTCACATGCGCACACATGCATAAAATGCTGCCCCCTCCCTTTCCCTCCGGTCCAATAACTGAGAAAAGTTAGTGACCTCTGGTCTAAAGCTTCAGTACAACTCTATAAACCACTTTGAAAAAGAATCACATTACTTCAATTTCACACTTGGAGGTTGTTAAAGAAGCACTTATGCATATGTTTGTGCTTGATTGCTTTACATTGAGTAATCTTATATCATTTAGATAATGCTGGCTTTTCTTTTCTCTTTAAGCTCAGAATGATCAATGTCTTGAAAGAAATGAAATAGCAGCAATAGAAAGAAATATTCACCCTGCATTACTGCATGATAAAATCTGGCTTTTTTTGTGCTATATCATTAGACCTTTTTAGCTTCTAGCCACTATAAGTGTCACTATTGACACTTTGAATAGTGTCAATATTGAAAATACGGATTTGTATATTTCCATTTGTAGATATGGAACACATACAGAAAGCTATCTGACCCACAACTAGAAAGTTATTTATTTTCTGGTTCTTTGGGAAAAATGAAATTGAAATGAGCATCATAGTACTGAAATCTTCATTTATTACTAGCATTTTTTTTAGAAATTACTTGAACACTGATTGTACAAAAAATGGAGTAGGCTGAAGATTCAGCCTTTTTCAATAGAAAGGTTGTCTATCTTTTTCAATAGAAAGGTTGTCCTGCAATAAGTGTTATCATTGGTGAAGGTGATTCTCTGTCAGTTTTCTCTGTATCAAGACTGTTAACTACTAAGCAAGCATTTTGGGTGATACAAAAAAAATTCCTTATTTCTTGTAGGCAAGATTTGTTTTCTTTACTTCAATTTTCTATTTGCAACTTTAATCCCCCAGGACCTTGGGGGAAAAAAAAGAAATGAAATTAGAGAAACATAATGCTGCTTCAGTCCATAGAGGGTTGCCTCCCCCCCTTTTCTAATGGCAATTTATGGACTTCTCAACAACAATAAAAAAAAATCTCTCAAGGGTAGAAGAACTTGAAATGATAAACTATCAGAGACTCACCAGAAGCAAAAATCAATAAGAATACCTTGAAAAACATTTCATCAAGTGAACTACTAAACAGTAATCCAGAGGTCTTTGTCCTTGTTTCTGTTGCAGTTCTACAAGTATTTAATTTGGCAATAGGCCTTAGAGCACTTCCAAAGCTAGCTTTTTCATTTCCCAAGTCTTCATGGTCAGAACTGATGGACTCTTCTGATTATCAAAATTTCAGAATGCTCTGAGCTTTGCTGTACACTTGTTGAAAACAAAGAGCAAAACAGAACATGTGAACAGAGAGGTTGCTGTTTGCCTGGTGACCACTAAATAAGTAACTCATTCTGCTCCTTAAGAAAAACAAAATCTTTCTTGTTCTCTAAAGAAATAAAAATAAAAGTAACACAGTGCAAGCATGTTATGCATTCAGCATCTTGCCATTCTGCCACCTCATATAAGGGAAAGAATTGGACAATAATGCACACCAAGCATCTCCTGCAGTGAGGTATCATTCTGCACAACAGTAACTTTTAATTTGTCCTTGTTAAAGGTCTTGTTATCTTATTAAAGGCCTATTTATCCAATTGATCAACACAGATTTGAATTTTCTTATTAACTTCTAGTGCATCAAGTTTTGGTCGCCACAATGTAAAAAAGATGTTGAGATCCTAGAAAGAGTACAGAAGAGAGCAACAAAGATGATTAGGGACTGGAGACTAAAACATATTGTCAGAACCCATATTTTAAAGGGCCCTTCTTCTTCCTTTCTAACCCCGAATTTCATTCTCTTCTCTCCCTGGGTTTTGCCATACTCCTGGAGGGGAGGGGGGAATGCTCGTGGGTTATTGCCTTGTTTCCTCTATCGCTACAATGTAACACTTTGCTGTTTCTGCATATTTCTTATGTGAACTTTCTCTACCCTGTTGTCAACTAGTAAAAGGGGGGAGGAGAATGGAATGTACCTCCGGCAATTGTTTTATCTCCGCGTTCGCAAGGGAAGGTGCGAAGAGCTGACTAAATATCGCTGCAGCCCAGAGACGGCCAGATGTTATCTCTCTTTTTCCCACAACAAATTTAACACCTCAGGATTGGCCTGTTTGAACTGACTGGATGAACTATGGGATGGCGGTTTGCTTGGGATACTTTTTACCTATCGATCTGGTGGGAAACCCTCAGATCCTGTCTATTATGCCTGCTATCACCTTCTCCTAATAAAATCTCCTTTTGGAAGAAACCGCTTCCACGAGTTCTACTTTCTTAGGATGAGGTTTTGAAGTGGGCCCTGACATTAGACAGGATCTGCAGTAATAAGTCAGCCCGGAAGGAAAGCCCTTACCGGGGGACTTTGCAAGACCATGTCAGACAACGGAGCAGGGAAAGAAGAATCCACTGCAAAGGGGGAGCCCCCCTGTTGGCCAGATCCCTGCAAACTATCCAGCTCTGAGTCTTCCTACTCATCAGAAGAAGAGGTAGTGGAGGTGCGCAGCCACAAACCTCGGTGGTCGATGGGTGTCGGGAAGAAGGATGACTGGGAGAAAAAGGTGAGGAAGGTGACACTCCAATGAGGCAGCCACCAGCCAGGCTGGAAGGAGGAGATGGAAAGGTCCCTCCATTTCAGCGAGGATGAGGAAGACCGCCTGGGGTATTCAAGCCGGTTATTGGAGCAGGCGATCAGCATGATGAAGATAGCCCTAGACTCCCTGAAGGAGGAGAAACCTGAACCCTATACCGGAACCATCTACTTGGGTTGCGGGGAAAAGGACACCGAAGGTGAGGCGGAGGCCGAGGCCCCAGGACCGTCCAGTGAAGCAACTGAACCCACTGTGGTCACCGCCGCTGCCCCTACCCCCCAATGCGCAGAAGCTGCACATTGTGAGGGGAGATGCCATAAGCACAAGAAGAGGCAGTGCTCCATTCAAACGTTCCCACCGCTTGATGTGAAGTTCCGGGCGAGCCACGATGCCTGGGGTTTTTCCTAACCCAGGTTCTAAATTATATGGAGGAATATGGCCGAGACATCCCCACTGATTGTGCCAGAATTCGCATCATGCAAGCCGCCCTGGATGGCATCGCAGCAGACTGGGTGGTGGACCTCTCCGACGCCAATGCTCCAGAGCTTTTGAACTTCAATCAGTTCATGTTGTCCCTCAGGCACAGGTTCGAAGACCCATTGGCAGACCAGAAAGCCCGTGAAAGAATAAAAACGGTGAAGCAGGGCAGACAACCAGTGGCCGAGTATACCCAGGAGTTTTGAACCCTGGCCAGCAAGGTGAATTGGCTGGAGGACATTCTGCTCAGCCATTTCAAAGATGGTCTGAATTACGATCTCTATGATTCCTGCCTTCCCCGAGGGGATCCCCACAGGCTACAAGATTGGTACATCCTGGCCGAGGAAGCCGAGATTGACCTAGCCAAGACACAGCGCAGAGGGAGACCATGGGGGAAATCACCATCGGAGCCATCCCACGAGGCCACGAAGCAGCAGCCAACCGCCAAAAGAACCACCAGCTGTTTCAAGTGTGGCAAAGAGGGACACCGTGCCACAGAATGCCATTCGCACACCCTAATCGAGAAGGCCGACCAGACCCTGGCTGGGAAGTCCAGGAAGTCACTTGCCAAGCCAAAGGAGTCAGCCATGAAAGGCACAGAGACCGTTGAGTTCCCCACAACCACCCAATGAGGAAAGGGAACTCTGGCCTACACAGCAGGAGCGTCCAACTCGTCCGATGACAACTCCAAAGATGAACCCCTGGTAAGTGGACCCATCATGCCCCTCACCAGGACAGTAACCATACTAGCCCCCACCATGCCTGAAACTGTAGAAGTCAGGGCACTAATTGACTCTGGGTGTACCTGGTGTCTTATCAGCCTAACACTAGTGGGGAATCTAGGCTACCGGTGAGGAGGCTGAAGAAACGGAATTCTTTTGGTCAATTAGATGGGTCCATAGCAGGGGGAATGCCGGCCACCTTAGCAACGCTACCACTCCAACTCACCCTGGGGGATCACACAGAGACTATAACGTTCGTAGTGACCCCTGGCATGGAGTGCCCCATAATCCTAGGCATGGCATGGCTAGCCAAGTGGAATCCACGGGTGGACTGGAGAACAGCAGAGCTTAGGTTCCCAAAGGGGGAATCAACCAAAATGCCAATACTAACCCCCTCTTGGGAAGCCCTGACAGAAAGCTGTGATAGGGAGCAAAAAGGAACTACCCAAAATACCCGTGGAATACTGGGACCTGGCTGAAGTGTTCAGCGAGGAGAGGTCAGATGAATTACCACCGCATCAACCCACGGACTGTGCCATAGAGATCTGACCAGGAGTGAAGCTCCCAAAACCCAGACTATACTCTATGAGCCCCCAGGATTTAGAGGAGATGCAGAAGTTCATAGATAAAAATTTAGAGCGGGGGTTCATCCAACCAGCTAAACCAAAAATGGCTGCCCCTGTGTTGTTCAGGGAAAAGAAGGATGGGTCACTTCGTCTATGCGTGGACTATAGGGCTCTGAATGCCATAAGCGAAAGCAACCTGTACCCACTACCCCTCATGAAAGACATGCTATCCCCTCTTTCAAAAGGGAAGATTTTTACTAAATTAGACCTCAGGGAGGCGTACTACCAAATCAGAATCAAAGAAGGAGATGAATGGAAAACTGCATTTAATTGTCCACTAGGGTGCTACCAATTCTGAGTTCTACCATTCGGACTGCAAGGGGCTCTGGCTGTTTTTATGGAGCTGATAAATGATGTACTAAGGGAACACCTATACAAGGGCATGCTGGTTTACCTGGATGATATCCTTATATTCATAAAGACCATGGAGGAACATGTAAAATTGGTTAGGGCAGTCCTAAACAAATTGCGGGCAGCCCACCTCTATGCTAAACTGCCTAAATGTGAATTTCATAAAGAGAAAATAGACTACCTGGGATACCACATCTCCCCCGAGGGCATAGAAATGGACCCTGAGAAAGTCAGGGCGGTGTTAGAATGGGCACTACCCCGCACAAGAAAGCAACTGCAAAGCTTCCTGGGGTTTGCCAATTTCTATCGCCAATTTATTCCCTCGTTTGCCCAAATAGCTTTACCCATCACAAACTTGTTAAAGACCAGGGGGGAAGGCAAACCTAAACCCAGCCAGCCGCTAAAATGGACGGTAGAATGCCAAGCCGCATTCGAGAGGCTAAAACAGCTATTCTCCACTGAACCCATTCTGCGGCACCCCGACACTAACAAGCCCTTTGTAATTCAAGCAGATGCTAGCAACGTAGCAGTGGGGGCTGTGTTGCTGCAGGAAAACAATTAAGGGGATCTACAACCTTGTGCATACACATTGAGGAAACTAACTGAAATTGAACAGAGGTGGGCGGTCTGGGAGAAGGAGGCATACGCAGTGAGATGGGCACTCCTCACCTGGCGACATTTCTTGGAAGGGAACAAAATCCCCTTCCAAGTGTGGACTGACCATAAGAATCTGGAAGCGCTAAAAACACCAAGAAAACCTACCCCTAAACAAGCACGATGGTCCCAACATTTCCACCACTTCAATTTCACTATAAAACATCTACCAGGGGGGAAGAACTTTCTGGCAGACGCGCTATCCAGAATGCCTCAATACAATAGTACCCGACCCAGTGTAACAAAACCACTCATGCCCAAAACCCAGCTGGCAGCACGAGTAACTACCCGAGCACAAGCCAAGCTACAAAAACCGTTAGCCAGCCAAGCAAGGATTGAATTCAGAAAAGCACTAGAAACCGATGAATGGTTCCTGAATCACAAAAACCTGTGCATCATCACAGATGGACTACCCTGGGTGGGGGACAAACTATACATACCTAAAAGTCAGAGACTAGCATTCATGCAACTCTGCCGTGATTCAAAATCGGCAGGCCATTTTGGATTCGTGAAAACATTATACTTAGTCAAAAGGCAATTTGGTGGCCATCAATCAAAAAGGACATTGAAAGCTATGTAGCCAGCTGCCCAATGTGTGTATCAGCCAAAAGATTACAAGGAAAATCATCTGGACTGCTACAACCGGTAGCAACCCCCTCAGCACCCTGGAAAGAAATTTCCATGGATTTCATAGTAGAATTACCAGAGAGCAGTGGGAACACAGTCATTTGGGTGGTGACAGACCTTTTTTCCAAACAAATACATTTCATACCCTGCTCAAAGATCCCCACCACTTAAATAATTTTTAAATCTCTCTGCCATTATTGATGGAAAGGTCTTATAATCGACGTTTAGTAGGGAGATAGGCCTATAATTTTGTATCTGTGTTCTTTCTACATCTTCTTTTGGTATTAATACTATATTTGCCTCTAACCAGGATTTAGGTATTTTCGCTTCAGTTAAAACATCGTTGAAAACTTCTAATAGGTGTTGATTAAGTACGTTTTGGTGTTCTTTATATAATTCCGCTGGTATTCCATCTGGGCCGGCCGCTTTATTAATTTTTTATTTACTTATAGCCATAGTTATTTCAATCATACTTATTTCCTCATTTAACATGATTTTTATTTCCTCTGGTATCTTTGGTGTATCTGTCTTTTCCAAATAGTCTATTATCTTTTCTACACTTTGTCCCTCACTCCTCTTATATAAGTTTTCATAATATCTTTGAGCAATTCCCCTTTTAATTATCTCATCATGTTGAATCTCTCCTTCCTCATCTTGCAAATTAACAATCTGTTGCTTCTCTTTCTACCTTCTCAGTTTATACGCCAACCATCTTCCAGGTTTATTCGCGTATTCAAAATTATTTTGCTTGGCAGCCTTGAGTTGTTGTGCTAACTTTTCTGAGTCTTCTAGACAAAGTTTGTGTTTAATTAATTCCATTTTACTTTTCAAACTTTTATTATTTAGGTCACCCTGATATTGTGTTTCAGCCTGTTTATATTCTTCTTCCAGTCTTATCCTGTGTTGTTTTTTTTCCTTATTTCTCTTGGCCATATATGAGATTGCAACTCCCCTCATGTATGCTTTAGCTGTATCCCAAGTATTCTGCAAAGATGTATCCCCATTTTTATTCGTTTGAAAGAAAAAGTGCATTTCTTTCTCCATCTTTTCCTTAAACTCTTTTTCTCTAAGAATCACTCTTTGAAGAGTCCATCTTGGCTGGCTCCTTTGCCCTTTCGAGCAAAAACTTATAGGATTATGGTCCGCCCAAAGACTAGGTTCTATATTAATTCCTTGAATTTCCGAATCTAATTTTTTTGAAAGCCATAACATATCAATCCTGGTCCACGAGCTATGTCTATTAGAGTAATATGTATATTCCCTTTTGTCTATATTTCTTTCCCTCCAAGCATCTTGCAAGTTAAGGTCTGTGCACATCTCAAAAAAAGTTCTGGGAAGTATTTTTTTGTTTCCTTTCCTTGCCTCATTACTTTTATGGTCTTTTGTTCTATCTACTATCGCATTGAAATCTCCAATCATACAAAACCCATCTCCCTCTAAGTCGCTAAGCTTGCTGTGTAGATCCTTAAAAAAAGATACTTGGGCTCCATTTGGTGCGTAAACTATGACAATTATTATATTTTTTTTGTTCAGATTAGCCTCCAATATCAAGATCCTTCCCTCTTTGTCCTTATAGATTTGTTTGGAAGTTATCTCCTGTCTAACATACAATGCAATTCCTCTTTTTTTTCTTTCTCATCTAGTGAGGTGTATAGTCTTCCTAATTTAGGTTGCTCTAATAGATACTTTTGATCATTTTTTATATGAACCTCTTGTAATGTAATGACATCCGCATTTAATTTAATAAGTTTACTAAAAACTTTCCGCCGTTTTACTGGTGAATTCAAACCCCTAATATTCGTTGACCATATCCTATACTCCTCTCCCATTGTCTTGTTTCTGTCGTGCCTTAGTGCTTCGAGTAATCCTTATTTCTTTCAACTCCTCAAGGCTTCTCCCCTGTTGTCCTAATCCATCTTGTCCTCCTCCCCCTTTTACTTCCTCTATACCCTGCTCTGTCCCTCTTTTATCCATCATTCGTTCACCTTCTCCTTTTTCAACCATCGCATTTCCTTCTCCATGATCTCCCAGCTCTTCCTCTGAGATACAGTATTGTCTATGAAAGTCTTCAGCTTTCTCCAACATATCCAACCTGAATCTCTTCTCCTGCCAAGTCACGATAATCCCCTCTGGTGTTAGCCATCTGAAGTTCACATTACTTTGGTGCAACCTAGACGTCAAAAATTGATAGTTCTTCCGTAGGTCTCTCATTCTTTTAGGTATTTGTTTTAGCACTATAATTTGTTTCCCTCTGTACTCCAGCTGTTCATCACGTGTCTTATATAATATTTCATCTCTAATTGTCTTTTTTATAAATTTCATGTGAGCTTCTCTAGGCAAATTATATCTTCTCCCATAATTTGTCTGCACTCTGTATGTCTCTTCCATTGCAGCAATCATCTTCTCTTTGTCTATCCCAAGAGCTCCAATCAGTAGGTCTGCTATCTTATCTTGAAGGTCTTCCCCTCTCTCCTCAATGACGTTTTGGAATCTAAGATAATGAGCTGCCTTTTCCGCTTCCATTAGCGTCACCGCTGTCACTAATTCTTTGTTAGCCAAAGTTAAATTTTTATTTATCTCTTCAACCTTCTTCTCCTCATTATCCATTCTTTGTTCTACTTCCAATAGTTTCTGTTCATTTTTTACAATTTGCTGTTGGAAGGCCTCAAATCTTCCATTCATTGCCTGAATCTTCTCTTTCATTTCTCCTGTATCATTCCTTACCCCTTCTAACTCCTTCTTGATTTCCTCATGATTCTTAAACATGGCTTCCTGCATTGCCTGCATCATTACCTGAAGGTCTTTAAATGAGTTAGAACGCTCCTTTTGAAGCATATCTTCTAACAATTTCTGACTCATGGGGCTAGAACTTTGTATTGTATTTTTTTCCCCGCCAATCTTAGTCAGATTTGAATTACTTGCCATTTTTTGTAAACTTTTCCACAACTTACTGTTCCTCCAAAATAACCACTTTTCACTTCCCTCTTTTTTCCCTTCCACTTTTTGTCACTATCGTGGTCTGTAAATATAACTTTGTCAATATATTTCACGTTCTAGTACCACAGTACCAAATGTTAGTTTTAAGCTTCCCCAATTTTTGTTCTAACTTGTGAGGTTATAATTTAATAGTCCAATATTCCCTTCAGTCTCTCTTAAATTTCCCTTCTCTTGGCAATCTCCTTTCAGAAACTGCCAATCATTGTCCCAATCCAGTTCCTTCTGTCAATCAATCACTGTTCCTTCCCAGAGAAGCCACCTTTCATCAGCCGATCCGCTCCAAGGTCAAAATCAAAACCAAAAAGTCAAAACTCTCAAACAGATCTTCGGCAACAATTAAAATAAAATAAAAAAAAGTCACTGTCCCTTTAAGAAAAACTCTGAGTCTCAAAACCTTGCTTCCTGGCTTCCTCCTAATGGGGCCTTTTCCGGCCTCTCTTCTTATCACTTTCACTCGCCGCCACCTCACCGCTACTCCAACATTCTTTTTGCCAGGCTTTCGTTTCTTTGCAACCCCTTTAATTGCATCTTCCAAGTCAACTCACAAATGTTTCAGGAAAAACAATCAAGTCAAATCTGATATACCGTCGTTCCGCTGTTTCTTCGCTAGCTCCATCCAGCTGTCATGTCATTCAGTGGCCATTACTGGTCGCCTTCTTCCCGGTCCGCTCGGTTCTGGGTTTCACCCACTTCCCGACGTCAGTTGCCACCAACGACAGAGCAGCAGGTTGCCCACACCTTCCGCCGCCCCTACGAGGCTTCTCTCGGCTCGAAAGAGACCCACGAACCTGGGATAAGCAATTGGAGATGCTGGAGAGATCGTTCGCACCTCCGCTCGCTCTGACAGCTGGCTTCATACATTGTGACCAAAATGGTTTCCTCCCGAATAGGCAGACTAAGCGGAATATAAGGACAATTTTGGACATATTGGAATACTATGAATTACATGGTGATTGCCAAATGGCACTCTTATTCTTGGATGCACAGAAGGCATTTGATAATGTTAATTGGCTATTTTTGATCCAACAATTGAAATTAATGGATGTTGGAGAAATTTTTTTAAATGTTATAGCTGCAATATATTCCGAACAGAATGCCCAGATTATAATAAACGGTGTGGCCACCAACAAATTCAATATTCAGAAAGGTACAAGACAAGGATGTCCTCTCTCGCCGTTATTGTTTATATATACATTGGAGATTTTAGCTAGGACTGTAACGCAAGAAGAACAAATTAAAGGGCTTGAGATTAAGAAGGAAAAATATAAACTCCAAGCATATGCCGATGATTTAGTATTTATATTGGAAACTCCCGTGCAATCAGGTCAGAAGCTTTTTGAATTATTGGAGGAATATGGAGAGGTGGCAGGCTTGAAAATAAATAGAAATAAAACAAAGATCATAGCAAAAAATATGACTAACACGCAAAAAGAAAATCTTGGGGAAAAATTAGGAATACAAGTAGTTACTAAAATAAAATATTTGGGTATTGTTATGTCAGCACGTTGTTCATCAATTAGAGAGGATAACTACAGAAAATTAGTTAAACGTATAAAAGTTGACTTAGACCGCTGGAGAAACCTACATCTTTCGTTTCTAGGAAGAATCTCAGTGGTGAAAATGAATATTTTACCCAAAATTATCTTTCTATTCCAAAATATCCCAATCCAATTAGATAAAAAATTCTTTAAAGAGTTAACTTTAGATTTTGTGTGGCAAGGAAGGAAGGCGAGGATAAAGCAAAAGTCTCTACAGGATGCTAAAGAGAGAGGGGGATTAGGCTTCCCGGATTGGGAGTTGTACTATCAAGCTGCGGCCCTGACGTGGATCAGGGATTGGATAATATTGGAAAATAAAAGATGTTTACTATTAGAGGGGCATGATCTCCAGCAGGGCTGGCATGCCCACCTATGGACAGATAAAAGCAGGAACCATCAATACTTTCTGAGGCATAAAGTCCGGCAAGAACTAATAAAAAGCTGGAATATAGTTAAATGCCAATACTACACAAAACTCCCAGGCTGGTTCTCACCATTAGAAGCAGTTATATACCCCAACCTTTATAGGCAAGATAGGGTTATCATATACAAAGATATCGTGTCAGAGGAAGGATATCTAAAGCAAAGGCAAGAGTTGAGACAACAGGGGATTACTTTGGAATGGTGGTCTTACCTTCAGATACAAGCAAGATACGTGAAAGACAAGAAAGAATGGGGAATTAATAGACAAGATACGGGGCTTGATAAAATATTATTAGGCTCGGAGAAAAAACAAATAAAAAATATATATAAATATATGTTAGAATATAAATTATTTGAAGAACAAGTTAAAGAAACGATGGTTACCTGGGCAATAGATTTGGGGCACGCTATAAACCTGGACCAATGGCAGCAAATCTGGGAACGTAATTGCAAAATTACGTTGGCAACAACTTATAAGGAAAATCTCTATAAGATGCTCTTTAGATGGCACCTGCCACCAGCTAGGCTCGCAAAAATGTATAGTGGCTACTCACCACTTTGTTGGAAGTGTAAAAGGGAAAAGGGTACTTTTTTCATGTTTGGTGGGCTTGCAAAGAGGTACAGGTGTATTGGCAGAGGGTTTGGAATTGGATAACAGAAATGACGGGTCAAAAAACTCAATATAAACCAGAGATGCTACTACTTGGCATATTAGAAAAAAATATAAACAAAGATGATATATACCTAATTATTCATGTGATAACGGCGGCAAGAATTTTGTTTGCCCAAAATTGGAAAGCAACTGAAGTGCCTAGTGGAGATGCGTTAATAAGGAAAATTTTGTATTGCGCAGAATTGGATAAGATGACTAAAGAATTAAAAAATCAGGAGGAAACAGAATACTATTTAAGCTGGAATAAATTTTACAAATGGAAGGGAAAAAAAGAAGGAAGGTCATTAGAAGGGATGTAAATAGAGGAAGAATATCTGAAATGTATAAAGTATATGTATAATACAGAATGTCTAGACAAAGATGTATGTCAAAGATGATACACTATGTTCAATGTTTTTTAATCTTTTTTTCTTTTTTTTGTATTCAATAAAAAATATTTTAAATTAAAAAAAAAAAAAGATCCCCACCACAAAGACACTAGCAAAGCTGTTTGTTCAACATATTTATCACTTGCATGGGGCACCCCAGTGCATTGTATCTGATAGGGGGTGCAGTGCACCTCAGAGTTCTGGAAGGAGTTTTTGTTCCTTTTAGGGACCACCCAGGGGCTGTCATCTAGTCATCATCCACAAACAAATGGTGGGACTGAATGTTCAAACTCAGTACTCAGTACAATATCTTAGATGCTTTATTAATTACCAACAGACTGACTGGACCAACCTACTCCCATTTGCTGAAGTCGCATACAAGAATGCTGCCCCCTCCAGCACGGACTACACCCCATTCCAAGTAGCCA
Organism: Azemiops feae; assembly: GCA_023970755.1. Taxonomy (NCBI): domain Eukaryota; kingdom Metazoa; phylum Chordata; class Lepidosauria; order Squamata; family Viperidae; genus Azemiops; species Azemiops feae. The sequence goes on along the minus strand of JALGBA010004173.1, from coordinate 320,011 downwards.
CAGGACAAAGTTTCAACCCGATGCCAGAACTATCACCCACCGAACCTGCCATCCCCTCATTAAAAGAGTGGATTGCACAATTGCAGAATACCTGGCCAGTTGTTAGAAAGGCATTAGATGAAGCTAGACATGCATACAAAACCCAGGCAGACAAAAACAGAGTTGAACCAAAACCTTTTATGTAGGGGAAATGGTTTACCTATCCATCAAATATCTAAAATCCTTGCAACCATCAAAGGAATTAGGACCCAAATATATAGGACCATTCCCCATCATTAGAATCATAAACCCAGTAATGGTAGAATTAAAGCTACCAAAATCCCTCAGGCAAATCCACCCGATTTTTCATTGCAGCCTCCTAAAATGCGAGCAACAGTCGCCCTTAAGACCAGCTGTCACTCCGCTTCCTCCTCCCATTATGATTGAAGAAGAACAGCATTTTGAAATAAAAGAAATCCTAGACTCTAGAAAATACCATGGTTCGACCCAATACCTAGTAGCATGGAAACACCTACCGTCCTTCCAAAACGAATGGATCCATAAACACCACATTAATGCCCCTAAGCTACTTAAAAAATTCCATGCTGAATATCCAAACAAACCTGACTAACCTATATACATTTATCTCTGTCTCTCCACAGGTGGATCTCTCTTTTTTTTAAGGGAGGCAGGCTGTCAGAACCCATATTTTAAAGGGCCCTTTGTCAGAATCCAATTATATTTTATTTCTAGCTAATCTACTCTGGGAAAACCCAATTCTTATTCTCTTTTGGATTCTGTCATACTACAAAGGGGGGGGGAGTAAACAGGGGTGTTTATGACTGACATTCCTACTATCAACTACAAAGCAACATCCTCTGTGGATTCCCTCTCTGGAGTACTAACAATAACAATGCGGCCATCAGCCTTTGATCTCACTCCCTATGAAGCCTCCTTTTACCGGCAGCAAGGAAAAAAGGGGGGGCGAATTGCAACGTTTGGGATCCAATGGATTTAACACCCAGCCATCTGCCAATTTGGATTGACCGGAAGGAATGTGGAGTGGGACTGCTTGGGAACACTTTAAAACATTGAATGATCAGGGGGGTCCCCCAGATCCTGTCTAGCATGCCTTCAGTCAGTTTTTCTTAATAAAGATTCCTGTTGGAAGAAACGTTCCAAGAGTTCTGTCTTCTTAAGATGTAAATCGAGGTGGGTCCTTACACCCTTCTTCGTCCTTTCTAACCCCGAATTTCATTCTCTTCTCTCCCTGGGTTTTGCCATACTCCTGGAGGGGAGGGGGGAATGCTCGTGGGTTATTGCCTTGTTTCCTCTATCGCTACAATGTAACACTTTGCTGTTTCTGCATATTTCTTCTGTGAACTTTCTCTTCCCCGTTGTCAACTAGTAAAAGGGGGGAGGAGAATGGAATGTACCTCCGGCAACTGTTTTATCTCTGCGTTCGCAAGGGAAGGTGTGAAGAGCTGACTAAACATCGCTGCAGCCCAGAGATGGCCAGATGATATCTCCCTTTTCCCCACAATAAACTTAACACCTCGGGATTGGCCGGTTTGAACTGACCGGATGAACTATGGGGTGGGGTTTTGCTTGGGATACTTTTTACCTATCGATCTGGTGGGAAACCCTCAGATCCTGTCTATTATGCCTGCTATCAGCTTCTCCTAATAAAAGCTCCTTTTGGAACAAACCGCTTCCACGAGTTCTACTTTCTTAGGATGAGGTTTTGAAGTGGGCCCTGACACATATAAAGAATGGTTGCTGGAATTGGGTATGTCTAGTTTAATGAATAGAAAGAGTAGGGGTGACATGATAGCAGCATTCCAATATCTAAGGGGCTGCCACAAAGAAGAGAGGCTCCACCTATTCTCCAAAGCATCTGAAGGCAGGACAAGCAGCAATGGATGGAAATTAATCAAGGAGAGAAGCCACCTAGAGCTAAAGAGAAATTTCCTGGCAGAATAATTAATCAGTGGAACGACTAGCCTCCAGAAATTGTGGATGCTCCAACACTGGAAGTTTTTAAGAAAAGATTGGACAACCATTTGTCTGAAATGGTGTAGGGTTTCCCGCCTGACTAGGGGGTTTGACTTGTAGATCTCCAAGATCCCTTCCAACTCTGTTATTCTGAATTCAACTATCTATTCCAATGCATACTATCTCTAAATTGGATAAGCCTTCCCTTCATATCAGTATATCATGGGATCCTTTTGTCAAATGCTTTCCTGAAATAAAGATCTACTAGATCTGCTGCATTACTACATTCTACTAAATATCACTTAGTATATCATTTTATTAAAATATGAGATAAGGTTAGGTGTTGATGCTTGTCATCAAATTCAAACTGAGTTCAAATTATTTTCAAGTTGCTTACAGATCAATTACTTAGTTATATTCTGTAAAATCTTAGCAGGTACCGATGTCAGACTGATTGGTAGTAATTTCCTGGCATTTTCCAGATTTCCTCAAAGTTAATGATACAGGCATGGCTGTATCATCAGCAAGTTCTTTCAGGACCCATGCAGTTCATTTGACATTATAAATTTTAAATAAATAAATAAATAAATAAATAAATAAATAAACAAACAAACAAACAAACAAACAGACAGACAGACAGACAGACAGACAGACAGACAGACAGACAGACAGACAGACAAACAGACAAACAAACAAACAAACAAACAAACAAACAAACAAACAAACAAACAAACAAACAAACAAACAAATAAATAAATAAATAAATAAATAAATAAATAAATAAATAAATAAATAAATAAATAAATAAATAAATAAATAAATAAATAAATAAATAAATAAATAAATAAATAAATAAATAAATAAATAAATAAATAAATAAATAAATAAATAGGAATATCTATTTCTATCAGTGCCATACTTTCATCCTGTAGAATGGTGGAACATGTAAACTGTTATTTGAGAAATCTGGTGTGAAACAGGTATTAAGGGGTTTATTACAGCTTTTTTTATCTTTCAAGTTTCAAAATACTGATTAAAGTAGTTCCAAAATTCAGTGAATGTTCTGGAAAATTAGGGGTAGGGTAGGAATGGTCTGTGAGCCTCCTCTCCCCCCACCCCAAATGTTGATTGCTGCACATAATTCTGGGCTAAGATTGCCAACTACAAATCTGAAAAATAAAACTACATACATACATCCCACTGTATGTAGATGTTTAATAGCCTGTGTTCTGTTCACAACACAGACATGAAGACGAGGCAGTTTGATGCAAAAGGTGTTCTTTATTGTGCATGTGCACTGAACAGAAGCAAAGGAGAAAATGGCAACATGCCCTTTTATACTTCCCCTGCAAGGGGAGGCTCAACCAATGAATGCAGGCCATTCTCCCGCCTCGTGCATGCGCACGAGGCTGGAGACAGCCTGTCTGGGTCCCGGGCAACTTATGGCTGCCTGGGTCTATACAACCGGTCCCGGGCAAACACGTAGTCTGCCCGGGTCTCTGCAGTTACCCTGCAGGCTGCCTGTGCCTTGCTGATTGACTCAGCAAGGCTCAGGACACAACACCCCTCCCCCCTAGGCTGGGACAATGCCGTCCCGGCCTTTATCAGTACCATGTAACATTTAGTCCAAATGTCACCCTGACTATTTCCCGGATCCCTTAGTCCCCTGGTCCCACGGGGATTCAAATCAATCCACGTTCTTCTCTTTTTGACAACTATCACCCCACAGGGACCTCACGTATTCATTTAAATATTTAGGCGGACCTACGGTAGGGACGGATGTGATGGCATTTGGGGGAAGTAACTTGGGTGCCTGGATTGCTGGCTCCCGGTCTGCGCACACCAACCCAGGACTTGGTCGCCCAAAAGACTCAGGGGTTCCCCCTAGCTGCTGACTGCTGGGTCCACTAAACCCAAACTAGATTTCCTTGGTGGGGTCGAGTTCCCCGGGTTCCTTGGTGGGGTGGAGTTCCCCAAAAACCCTTGGAACTCCCCTTGGGAGCAATGTCCTTCGGGCCCAAGGCCAGCAGCAGGGGTGCCCTGAGTAGCCGATTTACGGCATTTGCCCTAAGCCAGGGACCTCTGCCAGAGTCAGGAGCCACCTCCATGGCAAGACCCTCATCTGGAGCATTTGGAGACCCCCCTGCTTGGAGGGACTGTGATCCACAATCGTAATTGGGGTCCCCCTCCCCCCCGAGAGCAGAGTCAGGGGAGGAATGCCAGCCTGGCAGCCGCCAACGCAGCTGGTCTATGTGGCGCCGGAGGACACGCCCATCATCCAAAACCATTTCGTATGACAGAGGCCCAGAAACCTTAGAGATTACAGCAGGTACCCAGAGATGCCCCTGCCCATAGTTCCTGGTCCAAACCGGATCACCCACTTGAAGTCTCCTAGGTTTTCGGGGCTGCGACACCTGTGAAGCCACCCGGTCTGGGTGAAGCCTGTCCAGTTTTGTGATGAGTCTGCGACCCCAGCGGAGTTCAGCTGGGCTCTTTCCAGTGGCTGTGCATGCTGTGGTGCGGTGTGTGAGAAGAAAATCAGCTAACCTGTGATGCCAGGGTCCTTGAGTGATTCTCTTTCATGCGTCTTTAGTGGTGCGCACCATGCGTTCAGCCTGACGGTTGCTGGCAGGATGGAAAGGAGCAGATGTGGCGTGCCGGATCATGTTGGCTTGTAGAAATGCCTGAAACTCAGAAGAGGTAAATTGTGGACCATTGTCTGAAACTAAAACATCAGGAAGAACATGGGAAGCGAAGATTCCTCTGAGCACCTGGATGGTCCTGGCAGTAGTAGTAGAGGACACAGGAACGACCTCTAGCCACTTGGAATGGCTATCCACAAGGAGGAGGAAGAATTGCCCCTGAAAGGGCCCAGCATAATCTATATGAACGTGTGACCAAGGAGTGAGTGTCTCCTCCCACCTATGTACAGGGGCCTGGGGCATTTCTGGCCGTGATTGCTGGCACACTTGGCATCCCTGAACCTGGGCCTCGATGTCTTTATCGAGGCCAGGCCACCAAAGATGGCTGCGCGCAAGCGCCTTCATCCTCACTATTCCTGGATGTCCCTCATGAAGAGAGAGCAATACTCTAGTCCTCAATGAGGCCGGGATGACTACTCTGTTGCCCCACAGGATGCACCCCTTGAATGTGGACAATTTGTGCTTCCTGCGCCAGAAACTCTGGAAATTAGTACCAGGACATGTGTCAGGCCATCCTGACAACACACATGTCAGCACGCGTGCAAGCGTGTGAGCAGTGGCTGTTTCTGCAGCCACAGCCCTAGCATTGAGGGGAGATTCTGGTAAGTCCTGAATAGACAGAATATGTACAGCAGGGGCAGGGTCTGCCTCTATTTGCTTAAGAGGTAACCTGCTCAGGCCATCTGCATGGCCCATCTCAGTACCTGGTTTGTGAACCAGTGTGTAATCATAAGCTGCTAAGAAGATAGACCATCTCAGCATCCTGGGAGATATTATCTGGGGAGTTTGTTTGTTGGTTGTGAACAGCCCTAGCAAAGGCTTATGGTCCATATAGACTGTGAAATGGCGTCCATACAAGAAATCATGAAATTTCTTTATGCCTGAGATTATTGCCAAGGCCTCCCTATCAATCTGAGTGTAATTTCGCTCTGCAGATGAGAGGGTCCTTGAATAATAGGCCACTGGGACCTGAGTTCCATCTTCCTTGAGATGGCTTAGCACTGCTCCTACCCCATAAGGGGAAGCATCACAAGCGATGCACACTGGCAATTGCTCATTGAAGTGAGCCAGTACAGCATTTGAGGATAATAAGGCTTTGACCTTTGTAAAGGCCTCCTCATGGACCTTTGTCCATGCCCATGGGGCCTGTTTGTCTAAGAGCCTGTGAAGCGGCTCAGCCACAGCAGCTTTGTTTGGGAGAAAGGAATGGTAAAAGTTCAAAAGGCCCAAAAAAGCCTGAAGTTCAGTTTTTGACTGGGGACTAGGGGCCATTTGGATGGCCTTGAATTTGGACTCCGCGGGGTGGATACCATCTGCATCAATGCGGAACCCCAAGAACTCGGTGGATGACACACCGATTTTACACTTGTCCTGCTGTAGCTTCAGCCCAGCTTGGCGGAAACGCAGCAAGACAGCCCTCAACCTTTCGGCTAAGTTTCCTGATGATTCTCCTGCAATGAGGATGTCATCAAAATAGGGGCAAACCCCGGGAATCCCTCGGAGCTTTCGCTCCATCACCCCTTGGAAAATGCCAGGGGCTACATTGACCCCAAACTGCAACCTCTTTACTTTGAACGCACCTCTGTGCATGACTATGGTTTGGGCCTCAGCAGTCGCCTCATCAACAGGCAACTGTTGATATGCTTGAGCCAAATCAAGCTTAGCAAAGTACTTCCCTCCTTTCAGTGAGGCTAGAATATGGCTCACCACGGGTACAGGATAAGCATGCTGTTGTAATGCCTTATTCAACGTGCACTTGTAGTCCGCACAGATGCGGACTTCCCCATTGGATTTTAGGGGAGTTACTATGGGGGTTTCCCGTGGACTAGAGTCCACAGGCTCCAGAATGCCTTGTTGGAGCAACTTGTCCAACTCGGCATCAATCTTACTTTTTAAGGCAAAAGGCACCCTCCTAGGCTTGACCCTTATGGGTGTAATGCCTGGATCCAATTTTAATGAAATAGGAGGCCCCTTGTATGATCCAAGTTCTGAGCTGAACACATCTGCAAACTCCTTATATACACCTGCAAGGCTAGCCGTTTGCAGCTGGTTCAGACCAGTCACCTGGATTCCAAGCACCTCGAACCAGTCGAGTCCTATGAGACTCGTTCTGTCACCCCCAACAACTACTACATCCAATGAACCGTTGAAGCCCTTTCGCTGCACTCTGAGCATGGCTTCCCCTTTTACGCTTACTCGCGTGTTTTGGAAATCAGTAAGGACACGGTTGGAAGGCCTGAGCTTTAGTCTTGAGCTGCTCCGAAAACAAATCTTATTGAATGTGTCCAGTTAAATAATAGACAACGCGGAGCCTGTATCCAGCTCCATAGCCAGGGGAACTCCCTGCAACTTTACATCAATGCGGAGCTTTTTCTTAAGGGGCCTATGCATTCCTGTCTTGAACACCCCCCTTCTAGACGCACAAAAACCCACCCTGTTTTGGCTGGGGACCTTGGTACCTTTCAGAGGCAATTCTGGGGAACTGTTCTTAGGACGGCCCATGCAGGCCGATGCAATGTGGCCTTGCCTTCCGCACGCTCGACAGACGGCAGATCGAAATCGGCAGTCGGCCCTCCTGTGGCGACCCCCACAGCCGAAACATCGAAGGGTTTCAGGCGGTGGCCGTCTCTGACCCGGCAGTTGTCTCTCCGCCGATGGCTGGATCTTGTCCACCTCTTCCTCCTTGGAGTCTTCTCCAGAGGCCTCACACGCGGTCTCCTGGTGGATTGGGACGGTCACTGAATGGCTCTTTGTAGACCGCAAGGCCTTCACGGCACCTCTGGCTGCTTCTTCTGCTGCGATCTCTTGAAGGGTGTCTTGGAAGGTGACATCCATCCTCGCAAACAGTTTCTGCTGTACTTCGCGGCTTCGCAACCCACACACCAGTCTATCTCGGAGCCTTTCCTCCAAGTCTTGAAAGGCACAGGGGCGTGCGGCTTGCCTCAAGGCTGCGATGAAATCCGCAGCTGATTCGTCGGGCCGCTGGTCCCTTTGCTCGAATTGATGCCTCCACACTATGATTGAGAGCTTGGGCTCGAAGTGTTCTCGCAGCATCTTTTTCAAATTGGCATATGCGATTGATTCCAATGGTGCCGGTGCGACAAGATTTTCCGCTATTTCGAATGTCTCTTGCCCACAGACACAAAGTAAGGTAGCCGCTTTCAGGCCGTCTTCCTGGATTTTGTTTACTCTAAAGTAATTTTCAACGTGGGCTGTGTACGAGCTCCAGAGTTCAGGATGCGCAATGTCGAATTCGCCCAGACGAATTCTTCTCACTCGCCGTAAGGAATCGAGAAGGGGTCCGATGGAGCCAAGCCCGCCTCTAGCGTATGTATGCTGGCCGGCGGCTGCTCCTCCTGGATGCCGTGCTTCTCTTCACTTCCTGGCCTAGGTGAGTAGGCCTACTTCTGTTTCCTTGGGATCCCCAACGGCGGATCCCACCTCCGTTGCCAATGTTCTGTTCGCAACACAGACATGAAGACGAGGCAGTTTGATGCAAAAGGTGTTCTTTATTGTGCATGTGCACTGAATAGAAGCAAAGGAGAAAATGGCAACATGCCCTTTTATACTTCCCCTGCAAGGGGAGGCTCATCCAATGAATGCAGGCCATTCTCCCACCTCGCGCATACGCACGAGGCTGGAGACAGCCGGTCTGGGTCCCGGGCAACTTATGGGCTGCCCGGGTCTATACAACCGGTCCCGGGCAAACACGTGGTCTGCCCGGGGCTCTGCAGTTATCCTGCAGGCTACCTGTGCCTTGCTGATTGACTCAGCAAGGCTCAGGACACAACAGCCTGAATACAGTGTGTGTGGAGAGACAAAGAGAAAAGATTAAATTTAAACTGTATTTTATAGGCATATTGGAAAAAATATGCTCATCTTAGAATTAATAGAGTATTTGTCCATGTTTTATTGTAAAAATTAACTTTTTTGCCTCTGGCTAAATCAATTGTTTCTTTTAAAAAATTAAAAAGCTGTCATGATTTGATACATATCTTCCTGGGTATAAGCCCTAATGAATACAGAACATCTTGCAAGATCCAATCAGGAAAAGAGCTTTAGTCTTCCGAGCTTTCAGACTCGGCCTGGAGCCCATCCTCAGGAAACTTCTCTCTGTTGGAATGTGTGCTCTGGGCTACTCTAAGCATCGTATTTATTTGGTGCCTTCCTATTGGTTGATTGTGTGCTGATGGCTGGCAATTGGCTATGGCTTCCTTAAGGATGGGCTCCAGCATGAGTCTGAAAGCTCGAAAGATTAAACCTCTGGTCCCAGTGACCAACCCAGATTGGATCTTGCAACATTATCCTGGGACATGTATATTTGCCTTTATTCATGACAGAACATCTTGTTTCTCGATAGACTTGCATAGTACTATTACTATGTATTCACTAACATATCAAATATGTTTGCTTTCAGTCTTTTACATTCTGAGATTCATTGAGAATATGGTTGGCTTTCAATAGCATGCTCTATGTTAAAAATAAATGTTCAGTCTATATACTATTAAAATTCTTAGGCATGTTGCCTTTAACTGGATGAAACAGTGCCTCATAAGGCAACAATTTTGAACAAAGGTACCTAACTTACAGAATGTGTCCAAAATCCAGGACTTTTTGGGGATTGAAATTAAATTACTTGGTAGAATGATTTGATTTGATCCTTCAGCCACATGATTGGTTTATTGTCATGTACTTTGGCATTTGGGTAGTTTCTACTTGCCTTCTACATTCTCAAAAATAAATAAATAAATGGGTTCTTTCTCATTTATAGACCAAGGTAAATTTATTTAAATCAAATATTTCCCTGACAACATCCTCACCTTCTGTCTATCTGCTAAAATGATTTGGGAAACAACTGAGAATAGTGTAGAAGGTACTATGAGAGACTGAGAAGAAGATGGGGTAAATGAAAATGGTCTCTTCCATCTCAACAGAAAGCTTCCTTTCCCCGACAGGAGCATTGATTTTGCCTGAAAGAAATATTTTATTCAACTCCTGTACCTTAAAATTATTTGGATATTTTATTTGATATACTTATAAAATTACATTTTAAAATTAAGATAACAAATTTAAATATTGACCTTGATCTGCTTTTTCATTTTGTTAATCTTAAAAGCATACCTATACTTATGTACTAAGCTAGATAGCATAATAATGCTATGAGATTAAAATTTAACTCAGATAAAGAGTCACTAATTCATTTCTGTTTGCCTTCAGTGAATGGTATTATCAGGGCCTTGTAGCTACACACAGGAACAGCACACACTGAATAGCACAACCAAGTAACTGGTATGTGTACAGGAACATCTGCAGAATGTATGAGCTAGATCCTCCCAAGTCCAGATGAAAGATTCCACAGAATATCATGAAGAATAACAAGTCTGCGGGACTTCCAGATCCAGATGGACAGACAAATACTTGCCAGTCAACCAGATATTGTGGTAACAGACAAGGACCAGAAGACCTTGTAGTGATATATAGTTGTGCCAAGTGATAGAACATCAAGAAGGAGTATGAGAATTTGGAGAAGTGCCAGGGATTGGAGGAGGAACTAGAGAGAATGTGAAAAGTAAAGGCAAAATGGTCCCGGTGGTGATAGGAGTGCTCAGGGCTAAGATGGGAGAGTGACTCAAACAGATCGCAGGAGCAATGTCAGACTCTCTGTCCAGAAGAGTGCACTGTTAGGAACAGCTAAGATAGTGTGCATGACCCTCAAACTCCCAAGCCTCTCTCTATATATTCTTCTGTTCAATCATGTGGTTTACCATTGTCTCCCTTCTAGACCTAAGAGAAAGTGACTAAACCAAGTTTATCCAGCTGGCTCTGTGGCCAAGACAAGATTAGAACTCACAATTTCCTGATTTTCTAGCCTGATGCCTTACAATTACACCAAATTGACTCTCAATAATTTATATAAAAAACCATAAATACCTATAAGGAACTATAAACATATTATCCTTATCATCACTAAATTATATGTACTATACTTTCTCTTTCTAAAACAGATGTTTGTTTGTTTTTAGGAAAAAACAATTATTGGATATCTTTCAGTGCATGTGAAATTTGTTAATAAGTGTTTAGCTTTTATTATTTGTATAAATATTCTAATACACTTTAAGCTCCTATTTTAATATGTGGTTTAAACAGCTTGGTCTGCTGCTTTATTTTGTTGGTTCATATAGCAATGATAGAATTATATTTCACTATTTTACTCAAACCAGCTCCCTCTGATCATCTTTCAGTAGAGAGGAAATTTATTCAAACAACTTCCCCCCCCAAAAAAGTACAAATTCCACAACATTAGAGACATTCTCCATGCTCCCAATGCATTCAAAATTATCAGTATTTTGTCTAAGCAGCAGGAGCAGCAACAACAACATTTTCTCTAATCTGCCTTCAGGTATTTATTTATGAAGACCAAAAATAAAAACTTTGGCCATCCCCCAACCTTCCAAATAATTTCCAGGGCCAATGGATTTGCTGAATCTGTATAGCAAACTTTTTCTTCGGCATTTGCTGAATCTGATTTAGGATTGTCATGTGTGGGGTGATTTTAGGCTCATGGTAATTGTCAAAAGTGAGAATGTTGCTCCTTACTTTCTTTTTTCTTCTACAGGTGATAAAAGAATACAATTACAGAACTTCTTATTCTACAATTCAAGACCAATCAGGATGATTTAACTTCCCTTATGAAAATTAAGGGAAATAAAACAAAAAAACGAGAAGCTAGTATTTCTGCTATCAGTCACCAATATCAAAATAAAAGAAAGTCTAATCCTTCTTCAAAAAAACCACAAATGTTTGTTTCTCTACAATATACATATGTTATCATTTGATAAATGCTATTTAAATTAAGAAAAATTGCAGGCAACAGAAATCCCCTCTCTGTATGGCACAGAAAAAAAATTGCAACTGCAGGTTTCAAGTCCTTATCTGAAAAGGAAAAGAGATGATTGCCTTAACTTTTGTTATCAGTATGAGACTTGCTTTAATGCTCACAAAAGCTCAAAAAGACCTAAGAAGTCTGAGCTAGAGGAACTTAATTTTTTTTCTTTTTTTCTGGCAATGAAGTGACTCCTTCTTGAACAGAGAAACCTCTATGAAATGTGGGAGAACATATTTTAAATGCAGAGAAACAGTGCCACTTGGAGGTTATGTCCCACAGCGTGGTGTGTTGGTCTCACACAGTCTAATAAGGGAATAAAAGCTTCACACTATATGGACAGGAAACTGCATCTCAGTAGTTTGCTGAGTCAAATTTGACCCAGAAGTACAATAATTAGCACTCGACACTACACTGGATATGCTATAAATTTAAAATAATTTCCTAAGAAATGTTTCTGCCCATTTGAAAGCAGGGAGGACAGTGTAACTTAATTTATTTACTGTTCAGCTCTATCATAACTGAAAGCCTAATTTTTTATGATTCTTTAAGAGAGAATGGCTTCTTTTTCCTTTTTCTTCAATCCAAATCTTATATTGGAAAGGCTAGCATGACATATTTCTATTTTGTGGGCTTTGCTAGCGCACAAAAAAGAAAAAGAAAAAAAAGAAGGCTGAAATTGATTAATCGTTTGTCAGATTGGCTGCTTCTTTAGCAGAAGAGGAACAGCATGCTAACTATCATTTTCTCTCCTCTCTCTCTCTTTTTCTCTTTCTCTCTGTGTTTGTCCAAGTGCACAGAGTGGGATTGATGACATTGTTTTGTTGCTTGTAGCAAGTTGTGGAGGGAGCAGTGATTTTTACTCCTTGGTTTCAACATTGATAATCCTTAAATTGCTCCTGAAGGTTTCTTTGAGTAGGGAAAATGAGGATGGCATAGAGGAGATCAAAGTAATTTGAACATATTGTATAGCTGATGTAGAATTCTTGGGTTCTACTGAAGTGATTCCCTTAGCATGAGCTGCTCAAGATGAATGATCTATGCTCATCTTGGAAACATAGTTTTAATTTTTGACACACTCTGCTAGACAGAAGTTCCCTGAAGATGGGCTGAAAGCTTGGATGATTAAACCTCTGGTCCTGGTGACCGACCCAGATTAGATTCTGCAATATTATCCTGGGACATATATATTCACCTTCATTCATAATCTATGCTTATTTTGGAAACATAATTTACTTTTTTCTGAAGCACTGAAGAATAGGCATGGATCTCTTCTTAAACATAAGGAGGTAGATTAATTTGGAGGTTATCATTAAAAGGCTGCAAACTGAGCTTTGGTAAAAGGACTGGAATGGAGATTTTTCTGTCTTAGGTATCAAATGGGTTATCTCTTGAGATGTTCTGAGCTAGAAAAGAGAAGCCATATATCTTGTGTTGGGTCACAAAACCTATGGTATTTGTTTATAGCATTATGCAAATATTATTTAGCCATTTATAAACAGCTACCAATTACCTCATCTCAAAAAATATTAGAATAAAACCAGTATCTTTTTGATATTATTTGTATGCCAATAATGAAATAAAAAGCCTGATCAAAAAGATTTCTGATTTTGTCAATCCTTGAATTTTCAAAGGAACCATGTTCTAACTCCCCAGAGATAGTCTCTGACAAGACTTGACCTCAGGTAATTGTAGACAAACCAGAACTTGCAAAGGCCAAAGCTCCTGTTAAGAAATTCTATAAACTATTTCCCAAGTGTATAATCATTGTAATGTCTGTCTTGTAGTAACTGTCCCAATAGCTTTGCAAATTAGATGAAGTATTTCACTATGGTGCAGTGTTCTCAAAATTTCAACTAATTAAGCATCAATCTTATTCACTCCTCAAAAGCTTTCAAGGCATTTCACTGTTCCCCATTTCACTTTATTACCACATTTAAGATTGGGCCAAAGCACACAAATAACTTAAGTCAACTTAAGGCTGAATGGTTCTTTACATTGCAAAATAATATTCTGCCAAAATCTGTCTCCCAATTTTCAAAAAGTTATCTATGCAAAAAATGGGTTCATTAAATTCATTTTCATGATGCTTTCAATATTAATTTAAATTGTCTATATTATGAGAGGACATACGGTGCTGTTAATTACGTTAAGTACATACATTACATGGATACAATACATACAATGCCACCACTCTTCAGTTTGTCTGGATGACTACACTCCTTGCTCTAGAAAAAAGAAGATCTAGAAGTTCTTCATAATGTCTCCAGAATTTAATGGAAATGTAGGAAGCCAGGGAAAAATCAGAGACATTTAATACATATTGTTGTGTCCTGAGCCTTGCTGAGTCAATCAGCAAGGCACAGGCAGCCTGCAGGGTATCTGCAGAGCCCCGGGCAGACCACGTGTTTGCCCAGGACCGGTTGTATAGACCCGGGCAGCCCATAAGTTGCCCGGGACCCAGACAGGCTGTCTCCAGCCTCGTGCACATGCGCGAGGCGGGAGAATGGCCTGCATTCATTGGTTGAGCCTCCCCTTGCAGGGGAAGTATAAAAGGGCATGTTGCCATTTTCTCCTTTGCTTCTGTTCAGTGCACATGCACAATAAAGAATACCTTTTGCATCAAACTGCCTCATCTTCATGTCTGTGTTGCGAACAGAACATTGGCAACAAAGGTGGGATCCGCCATTGGGGATCCCAAGGAAACAGAAGTAGGCCTACTCAAGGCTTCCGGTTCCGGATCGCGACACGCGCAGTCGCACGGAGAGAGCCGTCTCTCCCACCGGCTGCTTTCCCTTCGCCGGTAGACCCTTAACCGGGTCGAAAGTCGCCCCGTAGAGGCGACCACCGCTTGAGGAGGCTCCTGATTGACTGGGGTAGAGCGGCAGCTCTCCCTAGTTCAAGCTATCTCCTTAGGGCCGTCGGAGGAAAAGATCGGCCACCAAAATGGACGATCACTTCGTCGCACCAGCTGAAAGCCAGAAGAACAACTAAGCGTAAAGAACCCCCGTGGAGAATCCGGGTGAGACCTTTCCTACCCCTTTTTTCCCTAATTACTCTCCTGTCAAAAGCTTTTCTGTTTGAATTACTTCCCTGCTGTGAGGGAGCAGCATTTGGGCATTCGGGAAAAACAGCTTTGGGAAAAAAAAAAAACCCAGTTAATTTTTATGGACTACTTAAATTTTGGAATACTGAGGGGACCTGAAAACATTTTATTCTTGATTATTATTGTTATAACTACGCATCTATTACTTTGGAGAGGCCTTTCTTCATCTTTTTCAACACGAAAAATAAAAAATCTATTAATTTGGAAAGAAAAAAAAGATTTTATGGTCTGCTGAGGACATCTTGTGTCGAAAAGTGGTACTGCAACTGTATATTTTTTTATGGCTGGGAATGGCTATGACCTTCAAAAGATGATAAGCATAAGATAACTGAAACAGCTGGTCTATTGAAAATTGGAGGTGAACATTTGTTTGATTTCTACGAAATAGAGCCTTCTCTAAAAGATTAAAAAATCTTTCTACTACTGATATGGAACCTAACACACAGCTGGACTATGAGCTCATATTGGAAAAAATTCTGCAAGCCACAGAGGATATGAACTCTTACTTTCAAACTTTGACAGATCAAATTATAGACCGAAAGACAGCGCAGAAGAAGCAGATTGGCGCTAAAGAGATTAGTGAACAATATGTACAACCTAAAGAGGAACTACGTCAACAACTCAACTATGAAACTACACTGAGAGAAACTGTGGAAACCAAAGAACAAATTAACTTTATACAACTCCAAACGCAATCTATGGAGAAGCCTGATGATCAAAGAATAACTTTAACGGAGATGTCTGAAGCATTAACATCAACAGAGACTGACACTCAGATACAAGTTATTGAAAATTGTGAAAAGGTGGATAAACAACTGGCAAATATAACATGGAATAAAACGGCTTTTACCATCCAAAGGCTACTAGAAGAAAGGAAAGAGAACTTTGACCAATTTGAAGCGTTAAAGAATATGGACCTTTTAATATTGTGGTTTGATGATGCAGGAATTCTATTATGGAAACCGTTATGGCACAGAAAGAAACCTAGAGTTAGATTTAAAAATGTATCTTAAAGTTTTATTTAATGGGTTTAAAAAGGCTTTGATTTTTTGACTGAGTTAATAACTAATGGAGCACGTGAAATTTCTAAGAGGATACCCTTTGTAACAATACTTTGTTTTAGACATGATAATTACTGGAGAGGTAAACTTTATTTACTGGTTTAAAAAGATTTTTATAGATATAGATGAACTGATAGAATATATACTTAAATTAGATAGAAATCTATTTGTTGGTTTGATATTTTTACTTTAAGATAATTATTTTGAAATAGAAGGAGAATAAGAGGGATGGGTGACAAGAGAAGAAATGGTATTAATGAAGAAAATATAAGAATATTACTGCGGAAATAATATACCAGATATAATTACTATGTAAAAAAAAAAGGATACCCGAAGTGTTAATAATATGTCTATTTAAGGCCAATTGGAACATGGTAATTGTAAGTTAGTAAAGCTTAAAAACAGGACCTGGATCTTTAGAATTGAAATGTGAGTGATATTTGATAGGATTGTTTGAAGCTTATATAGAAATGTATTAATCTGAATATGCAAGACTAATGAGGGAATTAGAGAGGGAATTTTAAATGAATTGATTTGGGCTATATATTTGTGATTGTTTTTCTTTCTTTTTTTTGGATGTTCAATATACCCACCTCCACGGTGGTTCCTAAGCACTCTGATGTAACCCTTTTACCCCTATAAAAATCTAATAAAATATATTTAGAAAAAAAAAAAGAAGTAGGCCTACTCACCTAGGCCAGGAAGTGAAGAGAAGCGCGGCGTCCAGGAGGAGCAGCCGCCGGCCAGCATACATACGCTGGAGGCGGGCTTGGCTCCCTCAGACCCCTTCTTGATTCCTTATGGCGAGAGGCGTGGACGAGGCCATCAAGTGAGAAGATGTCCAAGTTGGGCTGTCTGGGCGAATTCAACATCGCGCATCCTGAACGCTGGAATTCGTACGCAGCCCGCGTTGAAAATTACTTTAGAGTAAACAAAATCCAGGAAGACGGCCTGAAAGCGGCTACCTTACTTTGTGTCTGTGGGCAAGAGACATTCGAAATAGCGGAGAATCTTGTCGCACTGGCACCATTGGAATCAATCGCATATGCCGATTTGAAAAAGATGCTGCGAGAACACTTCGAGCCCAAGCTCTCGATCATAGCATGGAGGCATCAATTCGAGCAAAGGGACCAGCGGCCCGGCAAATCAGCTGCGGATTTCATCGCGGCCTTGAGGCAAGCCGCACGCCCCTGTGCCTTTCAAGACTTGGAGGAAAGGCTCCGAGATAGACTGGTGTGCGGGTTGCGAAGCCACGAAGTATAGCAGAAACTGTTTGCGAGGATGGACGTCACCTTCCAAGACGCCCTTCAAGAGATCGCAGCAGAAGAAGCAGCTGGAGGCGCCATGAAGGCCTTGCGGTCTACAAAGAGCCATTCAGTGACCGTCCCGATCCACCAGGAGGCCGCGAGTGACGCCTCTGGAGAAGACTCCGAGGAGGAAAAGGTGGACAAGATCCAGCCATCGGCGGAGAGATGTGCCGTCTGTCGAGCGTGCGGAAGGCAAGGCCACATTGCATCGGCCTGCATGGGCCGTCCTAAGAACAGTTCCCCAGAATTGCCTCTGAAAGGTACCAAGGTCCCCAGCCAAAACAGGGTGGGTTTTTGCGCATCTAGAAGGGGGGTGTTCAAGACAGGAACGCATAGGCCCCTTAAGAAAAAGCTCCGCATTGACGTAAAGTTGCAGGGAGTTCCCCTGGCTATGGAGCTGGATACAGGCTCCGCGTTGTCTATTATTTCAGTGGACACGTTCAATAAGATTTGTTTTCGGAGCGGCTCAAGAGTAAAGCTCAGGCCTTCCAACCTTGTCCTTACTGATTTCCAAAACACGCGAGTAAGCGTAAAAGGGGAAGCCACGATCAGAGTGCAGCGAAAGGGCTTCAACGGTTCATTGGATGTAGTAATTGTTGGGGGTGACAGAATGAGTCTCATAGGACTCGACTGGTTCGAGGCGCTTGGAATCCAGGTGACTGCTCTGAACCAGCTGCAAACGGCTAGCCTTGCAGGTGTATGTAAGGAGTTTGCAGATGTGTTCAGCTCAGAACCTGGATCATACAAGGGGCCTCCTATTTCATTAAAATTGGATCCAGGCATTACACCCATAAGGGTCAAGCCTAGGAGGGTGCTTTTTGCCTTAAAAAGTAAGATTGATGCCGAGTTGGACAAGTTGCTCCAACAAGGCATTCTGGAGCCTGTGGACTCTAGTCCACGGGAAACCCCCATAGTAACTCCCCTAAAATCCAATGGGGAAGTCCACATCTGTGCGGACTACAAGTGCACGTTGAATAAGGCATTACAACAGCATGCTTATCCTGTACCCGTGGTGAGCCATATTCTAGCCTCACTGAAAGGAGGGAAGTACTTTGCTAAGCTTGATTTGGCTCAAGCATATCAACAGTTGCCTGTTGATGAGGCGACTGCTGAGGCCCAAACCATAGTCACGCACAGAGGTGCGTTTAAAGTAAAGAGGTTGCAGTTTGGGGTCAATGTAGCCCCTGGCATTTTCCAAGGGGTGATGGAGCGAATGCTCCGAGGGATTCCCGGGGTTTGCCCCTATTTTGATGACATCCTCATTGCAGGAGAATCATCAGGAAACTTAGCCGAAAGGTTGAGGGCTGTCTTGCTGCGTTTCCGCCAAGCTGGGCTGAAGCTACAGCAGGACAAGTGTAAAATCGGTGTGTCATCCACCGAGTTCTTGGGGTTCCGCATTGATGCAGATGGTATCCACCCCGCGGAGTCCAAATTCAAGGCCATCCAAATGGCCCCTAGTCCCCAGTCAAAAACTGAGCTTCAGGCTTTTTTGGGCCTTTTGAACTTTTACCATTCCTTTCTCCCAAACAAAGCTGCTGTGGCTGACTCGCTTCACAGGCTCTTAGACAAACAGGCCCCATGGGCATGGACAAAGGTCCATGAGGAGGCCTTTACAAAGGTCAAAGCCTTATTATCCTCAAATGCTGTACTGGCTCACTTCAATGAGCAATTGCCAGTGTGCATCGCTTGTGATGCTTCCCCTTATGGGGTAGGAGCAGTGCTAAGCCATCTCAAGGAAGATGGAACTCAGGTCCCAGTGGCCTATTATTCAAGGACCCTCTCATCTGCAGAGCGAAATTACACTCAGATTGACAGGGAGGCCTTGGCAATAATCTCAGGCATAAAGAAATTTCATGATTTCTTGTATGGATGCCATTTCACAGTCTATATGGACCACAAGCCTTTGCTAGGGCTGTTCACAACCAACAAACAAACTCCCCAGATAATATCTCCCAGGATGCTGAGATGGTCTATCTTCTTAGCAGCTTATGATTACACACTGGTTCACAAACCAGGTACTGAGATGGGCCATGCAGATGGCCTGAGCAGGTTACCTCTTAAGCAAATAGAGGCAGACCCTGCCCCTGCTGTACATATTCTGTCTATTCAGGACTTACCAGAATCTCCCCTCAATGCTAGGGATGTGGCTGCAGAAACAGCCACTGATTACACGCTTGCACGCGTGCTGACATGTGTGTTGTCAGGATGGCCTGACACATGTCCTGGTACTAATTTCCAGAGTTTCTGGCGCAGGAAGCACGAATTGTCCACATTCAAGGGGTGCATCCTGTGGGGCAACAGAGTAGTCATCCCGGCCTCATTGAGGACTAGAGTATTGCTCTCTCTTCATGAGGGACATCCAGGAATAGTGAGGATGAAGGCGCTTGCGCGCAGCCATCTTTGGTGGCCTGGCCTCGATAAAGACATCGAGGCCCAGGTTCAGGGATGCCAAGTGTGCCAGCAATCACGGCCAGAAATGCCCCAGGCCCCTGTACATAGGTGGGAGGAGACACTCACTCCTTGGTCACACGTTCATATAGATTATGCTGGGCCCTTTCAGGGGCAATTCTTCCTCCTCCTTGTGGATAGCCATTCCAAGTGGCTAGAGGTCATTCCTGTGTCCTCTACTACTACTGCCAGGACCATCCAGGTGCTCAGAGGAATCTTCGCTTCCCATGGCCTTCCTGATGTTTTAGTTTCAGACAATGGTTCACAATTTACCTCTTCTGAGTTTCAGGCATTTCTACAAGCCAACATGATCCGGCACGCCACATCTGCTCCCTTCCATCCTGCCAGCAACCGTCAGGCTGAACGCATGGTGCGCACCACTAAAGACGCATTAAATAGAATCACTCAAGGACCCTGGCATCACAGGTTAGCTGATTTTCTTCTCACACACCGCACCACAGCATGCACAGCCACTGGAAAGAGCCCAGCTGAACTCCGCTGGGGTCGCAGACTCATCACAAAACTGGACAGGTTAGCTGATTTTCTTCTCACACACCGCACCACAGCATGCACAGCCACTGGAAAGAGCCCAGCTGAACTCTGCTGGGGTCGCAGACTCATCACAAAACTGGACAGGCTTCACCCAGACCGGGTGGCTTCACAGGTGTCGCAGCCACGAGCACCTAGGAGACTTCAAGTGGGTGATCCGATTTGGACCAGGAACTATGGGCAGGGGCATCTCTGGGTACCTGCTGTAATCTCTAAGGTTTCTGGGCCTCTGTCATACGAAATGGTTTTGGATGATGGGCGTGTCCTCCGGCGCCACATAGACCAGCTCCATTGAATTCAACATTATGGAAGCACAAGCAATAGAACACAGTCAAACTAGAGTCTTGGACTTTAAGAGAGCTAATTTCAATAAACTTAGAGAGGGTTTGGGAAGGATTCCATGGATGAGAATCCTCAAGGGGAAAACAACTCAAGAAGCTTGGGAAATTTTGAAAAGTGAGATAATAAAAGCCCAATCTAGCACAATACCAACAAAGAGGAAAAATAACAGCTCTCAAAAGAAACCAGCATGGCTGCATAAAGAACTCTCTGATAAATTGAAAGATAAAAAGGACAAATATAGAAAGTGGAAAGCGGGGCACATAACTAAGACAGAATATCAGCAAATAGCCCGAGCCTGCAAAGATGAAGTGAGGAAAGCTAAGGCTCATAATGAACTAAGGCTTGCGACCAAAGTCAAAAATAACAAAAAAAGCTTCTTTCAACATGTAAAAAACAAGAAAAAAGTGAAGGAAATGATTGGTCCATTAGTGGGTGAAAGTGGCAAGAAGGTGACAAGCAACAGGGAGAAAGCAGAACTATTTAACTCGTTTTTTGCATCTGTCTTTACACAAAGGGAAAAAACAGACCAACCTGCCAAAAATAGTGCCATAAAACACAGAATAGAATAGATAGGCAAGAAAACGGTAATTGAGCACCTGTCCAGCCTAGACAAGTTCAAATCACCAGGACCAGATGGATTACACCCCAGGGTTCTCAAGGAACTGGCAGATGAGATCTCAGAACCATTGAACTATATTTTTCAAAGATCCTGGAGCACTGGGGAATTACCGGAGGACTGGAAAAGAGCTGATGTAGTTCCCATCTTCAAAAAAGGGGAAAAAATGGACCAGGAAATTACAGGCCTATCAGCCTGACCTCAATACCTGGGAAAATTCTGGAAAAGATAATCAAACAATCAGCGAACACCTAGAGGAAAACAAACTCATTACTAAAAGCCAACATGGGTTTGTCAAAAACAGATCATGCCAGACAAATCTTATTGCATTCTTTGACCAAGTGACAAAATTAGTGGATCAGAGGAATGCTGTGGATATAATTTACTTGGACTTCAGTAAGGCATTTGATAAAGTAGATCACAACCTACTACTTGATAAGATAGAAAAATGTGGGTTAGACAGCATCACCACCAGATGGATCCAGAGCTGGCTGACTGGCCATACTCAGCGTGTGGTCCTCAATGGAAACGCATCTACACGGAGGGAAGTGTGTAGTGGGGTGCCCCAGGGCTCTGTTCTGGGCCCAGTGCTCTTCAACATCTTCATCAATGATTTGGATGAGGGGATAGATGGGGAACTCATCAAATTTGCAGACGACACCAAGCTGGCAGGAATAGCCAACACTCCAGAAGACAGGCTTAAGATACAGGAGGATCTGGACAGATTTGAACACTGGGCACTATCTAACAAAATGAAATTCAATGGTGGAAAAAGTAAGGTTCTACATTTAGGCAAGAAAAACCAAATGTACAGGTATAGTATAGGGGGTACCTTGCTCAATAGCGATAACTGTGAGAGGGATCTCGGAGTCCTAGTGGACAATCACTTAAATATGAGCCAGCAGTGTGCTGCAGCTGCCAAAAAGGCCAACACAGTACTAGGCTGCATTAACAGAGGGATAGAATCAAGATCGTGTGAAGTATTAATACCACTTTACAATGCCTTGGTAAGGCCACACTTGGAATACTGCATCCAGTTTTGGTCACCACGATGTAAAAAAGATGTTGAGACTCTAGAAAGAGTACAGAGAAGAGCAACAAAGATGATTAGGGGACTGGAGGCTAAAGCATATAAGGAACGGCTGCTGGAATAGGTATGTCTAGTTTAATGAAGAGAAGGATGAGGGGGGACATGATAGCAGTGTTCCAATATCTCAGGGGCTGCCACAAAGAAGAGGGAGTCAAGCTATTTTCCAAGGCGCCTGAGGGCAGGACAAGAAGCAATGGATGGAAACTAATCAAGGAGAGAAGCAAACCTAGAACTAAAGAGAAACTTCCTGACAGTTAGAACAATTAACCAGTGGAACAACCTGCCTCCAGAAGCGGTGAATGCTCCAACACTGGAAGTTTTTAAGAAGAGACTGGACAGCCATTTTCTGAAATGGTATAGGGTTTCCTGCCTGAGCAGGGGGTTGGACTAGATGACCTCCAAGGTCCCTTCCAACTTTATTATTATTATTATAATTCAAATTGGCAGATGGCTGGGTGTTAAATCCATCGGATCCCAAACATTGCAATCTTCCCCCCCCCTTTTTTTTCCTTGCTGCCGGTAAAAGGAGTCTTCATAGGGAGTGAGATCAAAGGCTGATGGCTGCATTGTTATTGTTAGTACTCCACAGAGGGAATCCACAGAGGATGTTACTTTGTAGTTGATAGGAGGAATGCCAGTCATAAACACCCATGTTTACTCCCCCCCCCTTTGTAGTATGACAGAATCCAAAAGAGAGTAAGAATTGGGTTTTCTCAGAGTAGATTAGCTAGAAATAAAATATATTGGATTCTGACATCCGGCTCCCCTTAAAAATAAGAGAGGTCCACCTGTAGAGAAAACAAAACAGGTATAAAAGTTAGTCTGGCTTGTTAGGATACTCTGTATGAAACTTCTTTAAAAGCTTCGGGGCTTGGACATGACGTTTATGGACCCACTCGTTTTGAGAGGCGGGGAGGTGCTTCCATGCTACTAGGTATTGAGTTTCCCCACGATATTTTCTAGAATCCAGGATTTCCCTTATTTCGAAGTGTTGCTCCCCTTCTATCATGATTGGTGTTGGTGGGGGGGGGGATTTTTGGCCGTAAGGGTCACTGTTGTTCTCTTTTCAGCAAACTGCAGTGGAAAATTGGGTGTATTTGCCTAAGATTCTTGGGTAATTCTAATTCTACAGTTACTGGGTTTATGATTCTTTTAATTGGAAAAGGCCCTACATATTTTGGTCCAGGTTTTTTACAGGGTTGTATGGATTTTAAGTATTTTGTAGACAAGTACACCATTTCTTCTATAATGAATGGTGTGGGCTCCACCCTTTTCTTATCTGCTTGTGCTTTGTATGCTTGCCTAGCTTCCTCTAGGGCTTTTCTAACTATTGGCCAGGTGTTTTGTAATTGTTCCATCCATTCTTTCAGGGATGGGATTGCCGGTTCGTTTGGGGTTAGTTCTGGCATGGGGTTGAAACTTTGACCGGTAGCTATTTGAAAAGGAGTGTAACCTGTGCTGGAGTGGACTGCATTACTGTAGGCAACCTCTGCGAAAGGCAACAGGTCCGTCCAATCTGACTGCTGGAAATTTAGAAAACATCTTAAATATTGCTCAAGTACTGCGTTACATTTTTCTGATTGACCATTTCCCTGAGATGATGGCTAGACGTCAGTCCCTGGGTGGTCCCTAAAAGGCATAGAAATTCCTTCCAAAATGCAGATGTAAATTGCACTCCCCTATCAGATATGATGCGTTGGGGTGCCCCATGCAATCTGTAAATATGTTGCACGAAAAGTTTCACTAAAGCTTTTGCAGTGGGGATCTTGTGGCAAGGAATAAAGTGAACCTGTTTGGAAAATAGGTCCGTGACCATCCAAATGACAGTATTCCCATTGTTTTCTGGTAATTCCACTATAAAATCCATGGCTATTTCCCTCCAGGGGGCTGAGGGATTTGCCACTGTTTGTAACAGTCCTGGTGATTTCCCTTGCAACCTTTTTGCAGTTGCACACTTTGGGCAGCTGGCCACATAACCTTCTATGTCTTTTTTCATGGATGGCCACCAAAATTGCCATTTAATTAAGTGCAATGTTTTTACAAATCCAAAATGCCCTGCTGATTTTGTGTCGTGGCAAACTTGCATGAATGTGATCCTTTGGGTGGTCGGTATATATAACTTCTCCCCCACCCAAGGCAGTCCGTCTTTCATTGTGCACACGTGTTTATTTTTCTGGAACCATTCATCTGTTTCCAAACTTTTCCGGAATTCAATTCCGGTCTGGCTATCCAGCTGTGTGTCAACGCTGTTAATATAGGATATTGTTGCATTGACAAGATATGCAGAACTGTCTGGTATTTTTGGAGTTAAATTAGATGACATGCAAAGGGAGGGGAATCATGAAGAAAGCGGGAGACTGGGAAGGGAAGGGAATCTTTGGCCTCCAGCCTAATTGGAAGACGTAAATAATGACAGTAAAGTAAGGGAGGAGTTAGCAAGATAAGACAGACTCAAGCCAGAGAAATCCAGATTCTGGCATCCGCTTTGTAATGTACCGAAGTATTGTAGCAAAACTCCTGGCAAGGAATGCAAAATAAAGTAACTAAAAGAGAAAATAATGTGTCCGTTTGCAAGGAATGCTTCCTCCTTCGGACCACAACATCATGCCAGAATCTAAAAACTTTTCAAACAACTGGGGGTGCATTACCCCACCTCTTTCTCCTAGCCTGGAGTGAGAATGACAGAATTCAGGAGCAGGCCAATCTATCATGAAATGGGAGTTTGTTGAATATAGCCCGGCAGCGACTGGTATCCCAGAGGGGGAAGTAACAGACAGCATGCTGTGGGAAAATGAATTTTGGCAGACGAACAAGAACCGGTGGACAGACAATGGGCAAACTGCCATTCGAGGCCTGGGTGAGTTACTGGAAATATCTCAAACCCCAGGGGAGAAAAGCAGAGACGCACTCCTGCAAAAAGAAGCCTACCCCCCCCCCCAATTTGTATCACACAGCCTTTCAGACCTTGTCTTCCTCTATCAGGGATCCCAGCCCTGAAGAGAAAGGGATTCCATGTCTGAGGCCTCTGCAACAATGGGGAGTATGGCATTCGAAGCAGGAAGGGAGCAGACAACTTTTGAGCTCACCACAGCTGATAGAGACCTTGCAACAGATTGGGATGGTGCAGGGCCCAGGAGATCAGCTGCTAGAGGGATGACGGCCACAACAAGGAGATTGGCCCCAGCCCCCGAACGTGCAACCCCTGGGCATAAACCAGCAACCAGGATGGGGCCAGCAGCAGCAACAGCCACAATGCGGGCCCCATTCTCCACCATTCAGAGCAACCTTCGATGGAGACCCAGAGAAACTGATTTTTTTTCCTCAACCAAGTACCCTCTCACTTGAATCGCTGGGCTTATCTCTACCCAGACCCAGGGGCTATGGTCGATGTGATTGCATCTGGCCTAGAGGGAGAAGCATCCGAATGGCTGAAAAATCTATATAATGAGCAAGCCCCAGAATTGGAAGACCCCCACCTCTTCCTCCTGGGTCTGAAAGAAAGATTTGAGGACCCATCCCTTGACTTAAAAGCAAGAGAACAAATCCACAAAATAAAACAAGCCGGCAGGCCTGCCCTGGAGTACGTGCGAGAGTTTCGCAAGATAGCAGGTCGGATAGAGGGGTGGGCAGAGCAGTCCCTAATCCATCACTTCATTGAAGGATTAGATGATCACCTCACCCAGGCCTGCATTATTCGAGCAGTACCTGACCGACTGCATGAGTGGTACCAGACAACGGTGAAGCTAGATGTTCAGCTCGCCTGCTATAAAAAGCCTGCCCCACCTGAATCTGAGCAGCAACCAGAACAATCCGAACAACAATCACCCCCACGAGACCCTCCGGCTACCACGATGACTGGAAGAACCGGGCCACTTGCAAGCGCGTCAATAAAGTGTTTCCGGTGGGGAAAGAAGGGACATTGAGCAACAAACTGTCCGGTCCCCTACCCCCAACTGCAGAGCAGTCCAGAACCAGTAATGAGAAGGAGACCTGCCCAGCGGCTAATGAGAGAAAAATCCAACCGGGCCACGCAAGCACCTGTTACCCAGATTAAACCTCCCACACAAGACAATGCCAGGACTCCAGGTGGACCTGCCCCCGCTCTACCCTCCTTTGACGGCGACAACGAAGGGGAGAACGACCCGATGGTGAGTCGACAAATCCCAACTTTTTCACTAGCCGCCAAGCTTACAATCCCTAAGTCGGGAGCACAAATAGACTTAAACGTACTAATTGATTCTGGATGCACCCGATGCATTATTAGCCTACCCTTTGCCATGAAAATGGGCATACGGGCAAAACAACTTTCCAACCATGTGAGGTTCGAGCAAGCTGATGGCTCCCTGATGGGAGGGACTTTAGTCACACAATTAACTGAGCCCTTACGCCTAGAAATAGGGGCACACTGGGAATTTATTTGGTTCCTGGTGGCCCCAAAAATGACTGAGACTGTGATTCTAGGCTTAGCCTGGTTGGACAAATGGAAGCCACTTATCTGGTGGGAGAAAGGAATGAGAACTGTGAGACTACCTATAGGGCCTGAGCCTCCCACTGATTCAATTGATGTTGCGGGACACTTTAGGCCACCTAATGAGCGAGCACTCATAGCTGCCTCACCGTCACCAGATGAATCACTCATCCCCAATGAATACCGGGACTTAGCAGAGGCATTTAGTGAAAATGAATGCGATGTCCTACCCCCTCACAGACCCAATGACTGATCTATTGAACTGGTGCCAGGAGCCAAACTTCCACGCCCGAGAATGTACGCCATGTCCCCCCTCGAGATGGAAGAGATGCAGCAATACGTGAATAAAAACTTAGCGAGGGGGTTCATTGAACGGGCCAAATCAACTGTGGGAGCCCCCGTGTTATTTAAAGAAATAAAAGATGGGTATATTTGTCTCTGCGTAGACTATAAGGGCCTCAATGCTGTAAGTGTGGAAAACAGATACCCCCATTCCCTCTTAAAGGACTTATTAACTCATCTGGCTAAGGGGAGTGTCTTCACTAAATTAGACCTGAGAGAGGCGTACTACCGAGTGAGAATAAAAGAAGGAGATGAGTGGAAAACTGCCTTCAACTGCCCCATGGGGAGCTATCAATTCAAAGTCATGCCATTCAGACTACAGTGGGCCCCAGCTGTATTCATGCAGTTGATTAATGAAGTCCTACATGAACACTTGTACAAAGGGGTTCTGGTGTACCTTGATGATATTCTGATATACAGCACGAATATGACTGATCACATAAAGCTGGTGAGAGAAGTGTTAAAGAAACTATTGAATGCCAAGCTTTATGCCAAATTGTCAAAATGTGAATTTCACCAGACCCAATTAGATTACCTCGGCTACAGAATCTCCAACGAAGGCATTGAGATAGATCCAGCAAAGGTGAAAACTATAATCGAATGGCAGCCCCCAAAAACCCGCAAACAACTTCAGAGCTTTCTAGGTTTTGCCAACTTTTACCATCAATTCATCCCCTCTTTTGCCAAAATTGCCCTAACCCTTACAGATTTACTAAAAACAGGGGGGAAAGGAGGGAAGCCGCGACCGGGCCAACCACTAGCATGGACTATGAACTGTCAAACAGCTTTTGAGAATTTAAAAAGACTATTTGCTGCCGAACCAGTCCTAAAGCACCCCTGTCTAGGGGAGCCCTTTGTAATTCAAGCCGATGCCAGTGATGTGGCAGTTGGAGCTGTATTGCTTCAGAAGAACAAGAAGGGAGTCCTCCAACCCTGCACCTACACCTCCAAAAAATTTACGGAAAGTGAACGGAGATGGGCAATATGGGAGAACGAGGCCTTCACAATTAGATGGGGGCTGTTAAACTGGCGACACTACCTGGAGGGGAGCAAGGTGCCATTCGAAGTATGGACAGATCACAAAAACCTAGAGGCACTGAAAACTCCTTGCAAATTGTCCCCAAAGCAAGTACGGTGGGCACAGTACTTTAACCGCTTCAACTTTACTCTAAAGTACATACCAGTGGGAAAAAACCTCCTAGCTGATGCGCTATCGAGATTGCCCCAATACAAAAGCGAACGTGAAGAAGTCAACGAGACGATTATCTCCAATCCACAACCTGTTGCACAAATCACGCCTCGCAGGGTCCCAAATCCGGATGACCCTGGAGCAAAGAAAATAAAATGAGAGCTCCTCACTGATCAATGGTTCAAAGATAACCAAACCTCCTTGACGTGCCGGGATGGTTTGGCTTACAAAGGGGGGAAACTGTATTTGCCCGAATCCCTCCATCTCAATGCTCTCAAACACAGCCATGATGTAAAGCAGGCTGGACACTTTGGATATCTAAAAACACTACATCTCACCCGCCGGCAATTTTGGTGGCCGGGACTGAAACGAGATGTGGAAAACTATGTGAAGAGTTGTACCGTATGTGCTACAATGAAAAGAATACCGGGGAAAACCCCTGGATTACTGCAGCCGGTGGCAGACCCTTCCCAACCCTGGGAAGAAATAGCTATGGACTTTATCGTAGACCTACCTGAGAGTAGAGGAAATACTGTCATCTGGACTGTAATAGACCTGTTTTCGAAGCAGGCTCATTTCATCACCTGCAAAGGACTCCCATCCGCTCAACGACTGACTAAATTGTTCCTGAAACATATCTACCGACTGCACGGCGCCCCTAAGCGAATAATCTCAGACAGGGGGGTGCAGTTCACAGCAAAGTTTTGGAGGAGTTTTCTTAAATTAATTGGATCATCTCAAGGCTTGTCATCTGCTTTTCATCCGGCCACCAATGGAGCTGCAGAAGCCGCTAACAAAATGGTGGAGCAATATCTCAGATGCTACGTGTCTTATCAACAGACGAACTGGACTGACCTCCTCCCTTTCGCAGAGGTGGCGTATAACAATTCTGTGCACAGCAGCACCGGCTACACACCTTTCAGAGTAGCCACAGGCAAAGAGTTCAGTCCAATTCCTGAATATCCCCAAGTGCCAACCGCTTCCCAGACACTTGACCAATGGGTGAGGGGATGGGAGGAAGTTTGGAGAAACACAAAAACTGCTTTAAAAAAGACTTTTGAAACCTATAAAAAGCAAGCTGACAAAAAGAGGGCTCCCCAAAGAACGTTCCAAGTTGGGGAAAAGGTTTATTTGTCAACCAAATATTTACGCCTCAAATTACCCAGCAAGAAGTTAGGACCGAAATTCTTAGGGCCTTTTCCTATTGTAAAGGTCATTAATCCAGTCACTGTAAAACTGAAACTCCCTAGACTTTAGGGTAAAATTCACCCTGTCTTCCACAGCAGCTTGTTAAAACCTTATCGGGGCTCCACTTTAAGACCTCCCCCGAAGAAAGCACCTGGGCCCCTCGTAGTTGCGGGACAGACCCATTATGAAGTGAAAAATATTCTTGATTCTAGAATTTTTAAAGGGAAATTGCAGTACCTAGTACAATGGAAGGGATACCCGATGTCTGAAGCCACTTGGGTGAAATCCAGTAAGGTGAAAGCTGACAGGCTCGTCAAAAGGTTTCATATGAAATACCCCAACAAACGGAAGACTAATCATTAATATATGCTTTTGTTTACATTACAGGATCTGTCCTTTTTGTAAGGGGGGCCGGATGTCAATGCTGTTAATATAGGATATTGTTGCATTAACAAGGTATGCAGAACTGTCTGGTATTTTTGGAGTTAAATTAGATGACATGCAAAGGGAGGGGAATCATGAAGAAAGCGGGAGACTGGGAAGGGAAGGGAATCTTTGGCCTCCAGTCTAATTGGAAGACGTAAATCATGACAGTAAAGTAAGGGAGGAGTTAGCAAGATAAGACAGACTCAAGCCAGAGAAATCCAGATTCTGGCATCCGCTTTGTTATGTACGGAAGTATTGTAGCAAAACTCCTGGCAAGGAATGCAAAATAAAGTAACTAAAAGAGAAAATAATGTGTCCGTTTTCAAGGAATGCTTCCTCCTTCAGACCACAACACTGTGGTTTTAATTTAACTTGATGCCATGTAAGTAATGACCAACGTATCCCATATGCCTCTTTCTCCCACAAGGGCCAGCGCTGTTCCGTTTCAGTGAGTTTCCTGGACGTATACGCGCAGGGTTGCAACATTCCTTCATCATTTTCTTGTAATAGTACAGCCCCCACTGCCACATCACTTGCATCCGTCTGTATTACGAAGGGTTTTTCCATGTCTGGGTGCCTCAGTACTGGTTCGGCAGAAAAAAGCCTCTTTAATCTCTCAAATGCCGCTTGGCATTCCATTGTCCATTTTAGTGGCTGGCTAGGTTTCACTGAGGATCCTCCCTTCGTTTTTAGTAAGCTCGTGAGGGGCAGGGCTATCTGAGCAAATGAGGGGATGAACTGGCGGTAAAAGTTTGCGAAACCCAGGAAACTTTGCAGTTGCTTTCTTGTGCAAGGTGGTGCCCATTCTCATACTGCCCTGACCTTTTCTGAGTCCATTTCAATGCCTTGTGGGGATATGCGGTAACCTAGGTAGTCTATTCTTTCCTGGTGAAATTCGCATTTTGATAATTTGGCATATAGGTGGGCGGCTCACAGTTTCTTTAAAACCGCTCTGACTAGGTTGACATGTTCCTCTTTTGATTCGGTGAAGATAAGGATGTCATCTAAATAAACCAGGACCCCCTTAAATAGGTGCTCCGTTAGTACCTCATTGATTAATTTCATAAATTCAGCCATAGTTTCATTCCATACAGCATTAACCTTGCGAACTCTCAAACTTCCTCCTTGCGTTATATATTCAAGATGGACAGTATTTAATATTTATTTGCTATGTATATGTAGGGATGTGGGTCTATATATATGTTGTACATAGTATGTTTAGGTGTGTGTCATGGATGTGTTTCACTTTGAGAGCGGGCAACTAAATTTCATATTTGATGTGTGCCATAGTGCCCACAATATAAAAATGACAATAAAGGTTATCTTATCTTATCTTATCTTAAATACTGCGGGGGCCCCTTGTAATCCAAAAGGCAAAACTTTGAATTTGTAGCACCCCATTGGGCAGTTAAATGCGGTTTTCCATTCATCTCCTTCCCTAATTCTCACGCGGTAATACGCTTCCCTTAGATCTAGTTTAGTAATTTTTTTTTCCTTTCGAGAGGTGTGATAACATGTCCTTCATGAGGGGTAGGGGGTATTGGTTGCTTTCACTGATTGCATTCAGAAGCCGGTAGTCCAAGCATAAGCATAGAGAGCCGTCCTTCTTCTCTCTAAAGAGGACCGGAGCGGCCACCTTAGGCTTGGCTGGTTCAATGAACCCCCTTTCTAGGTTTTTCTTTATAAATCTCTCCATTTCCTCCTTCTCCTTTGGGCTCATGTATAATCTGGCCTTCGGGAGTTTTGCCCCGGGCTTGAATTCTATGGCCCAGTCCGTGGGTCAGTGGGGGGGAAGCTCATCTGCCCTCTCCTCGCTGAAAACTTCAGCCAGATCTCTGTATTCCTCTGGTATTTCTGGTAGCCCCTTTTCTTCACCCATGGACGCTATTTCCGTTTTTAATTTTGGTAGGTCCCCTTGGGGTTTTAAGTCTGTAGGGTCCTCTTTCAGGAAATTGATTTCTTTCATTCTCCAATTTACCCAGGGGTTCCATTTTGTTAACCATTCCAGCCCTAGGATCATCAGGCATTCCATGCCTGGGGTCACTACAAATGTTATGTCTTCCTCATGATTTCCCAGGGATAGGTGGATTGGTAACGTGGCTAGGGTAGCTGGCACCCCTCCTGCTATGGACCCATCTAACTGGCCAAATGAGATTGCTTGTTCCAGCCTCCTCACCGGAATGCCCAAATTTCCCACTAGCGTCGGGCTAATGAGGCAGCGGGTGCAGCCAAAGTTTCACTTTGACAGCTTCAGGCATGGAGGGGGCTAATATAGTCACTGTCTTGAGGATGGGTGGGATGGATCCACTTACCAGTGGTTCGCCCTCCGAGCTGTCATCTGGGGCGTCCACCGGCCCTGCGTTGTAGGCTGGAGCTCTTTCCCCATGATGGGCGGAGGTAGGGGATTCCACAGCCTCTATCCCTCTCATGGCAGATTCTTTTGACTTAGCTGGGGACTTCCCGGATTTGCTGGCCGGTGGTCTGTCTGGGTTGTGCTGGGGGCTTTCGAGCGGCATTCTACAGCCCGATGCCCCTCTCTCCCACATTTGAAACAGCCCATTGGCTTCTTGGCCATAGCCGATGGCTTCGCTGGTTCGCGCGTCGGTTCAGGCGGTGAGCGGCTCCATTGTTTTCCTTGGCGGTGCCTCTTCAGTAGGTCAATCTCTGCTTCCTCTGCCAGGACGTACCATTCGTCGAGTTGGTGTGGGTCCCCCCGGGGCAGGCAAGCGTCATATAGGTCGTAATTCAGACCATCTTTGAAATGGCTAAGGAGGATGTCTTCCGGCCAGTTCAGCTTGCTGGCAATGGTTCGGAATTCTTGCGTATATTTGGCTACTGGCCATCTGCCTTGCCTCATCGTTTTGATTCTTTCACGTGCTTCACGATCAGCCAGGGGGTCTTCAAATCACCTTCTCAGAGAGGACATGAAATGGTTGAAGTCGTTGAGCTCTGGGGAATTGGAATCATGCAAATTCACCACCCAATCAGTGGCCGGTCCATCCAGAGCAGATTGCATGATCCGGATACGGGCTTTGTTGCTAGGGATGTGCCGCCCGTGTTCCTCCATGTAGCCAAGGACTTGGGTTAGGAAAAACCCCAAGCGTGTCGGCTCCCCCTTGAATTTCGCGTCCAGCGGCGGGAGTCTTTGAATGGATCGGTGCCTTCTTCGTCGGTATTGTCTTCCATCTGGATCGCCATCTGCAGGTCGGCAGGGGGTGGGGACTACTGGATCATCGGGTGTCCCCGGGGCTGCAGGTTCCAATTCCCCCTCAGTATCTCTCCAGTTGCGGCTCCAGGAGTTGGTGTGGCCGTGGGGCTCAGGATCCTCCTCTCCTAGGGAGCTGAGGGTTCTCTTCATCAAGTCGATAGCTTTCTCTAGGATTCGGTTCATGTGCTGTGCCCAGCTTCCTTCATCTTCGCTTGTGTGTAGGGATCTCTCCATCTCCTGCTTCCATCCTGGTTGGTTGGCCCCCCGTCTCAGGGTCACCTTTCTTGATTTCTTTTCCCACTCGCCTTTCTTTACAATGCCCATTGACCACCGAGGCTTGTGGTTACGCATCTCCACCACCTCTTCTCCTGAGTAATCTGACCCTTCAGATCCGGATATTTGGCAGGTTTCCACTCGGGGCAACAGCTCCCTCTCCGGGGACCTTTCCCCTTTCCCTGCTTCATTGTCTGACATGGTAATTTTTGCAAAGTCCCCCAGTAAGGTTCTTCCTTCCAGGTTGATCAATTTTGCAGATCCTGTCTAATGTAAGGACCCACCTTAATTTACATCTTAAGAAGACAGAACTCTTGGACCGTTTCTTCCAACAGGAATCTTTATTAAGAAAAACTGACTGAAGGCATGCTGGACAGGATCTGAGGGACCCCCCTGATCATTCAATGTTTTAAAGTGTTCCGAGGCAGTCCCACCCCACATTCCTTCCGGTCAATTCAAATTGGCAGATGGCTGGGTGTTAAATCCATCGGATCCCAAACGTTGCAATCTTCCCCCCCCCTTTTTCTTTGCTGCCGGTAAAAGGAGGCTTCATAGGGAGTGAGATCAAAGGCTGATGGCCGCATTGTTATGGTTAGTACTCTCAAAGGGAATCCACAGAGGATGTTACTTTGTAGTTGATAGGAGGAATACCAGTCATAAACACCCGTGTTTACTCCCCCCCCCTTTGTAGTATGACAGAATCCAAAAGAGAGTAAGAATTGGGTTTTCTCAGAGTAGATTAGCTAGAAATAAAATATAATTGGATTCTAACATCATTAGTGTTTTATATATTCTTATTTAAAATTGAGCATAACTTCATTATACTGAGTGATTATGTTTGAGGACAGGGGCTTCCCTAATTCTATCTCTTACCTTTGTTTTGATCAGGACTGGCCAGTTTAAAATCAAACCATTCAATAATATATTCCAATTTGATAAGAAGTGTATTTAAATTATGGGACCTGATTGGTTCCCTCTCTAGATTATATGTCAATTCTAGCGCAATGTTTGGGCAATCTTAATAATATAGGCAAAGCAACAGATATCAGTATAGATTTTAGAGTACAGTTCTCTTCTGCAGTAAACCAATTGCCTTAAGCAGTAAAGAAAACTCCAGCAGACATGTCAGATTGGAAAAAGACCACAGTTTTAAGAAAAAATGTGGTGTGTTCAATAGCTCTTTCCATAACTCCCTGTATACTGCTATTCTAAGGAGTAACAGAGAATAAAAATAATACTAAAAAAAGATCCAAGAATGAACTTTCCAGTCTTTTTTGCAAACATGCCCTTCAGCTCTTCCCATTTCCGTGTTATTGTGACTAAAACAATGGCAGATTGTTGCAAATGATTGTCTGTACAAACAAATGTTGCCAGAGCCATGTACTGGGTTATTCCTTTATTTAAAGAGAGCAATGGACATACAGTATGCTTTTTAGTGACTGTTCCCTGACTCTTCCTAGGTTTTTTTTTCTTTTTCTTTTAATCAAAAGGTGCCTGGAAATCCTTTCCAAAAACAATCAGCTTTTGGCATTGCTTTTTCTCCTGGAAAATGGAAAAACCCATTAACCTAATCCAGACACCTGGTCTAACATTTCTCACTTTTGATTTTCTGATTTTCTTTTGTTAATCTTGACATGACTCCTTTTGTCTCCCTTTTTTCTTGGTAAAACCATCTGGATTAGCAATACTTTTGCCTCAGGGCAAAACTTCTATAAAAGGGGAAGAAAAGGTCTACTCCTCTGTCTTTTTTACTACATCAGTAGTTGAATCTAATTTTTTTGAAAGCCATAACATATCAATCCTGGTCCACGAGTTATGTCTATTAGAGTAATATGTATATTCCCTTTTGTCTATATTTCTTTCCCTCCAAGCATCTTGCAAGTTAAGGTCTGTGCACATCTCAAAAAAAGTTCTGGGAAGTATTTTTTTGTTTCCTTTCCTTGCCCCATTACTTTTATGGTCTTTTGTTCTATCTACTATGGCATTGAAATCTCCAATCATACAAAACCCATCTCCCTCTAAGTCGCTAAGCTTGCTATGTAGATCCTTAAAAAAAGATACTTGGGCTCCGTTTGGTGCGTAAACTACGACAATTATTATGTTTTTTTGTTTAGATTAGCCTCCACTATCAAGATCCTTCCCTCTTTGTCCTTATAGATTTGTTTGGAAGCTATCTCCTGTCTAACATACAATGCAATTCCTCTTTTTTTTTTCTCATCTAGTGAGGTGTATAGTCTTCCTAATTTAGGTTGCTCTAATAGATACTTCTGATCATTTTTTATATGAACCTCTTGTAATGTAATGACATCCGCATTTAATTTAATAAGTTTACTAAAAACTTTCCGCCGTTTTACTGGTGAATTCAACCCCCTAATATTCGTTGACCATATCCTATACTCCTCTCCCATTAACTTGTTTCTGTCATGCCTTAGTGCTTCGAGTAATCCTTATTTCCTTCAACTCCTCAAGGCTTCTCCCCTGTTGTCCTAATCCATCTTGTCCTCCTCCCCCTTTTACTTCCTCTATACCCTGCTCTGTCCCTCTTTTATCCATCATTCGTTCACCTTCTCCTTTTTCAACCATCGCATTTCCTTCTCCATGATCTCCCAGCTCTTCCTCTGAGATACAGTATTGTCTATAAAAGTCTTCAGCTTTCTCCAACGTATCCAACCTGAATCTCTTCTCCTGCCAAGTCACGATAATCCCCTCTGGTGTTAACCATCTGAAGTTCACATTACTTTGGTGCAATCTGGACGTCAAAAATTGATAGTTCTTCCGTAGGTCTCTCATTCTTTTAGGTATTTGTTTTAGCACTATAATTTGTTTCCCTCTGTACTCCAGCTGTTCATCACGTGTCTTGTATAATATTTCATCTCTAATTGTCTTTTTTATAAATTTCACGTGAACTTCTCTAGGCAAATTATATCTTCTCCCATAATTTGTCTGCACCCTATATGTCTCGTCCATTGCAGCAATCATCTTCTCTTTATTTATCCCAAGAGCTCCCATCAGTAGGTCTGCCATCTTATCCTGAAGGTCTTCCCCTCTCTCCTCAATGACATTTTGGAATCTGAGATAATAAGCTGCCTTTTCCGCTTCCATTAGCGTCACCGCTGTCACTAATTCTTTGTTAGCCAAAGTTAGATTTTTATTTATCTCTTCAACCTTCTTCTCCTCATTATCCATTCTTTGTTCTACTTCCAATAGTTTCTGTTCATTTTTTACGATTTGCTGTTGGAAGGCCTCAAATCTTCCATCCATTGCCTGAATCTTCTCTTTCATTTCTCCTGTATCATTCCTTACCCCTTCTAACTCCTTCTTGATTTCCTCATGATTCTTAAACATGGCTTCCTGCATTGCCTGCATCATTACCTGAAGGTCTTTAAATGAGTTAGAACGCTCCTTTTGAAGCATATCATCTAACAATTTCTGACTCATGGGGCTAGAACTTTGTATTGTATTTTTTTTTCCCCGCCAATCTTAGTCAAATTTGGATTACTTGCCATTTTTTGTAAACTTTTCCACAACTTACTGTTCATCCAAAATAACCACTTTTCACTTCCCTCTTTTTTTCCTTCCACTTTTTGTCACTATCGTGGTCTGTAAATATAACTCTGTCAATATATTTCACG
The DNA here is from genome assembly GCA_023970755.1 of Azemiops feae. Taxonomy (NCBI): domain Eukaryota; kingdom Metazoa; phylum Chordata; class Lepidosauria; order Squamata; family Viperidae; genus Azemiops; species Azemiops feae. Next base: position 283,207 of record JALGBA010004173.1, on the reverse strand, counting down.
TTCTATGTACCACAGTACCAAATATAAACCAGAGATGCTACTACTTGGCATATTAGAAAAAAATATAAACAAAGATGATATATACCTAATTATTCATGTAATAACGGCGGCAAGAATTTTGTTTGCCCAAAATTGGAAAACAAATGAAGTGCCTAGTGGAGATGCGTTAATAAGGAAAATTTTGTATTGCGCAGAATTGGATAAGATGACTAAAGAATTAAAAAATCAGGAGGAAACAGAATACTATTTAAGCTGGAATAAATTTTACAAATGGAAGGAAAAAAAAGAAGGAAGGTCATTAGAAGGGATGTAAATAGAGGAAGAATATCTGAAATGTATAAAGTATGTGTATAATACGTAATGTTTAGACAAAGATGTATGTCAAAGATGATACACTATGTTCAATGTTTTTTAATCTTTTTTTTCTTTTTTTTGTATTCAATAAAAATTTATAAAAAAAAAAAAAGTCAGGATGGTGATCAATTGAAGCCTTAGTAACCTAAACTTTTATGTTGCATGTACAATGCATGGACAAAAGGTTTAGAACTTTGATTGTCTAGTTGTAGACACTATTTATCTCCTTCATTGAAGCCCGTCCTTTGGTGCTTGTGTCTGTATGTCTGTGTGTGTGTTTGTGAATGTAAATGCTACAGCTCATTTTCTGTTGTGGCAGTAAGCTTCAAACAGTCTGCTTTTTTGGAAAGGGGCAGGGTTTGTGGCATTATTATCTCTATTACCTTTTTCTGCCTTCTAGTCCAACGAACATTGTCTAAACTGAATCACTTCCTGAAGCTTCCATTTTCCCTGACACTTTCTGAACTGAAGGAAATAAAAGTTGTTCTTTTATAAAATGTAACAATAAAGCTCCAATGTAACAATGTATGAGACTGTATGTTTAGCACAAACGTATTAATGTAGTGTAAATATAGCAATGCAATGCCAATGTGTGAGAAGGAATGTTTACTGTTTCCTGCCTATGTAAAGTGACCACAAATGGTAATCAGCAAAGATAATGAATTATGACCTGGATGGACGGAAATTGGAAGGAACTGTCAGAATGACTCTTTAAGTGTAAAAACAACTTCAAAGAATGATTAACTTCAAAGAATGATTAAGGGGATGAATAAGGGGAGTTGAAAGAGCTTCTTAGATATGACGTGCATTGTAAAAAGTATAAAATGCAAAGCTTGAAACCTGCTCTTTGTGCTCTTTGAACCCAATCCAACTTGGGAAGGGTCGAAGAGGCCGCGTTTGCAAACGCTCTTCTTTTCTTTCTTTCTTTTTATTATTTTTATGTTTTTCTCCAATAAAACTTTGTTTTGTTAACCAGACTTTTCTTCGTATTGTGAGTATAAAATTTTGGGGTATTTAAATCTCACAGAACTCATGCACCATCTTTTTTAAATCAAATATGTTGTTTTTGAAATTCCTTGCCTTTCTCTCTGAATCACATGTATTAATTCATTCGTAGACTGTTGGTTCTTATTTCATTCCTTTTTATTCTACCTCAGATATTTGTGCAATATTCTTCATAAATTGTCAACTACTAGAATTGTTGTTTACTATTAGATGTATTATTAAATACATTGCATTGTTTTATTTATTATAGTTTCAACTTTTGAACTGAATACACAATTCAGTTTTAACAGAATACATAAGCATGTTTAAACAACTACATTTAGCATCCTGATAGAATTAGCCTATGGGAACCTCATTTTTTAAATAATGGCCCATCCATTTTATTGGAACAGTTATGGACCAAACTGTCCTAATACACATTAGAGGAATAAAACTTTCAGCTGAAAGCAAACTGAGACAGAAAAGACTGAAAAAGAAAAAAGGAGAAAAGAGAAAAATTACAGACAAAAGGTGCAGAGAAATAGAGGAAGGACAGAAAGAAAGCATAAGCAACAGAAGACAGTAAAATAAATCATTGAAGGAGAAGGATAAAACCTATCAACAGGATCTTCAGACAAGATCTAAATAACTGTAAAAGATGAAATGATAGAGTCGTGAGATTGGCTGAATTAGAATCCAATCAATCATAACCAATTGAATTTATTAAGCAAATATCATCATAAATGTCCCAATGGAATATCTTTGTTGGGAAAAATATCTTAGCACATCTTTGTGATTGGCTTTGATTTGTTAATCTAAAGCAGATCCTTCAAAGAAGAAAGGAAACTTAGGCAATCTGGCTGAATCCCCTTGCTAGACAACTGTTTTCTATTATCCCAGAATCATCTCTTCAGGAGCCTGATCCATATTCATTGCCCATACAATAAAAGGTCAGAGCACTTGGACTGAATATCAGGAAGTGAGGAGATACTAAAGCACAGCTGCCAATTATTGTGTACATGAGTGGCTTAAAACAAGCACCAGTTAAATTATGCCATGAAAGCTACAGACCTCAAAATAAAATTCATTTCTGGAAACACTATATTTCATATATTAATTTATGTCCGTAGATATTTTTTGCCTTGAATCTTGGTTGCATACTGATCTGCCTGGGGTTTAGGATAACTCATGGCCAGCTTGCCATGGCCAGCTCACTACTACCAACTCGCCTCTGCCAACTCAATACTGCCAAGTCACCACAGGACAATTTCACATGGCAACTCACTGCAGGCGGCCGGACAAAGAATCGGGTTGGTGGGTGGGTGAACTAGTAGGTGGGCAGAGCACAGAGCACATTGTGTCAGGGTGCAGGGAGGCAGCAGTGGCTGGAAGCTTCCCATTTTCACACCCCCTGCACTGCCACACTGGGCTCCCAGAAGAAGAGGCTGGGGTCGGGGCAAACAGCAGAGAGATGGCAGCAGCAGCCAGGGATTTCCTATTTTCACACCCCTCACCGCCACCACACCAGGCTCAGAGTCTGGTGCAGTGGCAGCTCCAAGCCTGATATGCCACTGCTGATACTACCTGTAAGAACCCACCTCAATCTACATCTTAAGAAAACAGAACTTTTGGAAAATGTCTCTTCCAACAGGAATTTTTATTAAGAGAAATTGACTGTAGGCATGCTAGACAGGATCTGAGGGATCCTCCCACCATTCAATGTTTTAAAGTGTTCTCAAGCAGCCCCCCACCCTGCAATTCTTCCGGGCGATTCAAACCAGCAGATTTCTAGGTGTTAACTCCAGGACAGATATCGTCAGTCTGGCTCCATCGGCACGATCACTCATCCTCTCCTTATCCAGATACCAGGCATTGCATTCCCCCCCCTTTTCCCTTGCTGCCGGTAAAGAGGAGAAGTTCAGAGGGACATAGGATGAAAGGCAGATGGCCACATTGTTATGGTTAGTACACCCGAAGTGAATCAACAAAAGGTTACTTTGTAGTGAATAGAGGAAGTGAAAGTCATAAAGGCCCCCATGCTTACCCCCCTTCCCCTTAGTAGTATAATAGAATCCAGGAGAGAGTAAGAATTGGTTTTATATCAGAGTAGGTAGATAGAAGTGAAAAATAATTGGATTCTGACATCCTGCCCCCCTTAAAAATAAGAGAGATCCACCTGTGAAGAAAACAAAACAGGTATAAAAGTTAGTCTGGTTTGTTAGGATACTCTGTATGAAACTTCTTTAATAGCTTCGGGGCTCTGACAGATGTTTATGGACCCACTCGTTTTGTGAGGAGGAGAGGTGTTTCCATGCTACTAGGTATTGAGTTGTCCCATGATATTTCCTAGAGTTGAGGATTTCCTTTATTTCGAAGTGTTGTTCACCTTCCACCATGATTGGGGGGGATTTTTGGCTGTAAGGGTGACTGTTGTTCTCTTTTCAGCAAACTGCAGTGATAAATTGGTTGTATTTGCCTAAATTTTTTGGGTAATTCTAATTCTACTGTTACTGGGTTTATGACTCCTATATATTTTGGTCCAAGTTTTTTACAGGGTTGTAGGGATTTTAGGTATTTTGTAGATAAATATACCATTTCTCCTACAATGAATGGTGTAGGTTCAACCCTTTTTTTATCTGCTTGTGCTTTGTATGCTTGCCTAGCTTCATCTAGGGCTTTTCTAACTATTGGCCAGGTGTTTTGTAATTGTTCCATCCATTCTTTCAGTGATGGGATTGCCGGTTCGTTTGCGGTTAGTTCTGGCTTGGGGTTGAAATTTTGACCGGTAGCTATTTGAAAAGGAGTGTAACCTGTGCTGGAGTGGACTGCATTATTGTAGGCAACTTCTGCGAAAGGGAGTAGGTCCATCCAATCCAACTACTGGAAATTAAGAAAGCATCTTCAATATTGCTCAAGTACTGAGTTTGATTTTTCCACTTGACCATTTCCTTGAGGACGATGGCTAGATGTCAGTCCCTGAGTGTTCCCTAAAAGGGATAAAAATTCCTTCCAAAATGCAGACGTAAATTGCACTCCCCTATCAGATATGATGCATTGGGGTGCCCCATGCAATCTGTAAATATGCTGCACGAAAAGTTTTGCTAAGGCTTTTGCGGTGGGAATCTTTTGGCAAGGAATAAAGTGCACCTGTTTGGAAAACAAGTCCGTGACCGTCCAGATGACAGTATTCCCATTGCTTTCTGGTAATTCCACTATAAAATCCATGGCTATTTCCCTCCAGGGGGCTGAGGGATTTGCCACAGTCCGGGCAATTTCCCTTGCAACCTCTTTGCAGTTGCACACGTTGGGCAGCTGGCCACGTAACTTTCTATGTCCTATGTCCTTTTTCATGGATGGCCACCAAAATTGCTGTTTAATTAAGTGTAATGTTTTTACAAATCCAAAATGCCCTGCTGATTTTGTGTCATGGCAAAGCTGCATGAATGTGACCCTTTGAGTGGTTGGTATATATAACTTTTCCCCCACCCAAGGCAGTCCATCTTTCATTGTGCACACGTGTTTATTTTTCTGGAACCATTCATCTGTTTCCAAAGTTTTCTGGAATTCAATTCTGGTTTGACTACCCAGCTGCGGTTTTAATTTAGCTTGGGCTCTGGTAGTTACTGGGGCTGCCAGTTGTGATACCGCCATAAGTGGTTTAGAGTCAGTGGTTCTTCCAACAGGAATCTTTATTAAGAAAAACTGACTGAAGGCATGCTAGACAGGATCTGAGGAACCCCATTGACCATTCAATGTTTTAAAGTGTTCCCAGGCAGCCCCACTCCACATTCCTTCTGGTCAATTCAAATTGGCAGATGGCTGGGTGTTAAATCCATTGGAATCCCAAACGTTGCAATCTTTCCCCCTTTTTTCCTTGCTGCTGGTAAAAGGAGACTTCATAGGGAGTGAGATCAAAGGCTGATGGCCGCATTGTTATTGTTAGTACTCCACAGAGGGAATACACAGAGGATGTTCCTTTGTAGTTGGTGGGAGGAATGACAGTCATAAACACCCGTGTTTACTCCCCCCCCTTTGTAGTATGACAGAATCCAAAAGAGAGTAAGAATTGCGTTTTCTCAGAGTAGATAGCTAGAAATAAGATATCATTGGATTCTGACATCCGGCTCCCCTTAAAAATAAGAGAGGTCCACCTGTAGAGAAAACAAAACAGGTATAAAAGTTAGTCTGGCTTGTTAGGATACTCTGTATGAAACTTCTTTAAAAGCTTCGGGGCTCTGACATGACGTTTATGGACCCACTCATTTTGAGAGGTGGGGAGGTGCTTCCATGCTACTAGGTATTGAGTTTCCCCACGATATTTTCTAGAGTCCAGGATTTCCCCTATTTCAAAGTGTTGCTCCCCTTCTACCATGATTGGTGTTGGTGGGGGGGATTTTTGGCGTAAGGGTGACTGTTGTTCTCTTTTCAGCAAACTGCAGTGGAAAATTGGGTGTATTTGCCTAAGATTCTTGGGTAATTCTAATTCTACTGTTACTGGGTTTATGATTCTTTTAATTGGAAAAGGCCCTATATATTTTGGTCCACGTTTTTTACAGGGTTGTATGGATTTTAAGTATTTTGTAGACAAGTACACCATTTCTTCTATAATGAATGGTGTGGGCTCCACCCTTTTCTTATCTGCTTGTGCTTTGTATGCTTGCCTAGCTTCCTCTAGAGCTTTTCTAACTATGGCCAGGTGTTTTGTAATTTTGTTTTGTAATTGTTCCATCCATTCTTTCAGTGATGGGATTGCCGGTTCGTTTGGGGTTAGTTCTGGCATGGGGTTGAAACTTTGACCGGTAGCTATTTGAAAAGGAGTGTAACCTGTGCTGGAGTGGACTGCATTATTGTAGGCAACCTCTGAGAAAGGCAACAGGTCCGTCCAATCTGACTGCTGGAAAATAAGAAAACATCTTAAATATTGCTCAAGTACTGAGTTCTATTAATTCTTCCCTCGATTTAAGTTTCCCTTGGTTATCTAATAGTTCTTCATATCTTTCCATCTTTTTTTTATCTAATGTATTCGGGTGGATTACTGCCTCCACTGGGGAGATCCAATTTGGTATTTTTACGTAGTGTTTCATTTTAACCTTGTCCCATATCCAAATCAATGCATCCCTTATCTGATGTCGGCAAAAATATGTATGTATCTTCTTGTGGTTCCCCCATAGAAAAGCATGCCCGCCGACTTGCAGATCATGTCCTTCGATTGTTAAAATCCTTTGGCTATCCAACTGTATCCAGTCTCTGATCCAGAGTAACCCCGTCGCTTGGTAGTATGTTTCCCATTTTGGAAGTCCAAGTCCACCTCTACTTTTACTGTCTTGTAATGTCTTAATACTGATTCGTGCTTTTTTGCCCCCCCCCCAAATAAATTTATTTATCATTTTATCTAGTTCAGCGAAAAAAATTTTGTCTAATTTTATTGGGATTGTCCGAAATAAGTATAGTAGTTTAGGTAGTATATTCATTTTTATCACTGAGATCCGTCCTAACAGTGATAGTTGTAGTTTCCCCCAGATCTCTAAATCTTTTTTGATTTGTAGTGTCAATTTTTTATAGTTGTCTTCTTTTAATGAAGAACATCTATTAGTAAGCCAAATTCCTAAATATTTGATCCTTTTTACAATTTGAAGTCCCAGCATCTCCTCTAATTTCTTTTTTTGTTTTTCAAAGAAAGATTTAGATTTTTCACTAACATTTTGGTCTTTTCTCTATTGATTTTTAATCCTGCCACTATTCCATATTTTTCTATTTCCTTCATTAAAATGTCTCCCCTCTCTAGAGGGTCTTCTATAAAAAATACCATATCGTCTGCAAATGCCTGGGTCTTATATTCTTCAGTTTTAATTTGCAATCCTTTTATCTCTTTGTTGTTCCTAATTTGGGTTAATAGCACTTCTAGCGACAAAATAAAAAGTAGAGGTGACAATGGACATCCCTGTCTTACTCCTTTACTAATTTCAAATTTCTCTGTTATGTCCCCATTAATTATTACTCTAGCCTTTTGTATGTTATATATTGTCTTTATCATTTTCTCAAACTGCTCACCGAATTTCATCTCCTCTATCTGTTGGAACATAAACTGCCAATTAAGATTGTCAAATGCTTTCTTGCCGTCTAAGAAATTCAATGCTGCCTGCTTTTCAGGGTATGCTTCATAATATTCTAGGACATTTAACACCATCCTCGTATTATTCCTTATTTGTCATGTTGGTAAAAAGCCATTTTGATCTGGGTGTATTATGTCGTTTAATATTAATTTTAATCTTTCTGCCATTATGGTGGTAAAATTTTTATAGTCTGCATTCAGCAGCGAGATTGGCCTATAGTTTTTTAGCTGATTGGGGTCCGTGTCTTCTTTTAAGATGAGGGATATGTTGGCTTCTGTCCATGAATCCGGTAATTTGGCTTTCTCTAATACATCATTGTACACTTCCAATAGAGTTTTTTCGAAATCCTCATAAAAAGTCTTGTATACCTCTCCTGGTAGTCCATCTGGCCACGGAGTTTTGTTGTTTTTTTGTTTTTGCACCGCAATTTTTAATTCCCCTGCTGTGATTTCCTTATTCAATATTTCTCTCTGTTCTTCCTTCAATTCTGATAAACCATTTACCTTTAAATATTGTTTTATCTTTCCCACTTCTACTTCCTCTTTTTTATATAACAGCTCAAAATAATTCTGAATGATTTCTTTCTTTTTATCTATTTTATATTGCAATTCTCCTTTTTCATCTTGTAATTCCTGGATAAATCTCTTTCCCTTCTCCTTTTTTAATTTATAAGCGAGCCACCTCCCCAGCTTGTTTGCATGTTCAAAGAAATTTTGTTTTGCTGCTTTCAAGTCCCTTGCCATTTCCTCTTGATTCATCATGTTTAATTTATGTTTGGCCAGGACCATTTCCGTCTTAATCATGTCATTTTGAGGCTCCTTTTGTAATTTTAATTCGAGTTTTTTGATCTCCTCCAGCAGTATGTTTTGTGTTTGCCTTTTTATCTTATTCTTTTTTGCGGTATATGCTATTGCTAGACCTCTCAAATATGCCTTGGCCGTATCCCATATGATTTGTAGTGATGTTTGTTGTTTAGTGTTTTCCCTAAAAAATAATTCCATTTCTTTCCTAGTCCATATTATAAAGTCCTTTTCCTTTAGAATATGGGAATTTAATATCCACCTTCTCCTTACTTTTTTCTGACCTTTCCAAATTATCTTCAGGGGATTGTGATCAGCCCATATATTAGGCAATATTTCTATTGTATCTATCTCTTGCTCTACTTCCCCATTCATCCATGCCATATCAAGGCGCGACCAGGATTTATGTGGATTTGAGAAAAAGGTATATTCTTTTTTATTAGGATTTCGTTGGAGAATATTGCTATCTAGCTGATTTTTTTTCTCTTTGTTCAAAAAATGTTGATTTTATGATATCGATGGCAAGGCAACATAATATGTCATAAGTGTCAAGTTTCAAAATATTTCATTTTTTTCTCCATTAGATACATATTACAAAAAAGAATTGAGGAAAGAGGAAATTATTTATTTTATTTTATTTGTTTGTTTGTTTGTTAGACTTCTGGACTAAAAGTGGTGGACTAAAGACAGTTTCGTCAAAAATATCTATTATCTCATATTGGGCAAACAGAATTCTTATTTTCAACTGATTTCCAAATATTTTATATTAGGTGACCAAAATTTCCCTTATCTCAACTTCTTCCTTTTCCCCTTTTCATACCAAAGTCTATTAGTCTTATTACACTTCTTACCTATTCAATTATAATGTTACTTTCCTTTCTAAAAATTATCTATTTTCCACCATATTCAACCCTCTAGTTAGTAATATGAAATCCCCTCTAATAAATCAAAACCCTTATTTTCTTCAGCCTTACTCTAGCTTTCTTCCTTTGCCAACTAACTTTCCATGTCAGTGCTTTTGAATCATCAAATATTTCTCCCTCTATTATTATACATATTATTTGGAATAAGAAAGACCATTTGGTTGCAATTTGTTTGGAAGAACTAGCCCATTTGTATTCATTAGATCTCCTCCCTATTACTCCAATTTCCCACAATTGTCCTGATAGGTTTATCTTCCATTCAATGTGTTCTTCTTCCTTTTCTTCAAATTTCTTCTGATTTTTGTAAAAAGTCTTTTCCATTTTCAGTGTTGTCACTCCCTTTTCTGATTTTTCCATTGGCTGGATCTGTTGGTCAATTGATTCTTCTGTCTTAGTGTTTAGTTGTTCCACTTCTCCTGTTATTTTCTGCATTGTTAGTTCTTTGGTTGTAGTCAAGATCTGGCTTTGTATATTTAAGCTGGCATCTTGTTCCTTTATGTTGCATCTTATTTTGTCACAAGCTGAAAGGATGGTTTCGTGTATTGATTTCAACATGGAAAGGATTTTTTCCTGATCTTCATCCGTATTCTCTTGATAGTATGTTAAGTTGAATACTTTAGAATCAAACATTAAAAATATTTTTTTGTTTTTTATAGCTAGGTATGGGACATCTATTTCACGTGTTATAGGTGGAATTTATAGTAGAAATTGTTTGTCAAGTAAGAGTTTATAGTCCAAGGTATTCCATCATCTCGTATAATAACATATGCTTCTCATGTAAAAAAATAGGAAAGCAATTCCCCATGTATAGCTCTGAAAGTCAGTAAAGGTTTACATTCATAGTTCAAACAGGCCAGATAAGCTGCCCAGAAGTTCCTTCTTTGCAGCTGAGTTTTTCACAGGTGGTATCTGTCAAGGTCAGAGAAGTTTTTTCTGGAGTCTGGGCTTCAAGCCAAGTCTCTTTTAGGCAATAACAAGTTGTAATGCCATACTTCACCACAAGATGTCACTGATGCCATTTAAAGCTTTTTAAGTCCAAAGTTTTTATGATAGTTTTTCAAGTCTTATTTCTTTTTTTAGATAAAAACAAACATCTCCAGTAAGAATAGGAACACTTTTAGTCCCCAAGTTTCAAAAGCATATACATCCAATTAGATTAAAATTGTTCTTACAGTTGCTCTGTTTCCTCTGGGTAGTTAGTTGCTGCTTTTCTTAGAGGGTGGGGTAGAAATTCCCTTCCCTCTCTCCTCACAGGGGGAAATGTACTTTGGGCAGCTTTTACAGGAAAAAAATACTTAAAGTCTTAAAGAGAAGATCAGATCTCACGGAAGGTCTGCCGCCCTCCTACAATCAAGCGGAGGTCCCCTCCTTGCTTATTGCCCCTACAGGGCAACTTTTGACCCTTTTCAGGGTCCCCCAGAGAGACGAATTGGAACGCGAAAGATGGAGCTCGTCTTCCAGCATCCACGGAGCTGCGATGGCAAACTGGAAGTCAACATATATTTATTTTTGGGGTCCTGCAGGAATATAACCATGTCATCAGCAAATGCCCTCAACTTGTAAACTTCTTTCTTGTTATTTATACCCATTATTCTCTCATCTTGCCTAATATCTCTATTTAAAACTTCCAACAGCAAAATAAACAACAAGGGAGACAAGGGGCATCCTTGTCTCATACCCTTTTGAATGTCACATGGATCAGTTAAATCACCATTAATAACAATTTTTGCTTGCTGTGACGTGTAAATAGCTTTAACTCCTTGAATAGAGCTCTCTCCAAAGTCCATTTCTTCCAGGACTTTAAACATAAAAGTCCAATTTAAATTGTCAAAGGCCTTCTCTGCATCTAGGAATATTAAAGCTGCCTGTTTCTCATTGTGGTATTGTAAATATTCAATGATATTCAGAACAGTCCTCACATTATCCCTTCTGTCTTTTTGGCAGAAAGATTGGTCTTCATGAATATATACCTGTAAAATCTTCTTTAGTCTTTCTGCCAGAATTGCAGCAAAGAATTTATAGTCATTGTTCAGTAGTGAAATTGGTCTATAATTCTTTGTAGGATCTTGGCTCTCCTTCAGTGATAACACAATATTGGCTTCCTTCCATGTTTTGGCTATCCTTCCCTCCTGAAGTATATCATTCATTATGTCCTTTAGTGGCTGTAGGTTCCTCCTTGAAGCACTTATAGTATTGACTTGTAAGGCCATCTGGTCCTAGAGTTTTACCTGATTTCATTTTTTTCAGAGCTCGGCTTCGAGGGACCCCTTCTCATTCCTTGCAGCGAGAGGCATCAAAGAGGCTACAGGCTGTAATGATGTCAAAGCTGGGCCGTCTGTCGGAATTTGATACTTCTCACCCTGAGCGCTGGAGTTTTTACATGGCGCAAGTGGAAAATTACTTGCGAGTAAATAAGATCCAGGAAGATGGCCTTAAAGCTGCTACCTTGCTGTGTGTCTGTGGGCAAGAGACTTTTGACATTGCAGAGAATCTTGTAGCCCCAGCACCACTGGAGTCAATTGTGTATGCTGACTTAAAGAGGATGCTGCGAGAGCACTTCGAACCCAAGCTCTCAGTAATTGCTTGGAGGCATGCATTTGAGCAGAGGGATCAGAGGCCTGGTGAGTTGGCTGCGGACTTTGTTGCTGCCTTAAGACAAGCAGCTAGGCAGTGCGAGTTCAAGGATCTGGAAGAGAGGCTCCGGGATCACTTGGTTTGCGGACTGCGAAGTCGTGAGCTGCAACAGAAACTTTTTGCAAAAGAAGATGTCTCATTCCAAGATGCTTTGAGAGAGATTGCCAAGGGTCCACCCAAACATTTAAAGGACTATGTGAGGTTTCTGTCAAGTATGAGGGAGGCTTAATAGTTATCTAGCACTCAGGACACACTCACAGAAGGGTGTTCTGTTGATGGTATGAAACAATAGGAGGTATTCTTGAAAATACAAGAAATGGAATGAAGGGGTCTGCCAGTGTGCAGGCATAACTGTGTTTAGAAATAATAACATGATAACTGAACACATGTATATGTGTTCTGCTCTAAAACAGTAAGTATTCACTTATTGTTTTATCCAAGGGGGGAGGGGTGTTATGTCCTGGGACTGCTGAATGACTCAGCAGGCTCAGGAGGCTGCAGAAGGCCCGGGCAAACCACGTGGTTGCCCGGGACCAGACAGGCTGTCTCCAGCTTTGTGCGCATGCGCAAGACGGGAGACTAGCCTTGCATTGATTGGCTGATGCTGTCCCTTGCCAGGGAGTATAAAAGGCCTTGGCCTTTTGTGTGCTGTTCTGTTCGTGATCTCAATAAAGAGTTGTGTTTGTTACTCCGGCCTCGCCTCGATGTCTTTTTGGCTGAAACAGAACAGAAACTATTTTTGAAACTTAAGGACATAAATCTTTGGAGGACTCCATATGTTTGATTGATTTTGTGGGATCTCTCTGTTTGTTTGTTTTTTGTCTTTAAAACAAAAGATTGTTTAAATGAGGCTTTGAGTTTGCTGTGAGGGGAAGAGAAACAGCACCCAGTTTAACGGTTTTTGATTGGTCCAGACTGTGCCTTTTTTTTCTTTCTTCTTAAGGTTTTTCCTCCATCAGTAACATTGTTTGAGCACAAGAGGGAGCCAAAAGACTGTGATATGGTTAATCATTACTTTTTTTTTTAGTAGTTTTGCAAATTCATTGGATTTATAATAATTTAAAATTATAATTTTTAACTTTAAAGTGTTTAACTTCAAATTTTAAGCTTTATCTACATATTAAACATGGCAACCATAAAAGAATGGAGAAGACTGAGAGATTATCAGGAGATTTAGAACTCCTAAAACCATTTTTGGATGAATATACAGCCAAAACACATGAGTTAATTCAGAACAAGGGAAGAAGCATCGGGGCATTTTTCCTTTTCTAATCATTTTCAGAAATTGCTTGTAACTATCTTTTAGGTATTAGGATCATTTGGATTGAAAAGTTTTACACCAATGAGTTTCCTTTAATCCTTAGCAAAAATTTTAAATACATGCTTAGGGACTTAAACATTTATTTTGAATGAACAGCAAAAGAGTGATTAAAACATTGATTTTAGAAAGTTAAAAACAGATTAAGGGTCCAAATAAATTAGAAATAAGATTTTGGAATTAATTATAAAAATATTTCTTGTGGGGGAAATGCTTTTAATTTGAATTTTTTGAAAAACAGAATAAAATAGAACTTTAAAAATTGGATACTAGAGGGAAGTAGAAGGAACTATAGATTGCAATTAAATACAAATACAGAATGAAGCAGAATATTTTAATATTGGACATATTGAATGTATATTTTTGAACCCAGAAGTTAATTTAAGTATCTGCCTCTATAGATTTTTTGTATTTGAAAGAAATAATGGAAGAGGAACAAATTTTACCTGACATGATAAAGACTAATCTGAAAGTTGATTTAAAAATGGCAGGCTACAAGAATGACATGCAAAAAGATGTTACATTGGATATGCAAAAGAAACCAACTGATATCTTAATAATTAAAAAAGATATACAAATAAAAACCAAGAGAGTGACCTAGACCTATACTGGGTTTAGAAAAGAGGCTTGTTAAAACTTTGAAAAATTTTGTAAGTAGGGACATTGAAAAAAATGAAATTAAATCAAGTTCTTAGGGATTACTTGAAAAAACTAAAAATCAAGGTTGTTAGAAGTAAAAGAAAGGAATATAAACATTGATTTATTTGTTCAAGCTTAAAATTTTTATTATTATAAAATTGTTATCTCTGGCAACACTTTTGTTGACATCAAAACTGAAACAATGAGGCTTTAAGGGTTTGTACATATAAATAAAAGATGAGATATCGGAAGAAGAGATCATTTGTTTTATTTCAAGAGGAACTGAAAACTAACTAAAATTGTTTATACAATTCTTTATTGTATTTTCAGAGAAGGTAATAAGTTACTAATATACCTGTGATGAAGGGGGAAAATATTTTACTCTTATCTTTTCTGGTTTTAGGTTAGTTCATTTTTAAAAAAGAATTACAGTCTTTTTTTAAATTAAATGCAGCAGAAAATTCAAGTTGCAATAAAATGAATTAATGTATCATCAGGCTATATATTTAATGAATACTGTGATTTTTTACAAAAAAAACCCCTAAATAGCTTAACAGAAAAGAATTTTTACTATAAACTATTTCAATACAAATATTTTAAATGTATCAAAGTAGAATTATTTAGTCTCCATTCCACAATAAATTAGAAGAAATTTGTTTGGATTTATTTTGCAAATGTTACCATTTTTAATTCTATGGAATCTTCACCTAGTTTTAGAATACAGTACATATCTGAAAAACTGGGAACATAAAGTTGAGGAAAGGAGAGACATATAGTGCTAGTAGAAAAAGATAAGATATAGTTATAGTGCAGTATTACATATTTACTCAACTCCCGTTGAATTAAATGAGAATTACAGACAGTAGTTTACTGAGGATTGCCATCCATCAACAGTCAATAACTGGAGACTTGGTATATAGAATTCTGATATAGAAAGAATGGCTAATATACTTAGAATGTACTATCTTTCAAAGGGATGAAATACATTTTCAGTACTCTCAGAAGAAAAGAATCTGATTTTAGCACTGATTATTCACTGCAAATATACATAATACAATTATCTTACTTGGTTCACAGGCAGGAGTTACAATAGACATTGAATCATGACAACACAGACAATTTCATATAAATAAACTGAGGGACAGAGTAATAATTTATACATACAGATAGCAAAATCATGTGTATCACTTTCACTTATAATATTTTATTAAAATGGTATGCTTTAGTAAGTTTTAGGCTTTATATATTACTGTAACAGCTATTTAGAATGACAGAAATTTTCTTTTTTAATATTTTTATTGTTTAGTTGAAATCTTTCTATTTTTTGCATTTTCATATTATGTGATTATTTGTTTCCTCTTAATCTGGGATATATTTTTATGAGCAAAGAAAAAATGATATGAAGACAGAAATTTTAAAAAGGGGTTCTACAAAAGATTTGGTAGTGAGAAGTTGAATAAGAGACAATGGAGTTGAGGAACAATTCCATTTCTCAGGTAAGAAACAAAACTGACACATAGAGGTAATAGTAGAAGAAAGCAATTCTATACATGTTCCTTCCTAGGAATCTGATGTAATAGAAATGGTTAATAGTTCCTATGACACTGACAGCAATACTGTGCAGAATGAGAGCTGTGGTAGAGACTTTCTTTTTCATAAGGTCAAGATATCAGACAGGTTAAAACTACAGGAATTCACAACAGGAATGAGAATAAGGGGAGATCTGCAAGGATAAGTCTTTGGAGGTCCTTTTTCTTTCTTCTTTGTTGCAAGACTTTTGTTACAGTTGCAGATAGGACTGAATATTTTTTAACATCTGATTTATTGTTTTTTTTTAATCAAACTTTATTATTTCTTATCAAAATATAAAATACAGAGGAAAATAAAAAGTAATGGAAATCTAGGAGAAGGAAAAAAGGAAAAAGAAAATGTGGGGTGGGAAGGAAAAAAGACAAAAAAGGCATTGACTTCTAACTCTCTTTGGCACAATAGAACATAATAACATTACAACCTCAACTTTTTACTTTTATAAAATAGTACATACTACCCATTTCTATATCAACAAACCTATCTAATCAACAAAAACAAAGACAAAATTTCTTTTTGTTTCCCATCACAAGCACACAGTCCAGAAGCAATTTCCAAATAGAAACAAAATTAAATATATTCTCTTCTTTGGATAAAAGAATTGATTTAACAATCCCTGCTTTTCCTTGCTGTGGGAAATAATATATATTTCTGTTTGCTCATTAATATTTATAGACTATCATAATTCATATTAATAAAATTCAGTATGAAACATTAAATTTTCAAGTAGATGTGAAAGTGATGTTGTATCCAGATCATTCTACAAGAAAATCTGCTCAATGATGGTACTAGCATGAAGGAAGTTTCTTGCTTTGCATGGAATGTTCAAGAAAGAACAGAAATCAAAATTAATCAGAATAGAGCTGGAAAGGACATTGGAGGTCTTCTAGACTAGCCCCCTGCTCAAGCAGGAGAACCTATACCATTTCAGTCTCTTCTTAAAAACCTTAAGTGATGAAGCACCAGAACGTCTGAAGGCAAGCAGTTCCACTGGTTAATTGTCCTCACTGTTAGGAAGTTTCTCCTTAATTCCAGGTTGCTTCTCTCCTTGATTAGTTTCCATCTGTGTTTCTTGTCTTGCCTTCTGGTGCTTTGGAAAATAAGTTGACCACCCTCTTTGTGGCAGTGTCTGAAATACTGGAATACTGCTATCATGTCCGCCCTAGTCCTTCTTTTCTCTAGACTGGCCATTCCCAAATCCTGCAACCGTTCTTCATATGTTTTAATCTCCAGGCCTTTAATCATCTTCGTTGTTTTTCTTTGCACTTTTTCCAGAGTCTCAACATCTTTTTTGTAATCTGGTGACCAAAACTGAATGCAATATTCCAGATGTGGCATTACTAAGACTTTGTAAAGGAGTACTAATATTTCACGTGATTTTGATTCCATGCCTCCGTTTATACAACCAAGGATTATATTAGCTTTTTTGGCTGCTGCTGCACACTGCTGACTTGTTTAAATGGTTGTCCACTAGGACTCCAAGGTCCCTCTCACAGTTACTGTTTTTGAGCCAGGCTTCTCCTAATCTGTACTTGTACCTTTGGTTTTTCCTGCCTAGGTGTAAAACCTTGCTTTTCTCCACATTAAATATCATTTTGTTGGATCCTGAGCTTGTCTTCTGGGTTGTTGGCTACTCCTGTCAGTTTGGTGTCATCTGCAAATTTGATGAGTTTCCCTTCAATTCCCTCATCTAAGTCATTTATGAAGATATTGAACAGTACTGGGCCTAAGACGGAACCTTGTGGTACCCCGTTACTTACTTTTCTCCATGTGGATGTGGTGCCATTGAGGACTACTTGTTGAATACGATTTGTCAGCCAGTTACAAATCCATCTGGTGGTGATGCTGTCTATCCCACATTTTTCTAGCTTACCAAGAAGTAGGTTGTGGTCTACTTCGTCAAATGCCTTGCTGAAGTCTAAATATACTATGTCCACAGTATTTCACTGGTCTACTAGTTTAGTCACTTTGTCAAAGAATGAATATTGGATATTATTGCTTTGACAGAAATAAGATTTGTTTGGCATGATCTGTTTTTAGCAAACCTGTGCTGGCTACTAGTTATAACTTTATTTGTTTCTAGATGTTCACAGATCTGTTTTAAAATCAATTTTGTATGCATTAATACATATGTTCAAACCAATGTGCTGGAATATAATCCAAATACAAATAATAATATGTACAAGTAATAAACATGAATATGAATCATTGGGAATATTTACTTTACCTTCTTGCCTTCTTCTGTGAACATTTAAAGTTGAAATTGTTAAAAATGCTCAACTCTGATGAAAAGGAGGGGATTCTATTCCCATAGACAACATTTCATGGCTCATAGAATAAATGGCACAAAGATAATTTGTATACATTATTGCAAACAAGATGCAGTAGAGTGCACAGCATTACTTACCACTACCATATTAGCAATGCTCTAATTTAATTTAATTACTTCCTTTGTAAAGGACATTTGGGTAAATATAACCAACTCAAAAAAAAAATCTCTTCCCTTGTGCCTTGATCATGGAAAGAAAAGTAGGATAAGAATAGAATAGAGCTGGAAGGGACCTTGGGGGTCTTCTAGTCCAGCCCCCTGCTCAAGCAGGAGGACCTATACCATCTCAGACAAGTGACTGTCTAGCCTCTTCTTAAAAATCTCCAGTGATGGAGCTCATGCCAAACCAATCTTATTTTCATTCTTTGATAAAGCGACTAAATTAGTAGACCAGAGAAACACTGTGGACATAGTATACTTAGATTTCAGTAAGGCATTTGACAAAGCAGACCACAACCTGCTGCTTAGTGAGCTAGAAAAAAGTGGGATAGATAACATCACCACCAGATGGATCTGTAGCTGGCTGACAAACTGTACTCAGTGAGTAGTCCTCAATGGTACTACATCCACATGGAGAGAAGTAAGCAGTGGGGTACCACAAGGCCCATTAATCTTTAATATCTTCATAAATGACTTAAATGAGGGAATAGAAGGAGAACTCATCAAATTTGCAGATGACACTAAACTGGCAGGAATAGCCAACACCCCAGAAGACAAGCTCAGGATCCAAAAAGATCTTGACAAACTTGAACAATGGGCCCTATCCAACAAAATGAATTTTAATGTGGAGAAAAGCAAAATTTTACATTTAGGCAGGAAAAATCAAAGGTATAAGTACAGATTAGGTGAGACCTGGCTGAAAAACAGTAACTGTGAGGGGGACCTTGGAGTCCTAATGGATGATTACTTGACTATGAGCCAGCAGTTTGCAGCAGCCACCAAAAAAGCTAATACAACCCTGGGTTGTATAAACAGAGGCATAGAATCAAGATCACACAAAGTATTAGTACTGTAATGTATTGGCCACAACTATTTTAAATCACTTGCTTAATGTCAGACCTACATTGCTGTATTGTTTAACAGTTGCTGTTACTGAAAGCCAGACTGGCTGTCTCTAAGCTGATAATGAGATTTGGGGCAGGAAACTGTTACTTTAAATCTATTGGTTGCCACCTAGAGGCTAACTGTATAAATAGCTGTGCAGCAGCCTTTAGGGCTGCTTCTGTTCTGAGTTAATAAACTTGTTGTTGTTTGAACACTCTGCCTCATTCAATGCCTAAAGAACCGAAGATATAACAGTGGCGACGAAGGTGGGATGTGCTGCTTCACTGAGAGAGCTTGAAGTCACTAGGGGGTGAAATCAGCACAGAGCCTGATAGGAACTACGTCCCCCCCCCGGTCTGCCAGCAAGCCACGCTGGAGACCACCACGCCCTAAGGATCCGTCCTAGGGCCTACACAGAAGCCAGCAGCGCAAGGCATTGAACGAAGACACAAACCACCATGGTGAAGGTCGGGAAGCTCAAAGAATTCGATGTAACTCACCTGGAGAGATGGGCATCCTACATCTCCTGCGTCAAAAATTACCTCCGCGCCAACCAGGTCGCCGAAGATGGATTGAAGGCCGCGACACTCCTCTGCATGTGTGGCCCCACCACCTTCAACATTGCAGAGAACCTGGTCACCCCGGTGCAGCTCAAGTCGGTCACCTACGCGGACTTGAAAAAAAAGCTCCGAGA
Organism: Azemiops feae; assembly: GCA_023970755.1. NCBI lineage: Eukaryota > Metazoa > Chordata > Lepidosauria > Squamata > Viperidae > Azemiops > Azemiops feae. The sequence goes on along the minus strand of JALGBA010004173.1, from coordinate 263,788 downwards.
CCACTTTGAGCCCAAGTTATCCGTTATAGCGTGGAGGCATGCTTTTGAGCAGCGGGAGCAACAACCCGGTGAGTCTGCAACAGAATTCATTGCCGCTCTTCGGCAAGCGTCCTGACTCTGCAATTTCGCGGATTTGGAGGAGAGACTACGAGACCGCTTAGTCTGTGGACTCCGGAATCGAGAGCTCCAACAAAAACTGTTCGGTAAAGAGACTCTCTCACTACAAGAGACCTTGAAGGAGGTCATGGTGGATGAAGCCACCAGAGGGGCCATTAAAGCGCTGCGGCCCTCCAAAAGCACGCCAAGCACTGAAGCTGTCCACCACGAGGACGCTGAGCAGATGGAAGACACCGACTTAGACTACGAAGTCGACGAGCTACGAAAGCACCCAGAGAAGGGACTGCAGCCAGCTGGGAAGGCAATTCCATTCCTTAAATGCATGGGCTGCGGAGGCCGCCATCAACGCGCAGATTGCCGATTCCGAACTGCAATGTGCTGGGCCTATGGCAAGCCAGGCCACATCGCCGCCATCTGCCGAGGTCGTCAGAGGGACCATCCAAAAGAAGATGCATTCAGGAGAGGTACCGGGGCCCCGGGTCAACACCGAGTAGGGTTCTGCTCCAGCCGAAGGAGCGTATTCCGCACTGGTGCCCATCACCCCTTAAAGCAGAAGCTTAGACTACAGGTCAAGCTTCAGAGAGTTCCATGCAAGATGGAACTGGACATGGGCTCAGCCATGTCCATCATTTCACAAGGAACATTCAGGCACCTATGCCATTGTAGCAAAAGATGGGCTGTAAGGACCCACCTCAATTTACATCTTAAGAAGACAGAACTCTTGGAACGTTTCTTCCAACAGGAATCTTTATTAAGAAAAACTGACTGAAGGCATGCTAGACAGGATCTGAGGGACCCCCCTGATCATTCAATGTTTTAAAGTGTTCCCAGGCAGTCCCACCCCACATTCCTTCCAGTCAATTCAAATTGGCAGATGGCTGGGTGTTAAATCCATCGGAATCCCAAACGTTGCAATCTTTCCCCCCTTTTTCCTTGCTGCTGGTAAAAGGAGACTTCATAGGGAGTGAGATCAAAGGCTGATGGCCGCATTGTTATGGTTAGTACTCTCGAAGGGAATCCACAGATTCAACTACTTACTTTGTAGTTGATAGGAGGAATGCCAGTCATAAACACCCGTGTTTACTCCCCCCCCCCTTTGTAGTATGACAGAATCCAAAAGAGAGTAAGAATTGGGTTTTCTCAGAGTAGATTAGCTAGAAATAAAATATAATTGGATTCTGACATGGGCCAAGCTCCGGGCGTCTAATCTACTACTCACAGACTTCCAAAACTCCCAAGTGGTGGTCAAAGGTGAAGCCACAATTCTGGTGGAATTCAAGGGGTTCAAGGGGGCACTAGATGCCATAGTGGTGGAAGGCCAATGCATGAGCCTCGTAGGGCTCGATTGGTTTGATGCATTGGGCATTCAAGTAACTGGCATTCACTGAACACAAGCTGCAGATCTGCCTGCAGTCTGCCAAGAGTTCACGGATGTTTTCAGTTCTAGTCTAGGGGAGTACAAGGGTCCTCCGATCATCCTCAAGCTTGATCCTATGGTAACTCCAATACGGATCAAGCCTCATAGAATGCCTTTCACGTTGAAACCCAAAATCGATGCAGAGCTGGATAAGCTAGTGGAACAAGGGGTATTGCAGCCTGTAGACAGTGGGTGTGGGAGACCCCCATAGTAATGCCATTAAAGGCCAACAGGGAAGTGTGAATATGCGCTGACTATAAGTGCACCCTCAACAGGGGACTTCAACAGCACGCGTACCCTGTGCCAGTTGTCAGCCATATTTTGGCATCATTGCAAGGAGGCCGCATGTTTGCCAAATTAGATTTGGCACAGGCCTATCAACAACTGCCCGTGGACAAGGCCACGGCGGTAGCCCAGACCATTGTCACCCATAGGGGGGCTTTTAAGGTTAAGCGCCTACAGTTCGGGGTGAGTGTAGCCCCAGGGCTGTTCCAGGGAGTGATGGAGCGCACGCTCAAGGGAATTCCAGGGGTTTGCCCCTACTTCGATGATGTCCTCATTGCTGGGGAATCAGTTGAGATTCTGGCTTAAGGCCGTCCTTCAGCGGTTCCGCGACGTGGGACTTAAACTAAAAAAAGAAAAGTGCAAGATTGGGGTACAGTCAACCGAGTTCCTTGGTTTCCGCATCGATGCCGAAGGCATTCATCCGGCGGAATCCAAATTAAAAGCAATCCAGCAGGCCCCAAGGCCGAAGTCAAAGGGAGAGCTTCAGGCTTTCCTAGGCCTTTTGAATTTTTACCATGCCTTCCTCCCAAACAAGGCTGCAGTGGCAGAGCCATTACACTGGCTCTTGGAGAGACAAGCTCAGTGGCAGTGAACCAGTGTCCACGAGAGTAGCTTCCAAGCAGTCAAATCACTGCTGTCGTCGAACTCAGTTCTCACTCATTTCAATGAGCAGCTGCCTGTCTGCATTGAATGTGATGTATCCCCATATGGGGTTTGGGCTGTGTTAAGCCACTTAATGGCTGATGGGAGGCAGAAGCCCATCGCGTATTACTCCAGGACCCTATCGTCCACAGAGCGCAACTACGCGCAAATTGACAAGGAGGCTCTGGCCATTGTGGCCAGAGTTAAAAAGTTCCATGACTACTTGTATAGCCGCCAGTTCACAGTCTTCATGAACCACAAGCCACTCCTAGGGTTGTTCACCACAAACAACCAGACACCTCAGATTCTGTCTCCTCGAATGCTGAGGTGGTCTATCTTCCTGTCAGCCTACAGCTACAGGATGATTCACAAACTGGGCAAGGAAATGGGCCATGCAGACGGCCTGAGCAGGTTGCCCCTGCCACATGTGGAGCCAGCTCCAGCTCCAGCTGCACGCATCCTGGCTATCCAGGATTTGCCGGAATCTCCCCTTCACACTGGGGACATATCTGCTGAGACAGCAGCTGACAAAACGCTGAGTCGTGTGCTAAACTGGGTACACACATGATGGCTGGACAAATGTCCAGGGCCAGAATTTCAGAGTTTCTTCATGAGAAAAGATGAGCTTTCAGCTCATAAGGGGTGCATCCTTTGGGGAAGTAGGGTCATAGTCCCGAGCTTTTTAAGGCCCAGGGTCCTAGAGTCTCTGCACGAGGGTCATCTGGGAATAGTCCGGATGAAAAGGCACTTGCGAGAGCTACCTTTGGTGGCCAGGGCTAGATAATGCTATTGAGGCCCAAGTACATGGTTGCTACATGTGCCAGCAATCCAGACCAGAGATGCCGCAAGCCCCTGTCAACCGATGGGAGGACACACACACACCGTGGTCAAGAATCCACATCAATTTTGCCGGGCCCTTTCAGGGACAGCTGTTTCTAATAGTGGTAGATAGCCATTCTAAATGGTTAGAGGTCGCACCAGTCCCTACTATGTCCACTGCCAGGACCATCCAGGAACTGCACAGAATCTTTGCAACACACGGACTTCCAGACATGTTAGTCTCTGACAATGGGGCTCAGTTTACAGCTTCTGAATTCCAGTCTGTCCTAAGGGCAAATCTAATATAGCACACCACATTGGCTCCCTTTCACCCGGCCTCAAACGGCCAAGCGGAACGCATGGTCCGCACAACCAAGGAATCACTAAAATGGATTGTCACTGGGAATTGGCACCACAGACTGGCAGATTTTCTACTTTGCCAACGCAGAACTCCCTGTACCGCCATGGGCAGAAGCCCTGCCAAACTCAGATGGGGCCAAGGTTTGATCACCAAGCTGGACAGGCTGCACCCCGACCGGGTTGCCTCGGACTCTGCTCAGCCAAATGCACCTCAGAATTTGCAAGTGGGTGACCGGGTTTGGACCCGGAATTATGGGCAAGGGGCTTTGTGGGTAGCAGCCATGGTTGTTAAGGTATCGGGACCACTCTCTTATGAAGTGGTCCTGGAAGATGGGCAAGTCATTCGCCAGCACATTGACCAGCTGCGTCGGTGGCTAGCGAACCAGTTGCTGGCTCAGGCCTCTCAAGAGGGCCGCATGCAAGGGCCATGTGACAGCGGCCCAACAGAGGAGCTTGCACGCTCCAACAGAACTCTTACTCAAGGAGATGGGGAAAAGGCCGTAGGAGAGCATCCCCCAGACAGACAGACAGTATCCGCTGAACAGGACCGGCAAACTGTGCTGAGGGACAGTGTCAGAATCCAGTTATATTTCCTTTCTATCTATCTCCTCTAATCTAAAACCAATTATTATTCTTTCCTGGATCCTGCCATACTTCCAAGGGAGAGGGGGGATATGCAGAGGGATTTTATTACTTTCACTTCCTCCATTCACTACAAAGTAACCTTTTGTTTATTCACCTCTACTAACCATTACAATGGAACCATTTGACTCTGATCCTATGTCCCTCTGAACTTCTTTTCCTTACCGGGCAACTAGAAAAGGGGTGGGGGTGAAAAGACACAGACCTCCGGAATCTGGTTTATTTCTCCGTCATCAAAATAAACTCTGAAGAGCTGGTGAATGATCGTGGATCCGGATTGATGTTATCTTTCCTGGGTTTAACACCTAGAGAATTGCCGGCCTGAATCGGCTGGAAGGAATGTGGGGAGGAGTTTGCTTAGGGATACTTTAAAACATCGATGTATAAGGGAATTCCCCAGACCCTGTCTATTATACCTATTATCAATTTCTCTTAATAAAAGTTCCTGTTGGAAGAGATTGTTTCCAACAATTGGACTTTGGTTTGGGCCGACCGGGACTAGCCAGCCAAAGGGACCCGAGTCAATCTGACTTCACTGGACCTCAGAGTCCTGGCCTACCCAGCCGGGCAGGCGAGCGGGTAGACTGGGAGATCCCTACAACCCCTAGATGTTCAGAATGGTCAAGAAGGCCGCCTAAATATCTGCAGGACTATGTCCAGCAATTAAGAGTTTGAGCCATCTAGGGGAAAGGGGTGTAATGTATTGGCCACAACTGTTTTAAATCACTTGCTTAATGTCTGACCTACATTGCTGGCTGTCTCCAAGCTGATAATGAGGTTTGGGGTGGGAAACTGTTACTTTAAATCTATTGGTTGCCACCTAGAGGCTAACTGTATAAATAGCTGTGCAGCAGCCTTTAGGGCTGCTTCTGTTCTGAGTTAATAAACTTGTTGTTGTTTGAACACTCTGCCTCATTCAATGCCTAAAGAACCGAAGATATAACAAGTACCGCTTTATAAAACCCTAGTAAGACCACACCTGGAATACTGCAGCCAATTTTGGTCACCATATCACAAAAAAGATGTTGAGAGTTTGGAAAAACTTCAGAGAAGAGCAAGTAAGATGATCAAAGGCCTGGAGACTAAAACATACGAAGAACGGCTGCAGGACTTGGGTTTGGCTAGTCTAAAGAAAAGAAGAAATGGGGGCGACCTGATAGCAGTATTCCAGTATCTGAGGGGCTGCCACAAGGCAGAGGGGGTCAGGTTGTTCACCAGAACACACCAGAGGGAAGGACGAGAAACAATGGCTGGAAACTGATCAAGGAGAAAAGCAATCTGGAATTAAGGAGAAACTTCCTGACAGTGAGGACAATTAACCAGTGGAACAGCTTGCCTCCAGAAATCGTGGGAGCTCCATTACTGGAGATTTTTAAGAAGAGGCTAGACAGTCACTTGTCTGAGATGGTATAGGTTCTCCTGCTTGAGCAGGGGGCTGGACTAGAAGACCTGCAAGGTCCCTTCTAGCTCTATTTCCAACTACGGTTTTCCTCTACTTCAGTTTTGTGTATCCCATTTAAATAAATGCTGCTAAAATTTAGAACATTTATTGTTGCAAGTAACTGAAGAACTAACTATGGGTTTCATTCCAATATCCAGAAATGCATAATTTAATGTACAGTTAGCCCTCACTTATTGACCACAACTCCAACTAGCAATTCTGTTGCTAAGTGACCTAGTTGTAAAGTGAAAAGTCATATAACCACACCCAATTTACAATATCAACTTGTCAGTTCCAGCTGCAGTGATGAAGGGAAGTTAGCCTGACTTCCTGCCAGCTTTCCCATTCACTTTGCTTATTGGAAACCAGCTGTGTAGGTCTGTGTGGATAGATAGATAGGTAGATGAATGGATAGATGGGTAGAAGAGAGGGAGAGAGAGAGAGAGAGAGAGAGGCAGATTCTACTACAAACAACTCTCAGCAGTTAACACAATACAAAAAAAGTTTAAAATCAAAGCAAAATAATAATAAAATAGCAATTCAAGAATAAAACAACCTAACTTCCATTGGAAGGGTTTTCCAAAGAATTGGTGATGCTGCCAAGAAGCAGCATTTTTTGGCCCAGCTCCATTTATCTCCTAAGATTGAGGCATTTGAAACTCATCATTATGACTCTGCTTGATTTTTACTGTAACATAATGCTGGGCATTTTTTATTTTTTGCATTGTATTGGCTAGATACGTATTCTGCAAGTACCTATGTTGAGTTAGATATTGCAAATTATATACTAAAGCAGGCATGTCAAACTGCCAGCCCATGGGCCGGATGCCTCACGCCGAAACTGCGCCCACCCTGTTGCCAGCAATGGGGGGAAAGTTGAGATACGTCACACAACACCACGAGTTTGACATGCCTGTACTAAAGTGTCAGAGCATGCACAGTTTTACTGCACTGAGGTAATCCAGGAGTAAATACAGTAAACAGTAGTTTGTATTAAATGTGGTTTATATTACACACTATCTACAAATATACTAGAAACAAAATACATACATGTGGTCATTCAGCAAACTCCAATACACAGCAGTTACATCAGGGAATGGACGAGAGAGAACACAGCAGCAAAAGCCTTCCCTTTTATACTCAGGCTCTTAATGGGATACACACACCTGCTGAGTCATTCCTATTATTGCATCATCCACTTTACATTGCATTACATCATTACATAAGCTGTTTAGCCTTTAAATAATTATCCTGACACTCCTCCCATTTAAAGCTAAACAGCTGTTAAACCGAAAGCTTTTACATTGATGCCTGCTTTCATTTAAATACTTAGTCAACATATCAGCTTGAACAATTGAACAATTTGTTTCTGTAAACATTCCTGCCTTTTACTGCAGTTCATTATTGTGTCCTTCCATTTACCCTTTTCTACTTTAGGTAATGATAACATCTCTTGATAATCATGGGGTTCATACCTTACACTATATGCTCTAACCCCACTTGCTGTGAATCGATCAGGAGGTACACCTTTATTACTACGTTCAGACCTCCTAGGAATCACCTGTTCCTGAGTTTCTGTTACTTCTCTTTTTATTTTAGGTCTATCCTCATCTATCCCTATTATTTCTGACCTGCTATCCTGTTCTTCCTTCATTGGACTTTCTGTAGCCTCTCCTTCCCGAGAACTAACACTACTTGTTGGCATGAACACCTCGGTGTTAGCATGCACCCTGTCCCAATTATTTTGTTCTGCAAAACTGGCAGACCTTGATATCACAATCTTACTTGTTCCATCTGAAAATCTATATCCCTTGGAACCTGGCTCATATCCCACAAACCTAAGTTTCCTGGCCTTTTTCTGTCCTTTCCTTCTGGTGCCATTGGGAATATGCACCCAAGCATAACAGCCAAAAGTCCTTAGGTGAGCTAATGAAGGTTTCCTTCCATATAACAGATAATATGGAGTTTCATTGATAGCAACACTCCATACCCTGTTCACTATATAGTTGGCTGTTTTTATGGCTTCTCCCCAGTACGTATTACTCATTCCTGCATCTGCCAGCAGTGAGTCCTTCATGGTCTGCAATATAACATTTCTCCTTTCAGTCACCCCATTTTCTGCTGGTGTGTATGGGTTTTTACGGTTATGCTTTATGCCCAAATTTCTCAGCCACATTTGGAAATTATCAGACATAAACTCTGTTCCCCTGTCTGTTTGCAGCTGGCATACCTCATGGCCATACCTTCTTTCTACAAAGTTCATCCACTGCTTAAACTGTTGTAGAACTTCAGTTTTGGTCTTTACTAAGTAGCAGAACCCAAACCTGGTGTATGTAAGACTAGTATGTACCTAGCTCCTCCAAGAGAGGGCGCCATAGGACCAATTAAATCAGCATGCACTAACGGCAAAACCCTGTTAGTTTGCCTTGTGCTTTCCTTATTTACAGGATACACACTAGACTTTGACTGCTTGCAAATAGCACAATCTAAATATGTATTGCATTGCTTAATGCTAGGTCTGGCATCCTCTGCCGCACTTTAAAACTCACATGTCCTAACCTTCTGTGTAATAAATGTACAGTTATCATGCTTGGGAGTGTTTGTGAGTGTTCATGCACAACCTTCCTGCTGCTTCCTTAGTACATACAAATTATCCTGTTTAACACCTTTGTGCACAAATCCTCCCACCTTTCCTAATAGTATATTGACCCTTTGCAAACATTACTTCATACCCTATACTATCCAAGTTCAAAATACTGAGTAGATTATGGTCTAACTCTGGTACATATAACACATTATCCAAAGTTTCCCCAATACTAGGTACATAAATTTTACCTTCCCCTTTAACAGCAGACTGTTGTCCATTAGCCAAGCTAACAAATGCTTGTTTAGCTGGTCTTAAGTTTAAAAACATTTGTGGGTCATTTGCAATATGCTGACTGGCCCCACTGTCCAACAACCAAGTGTTTTTCTCAATGTCGCTGCCTGGGAAAATGTTGGTTGTGTAGCTCTATCTTGTCTTGCTGCTCCTCTGTTTTTCCTCTCAGGGCAGCGTCTCTGGAGATGCTCTGTAGAACCACACGTAACTCAGCTTTTCACCATGCAAACTTTCTCAGCTGCTGTGCCGGAACCCTGGGATGTAGCATTTCTAGGCTTGGGCTGTGCGTTGTCGTCACCCCCTCTCTGCTGCCTTTCCAGTCATTTCTCTTCCTCCTCCAGCTCTTAATGGGATACACACACCTGCTGAGTCATTCCTATTATTGCATCATCCACCTTACATTGCATTACATCATTACATAAGCTGTTTAGCCTTTAAATAATTATCCTGACATAAAGTATACTAAAATAATAATTAAATACAGCAATATGGCTATTAATAATCAGACATTTCAAAGCATCTGGTATCTTTCAATGACATGGTTATTTACCTACATGGCACTTGAAGAAGTTTGTAATTATTTTCACTAGTATCAGAGAAATGGTCAAAGTGAATCAACATATTTTTTCTTAACTCTAACCCTAACTTTCACACTTGCAGTTCCTTTACTGTAATGAACATTTTACATTAACAACTTAATAGTTGTGACTTTTGAAGAATATATATTTATTCTTCTTAAATTGTGTGTGTGTTCCTAAAAAATGACTTTTTAAGAAAAAATGCAGCTGCTATTAATTCTCAGGACTCATTAAAATATACACTGTACAGAGCCCTTCTTATGCTCTACGTCAACTTTTTTTTAAATTCTTGGCATACCAATTAACATCTTCAAGAGGTTGACTTTTACAGTCTGCCTTCAGAGGAGGATGGATTGTAGCCAGACTGTTATGGTCTAATTGGTCTACCATTGCAAGATAAAGAAAATCCCTGCCAGGAATAGTAAGGCCTCTGCAAAACTACCTTTTCTAAAACATAGCCAACTATTTTCTCCAAAGAATAAATCAACAATTCTAGTTAAAACTTAGCTGGCCACCTCTCATGACTGGCAGAATTTGGAACTTCTTTGTGGTAGCTTCAGATCCTCTTCTCCTTTTAGATATGTATCATGAATAGAAACATTCCATACTGTGTTGTCCTCCTTGGATAGCAATTCCTATGCTCAGTCCTATTTAGGGTTTTAAAATTAAATTTATTTGCTGCCCACCTAGTTTCAGAATGACTCTGGGTGGCTTAGAGCAGGGCTTTTCAACTGGTGGTACGCCTCCCTTTCATCAGGACCGTCCCTGCCTGTGTGGGACTGCTATGGCCAGCGGCAGCATGGCCACTGACAGCACTGGCAATCTCTCCCCCTCCCATCATCCCTTCCTGAGCATGGAGGAAGGAAAGAGAAGCAGGGGAGGAAGGAAGGAAAGAAGGAAAGAAGGAAAGAAGGAAGGAAGGAAGGAAGGAAGGAAGGAAGGAAGGAAGGAAGGAAGGAAGGAAGGAAGGAAGGAAGGAAGGAAGGAAGGAAGGAAGGAAGGAGCTGGGAAAGAGACTGCCTTCTGAGCGCTTCACAGGTTCATTTTTTAAGCTGTCAGAGGCTCCAGGAAGGAGGCTTCCCATTTTGACCCCTTCCCCCCTCTCATTGCCTCTGCCTGAAGGGCCTCTGCGTGGTTCTCAGTTCACCTCTCCCAGACCCGTGCACATGTTTATGTTTGTGTGTATGTGTGCGCGTGCGCATGTGTGTGGGGGGGTCTCACCTCTTGCAGCCCATGCTATGACATTGAGGAGGAAAAGAAGCGGAGAGGTAAGAGAAGCTGCGATGGGAGCTTCTTGCAGCCTTCCATAGAGGGGGGCAGGAGCTGAGGGGCGCAGGGCACAATGTGATTGGCGGCACATTGAGATAAAGAAACAAGGATCCCAAAAAACAGCTTTCAATAGTTTGCAGCCTGCCATTGCAGAAGGTCTCTGTTGAGGGCGCAGGGCTGCAAGGGGTGACACACACACACACACACACACACCCTGCATGCTCACACACACACACAAACACATGCACGGGTCTGGGAGAGGTGAGCTGAGCTGAGCACACAGAGGCAATGACGGGGGAGGGGAAGCCCTTGCCCACCACTGCCTGCCTGTTGCCATCTCTGCCTCTGGCAGTTTTTTAAAAAAAGCAGGGGAGGGAGGGAGGGAGGGAGGGAGGGAGCAGGAAGGAAGGAAGGAAGGAAGGAAGGAAGGAAGGAAGGAAGGAAGGAAGGAAGGAAGGAAGGAAGGAAGGAAGGAAGGAAGGAAGGAAGGAAGTGTGGGAAGTCAGCCCCTCAGAGAAGGAAATATTAAAAGGGCAGAAAAATATATTTCCCCAAAAGGATTTTTAAAAGCAGAAGCCAACCCTGCCCAAGTGTCTCTGCCCAAAGCAGGAGCCAGCTCTATACAAATGCAGATGTAACCATCAGAAAGCTGGAGCCAGCTAGGAAATCAAGAAGACAAAAGACCTAAAATCTGCATACCCCACCTGTGACAGGACATAATAGGATCATCAAGAATACCAGAGAGGCACACCAATCAGGAGGTCAGAATACGAGACACAGGAAATAGCCTCCAAGTTCATGCCACAGGAACAGGAAACTTCCAAACAAAAGGCTTTCAGAGGGTATAAAAACCTACTCCACATGTGCTCAGCCCTTCTTCCTTGATTTCTCTCCTTCCTGCAAGAACCATCTTTCTGGCTTTTCAATAAACTGTAACCTTCTTCCCAAAGCAGTCGCCATGTTGTTTTATTTATCCCCGGCTTGGATGAACCAGGATGACGACTTTTCTTCCCACAATTTGGCACCCCAGGAATGGGACTCCAAGCTAACCTCTTCAATGGACTGAGACTGGTAAGCCCCATCTAGCCGGCAGCAGACCCCTTGTGTCTGTGGATGGGTTTTCCAGGCCTTGCCCATGTGGAGCCAGGGTAGTAAAGGGAGTTTTGGGTTTGAACTCAAGGACTGCTTTGGAAAGAAGGTGAAGGTGAGTACCTCTAAATTTTAACTTTAAAGCCCAGGGGAACAAAGGAAACATGTGTTTGTCTCTGTGTATGAGTGAGAAGACCCTTTCCCCCCAATCACAGTTGGATTTTGCTCTTTCTGGTCTTTCCTAGCCGCAGAAAGGATCTGTTTAAGTGGCAGACCCTGGAAAGCATGGGGGTTTGGCCAGAGTGCAGGACCTTTTGCTAGGGAAAAGGGAGAGGCTGTGTGAAAATGGAATGGAATGAGTGAATGAAAGAATTGGGAGACTTCCGGTGGTATCGTCTCAGCGGCGCGGGGGAAGGTGAACGGCTCCCGTTCCCAGAACCCGATTACTTCACATTTTGGGGACCCTTCGGGGCGCAAAGAGCCTGGAGGGCTTAGCGGACTAGAGGGGAAGTCCAGAGTGCAGCGTAGTGAAAGGCGATCACTCACTGCAAAGAAGGACACCCCTGTCAAACCAAAGTGAAAGTGTCTGCCATTGTATCATGGCGGACCTGAGGCTGTGATGATCCAGAGAGCACAGGGAAGAGAAGATTTTCATAGCAGATTGTGACATTTGAAGTGGCGGATTACCCTGAATACCGCAAGGCTGATGACTGCTTGGAAAAGTGAGTCCTGATTGTTTGGTTAAAAGGGATCTCCAGCTGTGGAGTGGGCAGCGACTCGGCGGGAGGAGCAAGTGATTCAGCAGAAAAGGTTTAACTGCTAAAGTGGCAAAGAGGAGGAAGGACAAAAGGGTTTGAGCTAGTGGTGTGGTGGTGAGAAGAGCGGACATTTCGGTCAGAATCTGAGGGAAAGGAGAAAGCGAAGACGAAGAGAGTTCGGGTATACAAGAGTGACAGGAAAAGAAAAGAAAGGAGAAGAAGAGAAGCGGTGAGGGCAGACGACGGCACGCCATGACAGCAAGAGAGGTCTGAGTGGACGAGCACCCTAATCAGAAAGCGGAGAGAGAACCCACCGCTTCAATAGAACTTTTGAACTGAGTGACCAGAAGAATTTGAGGCTGAATAAAAGTGGAGAAGTACAATAATAACTTAACAGACAATAGAAAATATATAAAGATAATTGAGGTACTAAAAACTTAAGAGGAGTAAAGAGAGTTATAACCGGGTTATAACCGGGAGAAGATTTGAGGATTTACACTCCTTTAGAAGTAAATGCCTGAACTTCGCATTTAAGGCACACTTACCATTCTCTATTGATTAATTCTAATAATATGCATTTTACATAGAGTTAAGGTATTTATATATTTATATCTGTACCTAGCCATCTATAAATCTGGATATACTCACGTGTTTATAATTTAGCATTTAAAACTAACTATATTGATACTTTGAATTGCTTAAATACTGAAAACTGTAAATATATTTTTGTATAAATTGAAAATTAGAATTAGAATCAAAGTCAGATATATACTAACTAATTCAGATATATACTAACTAATTGATTACTAATATTTATATACTTATATAGATCTGCTTAGCAATTTAATTTAAAGTTCTTGCAGGGATATCTTGACTAATTTACACAGATTATTGATATTGATATTTAAGCTGAATAATATACTAAGGTTGTTTAAAGTTGATTAAGAATAGAGATAGCTAGGATTAGTGGAATTGATTATCATTTAATACTTAGTACTATAAGGAGGATAAAAAGAGGGGGAAAAACAAAAACAATAATAACAACAACAAAAGATAGATAGTTAACGGTTGATGACAGTGTGGAAAAATATTTATAAAATACTGGGAGAGCAAAGTAGGGTATTGAAAGAGATGACCAGTATTACAACAACGACTTTAAAGGCAGGGAAAAAAACTGCATCTAATCCAACGATAACAACGGCTTCCCCATTAAACCAACGGTCGACAGAGGGGTCACAAAAGACGGAAAAAACTAATACGACCCCAAACATGCAAACAATGCAAGCCACTTTGACACTGATCCAGGAAACAATGGTAAAAATGCAAGAAACAATGTTTAACAACCATGGAGAAATGAAATTTGACATTCAGAAACTGGATAACAAAATGAACTCAATCCAGGAAGCAATTCAGAAGAATGAACAAAAAATTAAAATAATAGAAGACAAAACAGAACAAACTGGGAAAAATTTAGAACTGGTAGATCAGAAAATGACGGCAATCAATAAGGACCTCGAAGACTCAATAATTCAATTAGAGATGGACCGGGCATCATTTTTCCTAAGATTCCAAAATGTGACAGAAACGAAGGAGGAAGATTTAGGACAGATAATGGCAGGTATTATAGCAGAATCTCTCCAAAGGGACAAACAAGAAATTATGAACGAATTGGATGAAGTATATCGAATCCAAACGAATTATGCTAGACGCCATAAACTGCCCAAGGAGGTCCATATTAGATTTGCCCGAAAGAAAATCCGGGATATAGTGTACAATATCACCCGAGAAGAACCAATGACTTATAAAGAGAGGGAAATCATTACATTGAAGCAAATTCCCAGAAGGGTTCGAGAACAACGTAAGGACTATCGTTTCCTGGCTGCACAATTGAATAAACGAAAGATCTTGTTCAGGTGGATACTCCCGGAGGGAATGCTTATTTCATGGCAAGGCAAGAAGGTTAAAATCGACAGTTTAATGATGGCACAGGACTTCTTTGACCAGTTGATGGGAAATGAAGAGGATCAGAATAGTAGGGAGGAGATGGAGACCGTAAGCCAAGAAGAAGACCAAGCTAACGGAGGAGCCCGGGAAGAGAGAAGCAAAGAAGAAAAAGAAATCCAAGAAATAAGAGGTATTAAAACAAGATCCCAAAAAGTTACAAGGGCAAACAGAGACTAATATCTGGTAGACAGACAACGGAATGGAAGATTTGAAATTAATATCAATAAACGCTAATGGACTAAACGCAGTCGTAAAAAGGAGACAAATATTAACAAAACTAAGTAAACAAAAGACAGGCATAGTATGCCTCCAGGAGGTACATATCCGAAAACAAGATCAAAAATATTTAGAGTACAAAAAGTTAGGGACACTTTATGCAGCACTGGCAGAGAAGAAGAAGAAAGGGGTGGTAGTATATATTAAGGAAGGGATAAAGGCTAATCAAATTTATGCAGACCCAAAAGGAAGATCCCTAATGATGGAAATAAAACAAGGGCATATCTTGTTGGTAGTTATCTATGCGCCTAATAAAAACCAGGGGGAGTATTATAAGAAATTGCATGAAAAGATAATTGCAACAGGTCATAGGAATATAGGCATTGTAGGTGACTTTAACGGGATAATTGATATCCAAAAAGATTATGTTAGCGATAAAACTAACAAGAATAAAAGAAATATACTACCAAAAACATTTTTTAGAATGATAGATGAATTAAATTTGATAGATATATGGAGAACCCTACATCCAAAAGAAAATAAATATACATTTTACTCTAACTCTCATGCATCTTGGTCTAGAATTGATATGTTGTGGATGAATAAGGAAATAGCTATAGAAATAGAAAAGATCGAGATCTGCCCAAATACGTGGGCAGATCATAACCCCCTTGAGATAAAATGGAGAAGCCAAAAGAAAAAAACTAAAAGATGGACATTAAATCCCCAAATCTTAAAGGAAAAGGAATATATTGAAAGGATAACGAAGGAACTGACATTATTTTTTAAAGAAAATAAAAAACAACACACTTCATTAACAAACCTATGGGACACTATGAAAGCTTATATAAGGGGAATAACAGTAGCTTATATGGCAAAGAAAAATAAGGAAAAATGGAAGCAATATAATATTCTAAAAGAAGAAATTGGAAAATTGGAGAATCAACTGCAAACAAAACCAGGAGATGAATTAGTTAAAGAAACTTTGACACTCGATAGACATAAATTAAACATACTAGAGCAAGCGGAGATTGCAAGAAACTTAAAATTCTCTAAACAATTCTTTTTTGAACATGCTAATAAGACTGGAAGATGGCTGGCTTATAAATTGAAGAAGGAAAAAGAAGGACGGATTATTCAACAACTATATGATGAGATGGGGACCTTACAAAACAATGAAGAAGAGAAAAAGAAAATTGTACAAAATTATTATGTGAACCTTTATAAACAAGAAGAAATAGCAATAGATAAAATTGATAATTATTTGTTGGAAGAAGGGATCATACCATTAGAGGAGGGGAAAAGAGTAATGCTAAATAGAGAAATAACACCAGAAGAATTGAGAGGGGCAATTTTAAGACTTAAGAACAACAAGACACCAGGACCGGACGGCCTCCCAGGGGAAATTTATAAAAAAATGAGTGAGATTATGGAACCAATATTGTTGGAAATATGTAATGAAGCACTACACGAAGCGAAAATACCGGAATCGTGGAAGGAGGTGTACATCACCTTAATTTCGAAAGAAGGTACAGATAAAAATCAAGTCAGTAACTACAGACCGATATCCCTCTTAAATGCAGACTATAAAATATTTATGAATATAATGGCAGACAGGCTGAAAAGAGTATTGAATGAGATAATACATTCGGATCAAAATGGCTTTCTTCCAAATAGACAAATAATAATAATAATAATAATAAAGTTGGAAGGGACCTTGGAGGTCATCGAGTCCAACCCCCTGCTCAGGCAGGAAACCCTATACCATTTCAGACAAATGGCTGTCCAGTCTCTTCTTAAACACTTCCAGTGTTGGAGCATTCACCGCTTCTGCAGGCAGGTTGTTCCACTGGTTAATTGCTCTAACTGTCAGGAAGTTTCTCCTCAGTTCCAGGTTGCTTCTCTCCTTGACCAGTTTCCATCCATTACTTCTTGTCCTGCCCTCAGGCGCCTTGGAGAATAGCTTGCCTCCCTCTTCTTTGTGGCAACCCCTGAGATATTGGAATACTGCTATCATGTCACCCCTAGTCCTTCTTTTCATTAAACTAGACATACCCAATTCCAGCAAATGTTCCTGATATGCTTTAGCCTCCAGTCCCCTAATCAGCTTTGTTGCCCTTCTCTGCACTCTTTCTAGAGTCTCAACATCTTTTTTACATCGTGGTGACCAAAACTGGATGCAGTATTCCAAGTGTGGCCTTACCAAGGCATTGTAAAGTGGTATTAATACTTCACGTGATCTTGATTCTATCCCTCTGTTAATGCAGCCCAGCACTGTGTTGGCTTTTTTGGCAGCTGCAGCACACTGCTGGCTCATATTTAAGTGATTGTCCACTAGGACTCCGAGATCCCTCTCACAGTTACTACTATGAGCAAGGTACCCCCTATACTATACCTGTACATTTGGTTTTTCTTGCCTAAATGTAGAACCTTAACTTTTTTCACCATTGAATTCATTTTGTTAGATAGCGCCCAGTGTTCAAGTCTGTCCAGGTCCTCCTGTATCTTAAGCCTGTCTTCTGGAGTGTTGGCTATTCCTGCCAGCTTGGTGTCATCCGCAAATTTGATGAGTTCCCCATGTATCCCCTCGTCCAAATCGTTGATGAAGATGTTGAAGAGCACTGGCCCCAGAACAGAGCCCTGGGGCACCCCACTGCACACTTCCCTCCATGTAGATAAGAGATAACACAAGAACAATAGTAGATATATTGGAATATTATGAAGCCCACCCAGAGAAACAAGCGGCTCTTGTTTTTCTGGATGCTCAAAAGACTTTTGATAATCTAAATTGGCAATTTATGATTAGGCAAATTAGACATATGGAATTGGGAAATAAATTCGAAAATATGATAGCGACTATATATAAGATGCAGAAGGCTAGGGTAATAGTAAATGGGGACATTACCAACTCATTTCAAATAACCAAGGGGGTACGTCAGGGATGCCCATTGTCACCACTTCTCTTTATTCTAACATTAGAAATACTACTAAATAGAATTAGAGCAAACCGAGAAATAAAGGGAACGAAAATTAAAAGAGAAGAGTACAAAGCACAGGCCTTCGCGGACGATATGGTATTTATTATTGAAGAACCTTTGGAATCGGGTCCCATTCTAATACGAGAAATAGAAAAATATGGGGAAATATCTGGACTTAAAATTAACAAAAGGAAAACCAAAATGATAGTTAAAAACTTAACAACAAATAAAAAAAAAAGAATTAGAAAAGGAAATGGATTTACAAATTGTTAAAAAAATCAAATATTTAGGGATATGGCTGACTGCGAGATGTTCGTCCTTAAAGGAGGACAACTATATGGTATTAGTCCAACAAATAAAGAAAGATTTGGAAAAATGGGGGAGGCTACAACTATCGCTTTTAGGTAGGATCGCAACTATCAAGATGAACATTTTACCCAAATTACTATACTTATTCCAGACAATCCCCATATCATTAGACAAAAAGTTTTTTGGAGAACTCAACAAAATTACTACAAAATTTGTTTGGTCAGGAAAGAAGACGAGGATAAAATTACTCTCTCTCCAAGACAGCAGAAGTAGGGGAGGCTTTGGACTCCCGGACTGGGAACTCTATCACAAGGCAGCAACCCTGGTCTGGATAAGAGATTGGGTTAACCTAAATAACAGAAGAATTTTAATATTGGAAGGGCACGATTTACACAAGGGGTGGCATGCCTTTATGTGGGATAAAGGGAACAGGACACATTCATATTTCTATAGACATAAAATAAGAGATGCATTGTTACGAATCTGGGATTATATAAGGAAAAAACATTATATGAAAATCCCTGGTTGGCTATCCACCATGGAGGCAATGATCCACCCCAATACATTAGATACAAACAAAATGCCCAGATACTCAGAAATCTTAGATAAACAGGGAAAGCTTAAAAATAATCAGATATTAAAAGAACAGGGAATATCTATTGATTGGTGGCCATATTTACAACTGCAATCTAGATACAAGAAAGACATGGAAGAGTATGGAATTGACAGGGAACCAAAACAACTAGACAAACTATTGATAGGCCCCGAAGGAAAATTAATATCCAAAATATACAATTATTTATTAGAATTTGATAGAGTAGAGGAGGTGGTGAAAGAACCGATGATCGCATGGGCAAAAAACATAGGGCACAATATAGAATTAGAAGATTGGGAAAGAATGTGGAACAAAAATTATACTATAACAAAATCTGCTGCATATAAGGAAAACCAGTATAAAATGCTATATCGTTGGCACTTAGCTCCAGCAAGGCTGGCCAAAATGTATTCGAATCAAAGCCCAAAATGTTGGAAATGTAATCATCATCAAGGTACCTTCTTTCATGCTTGGTGGCTGTGTCCTGAAGCGAAAAAGTATTGGACTAAGATACAAGGGTGGCTACAAGAGCTAACAAAATGCCAAATAGAACTAAACCCGGAAACATTTCTCCTGGGAATGCTTAAAAAGAAATTTGACAGGAAAATAAGTTATTTGATTTTACACATATTAACCGCGGCAAGAATTGCGTTCGCGCAATATTGGAAGGAAGGCAATATACCACCAGAGGGATCATTCAGAAGATATATGAATGTGCCGAAATGGATAAACTCACGCTAGAACTAAAAGACGATTCGGAATTTTACGCGGTTTGGGAAAAATGGTATACTTGGATAGATAATAGAAACAAAAATTGGAAATATACATAAGACTACTGTGTGGTTAGATATTGAATGTATATAGTGTATATATTGTATAGAATGCTGATCCGAAGTATATAAAAATGACACAGTCTGCTGAATATGTATTAGAGTTGTATAAAGGAAAATGGTAATAAAAATTATTAAAAAAAAAAAAAAGAATTGGATTTGGGCAACCAGCTGGTAAGGCCCTGAAAGCAAAGCCCACCTGTAGGAGGGTCCTGTACTAGTGCACAAAGCACAGGTCCTCCCAGACTTCTCCTAAGTCTGAAAACTGACAGGCGGGTGTGTAAACGGAGGCCGGGTACCTGTGCAGCAGGTCCTCCTCGGACAATTTATTTTTGAGGTCTGCAAAGTGATGGCAGAGAGTTCCCTAAACAGGAAGTTCCCGTACTCTGTGATTAGGGGATTCCGGAGTCTTCCTGGGCAATTTTTTAGTGCCCAAAAACTGACAGGCGGAACGGCAGGATTGTTGTCGCTAAGAAGCAGCTGGGAAGTGCTGCTAGAAGGAAAGAACCCTACTGAGCCAGATTGAACCCCACATCGGAAGGGGAACATGGGTAGCTGCAGTTCGAGGGTTGGAATTAGGACACTTATTGGAGATTTGCTCGAGGTGTGGGACAAGAGGCAAGTGCCTGTCTTGGATGGAATGAAAAAGAAGCGAGCAAGACAAATTTGTGAAGAATGGGCTTTGCTAGGGCTTTGCTGGGAAACCAATTTGGCTAAATAAAGGTACTTAAAAGGAAATTAAAGTATAAGAAATAGTCATTCTCTTTTTTTCTTTCTCTCTCTCTCTCTATGCCACCACATGGTATGTTTAAGATTTAAGCCTTCCCTAACTTGAGTTGAAATTTTTTTTTTTTTCCATAACAAGTTTTATTAGTTTTTGTTTGTTTTACAGCCAAGTGCTTGTAACACATCGTGGAGATAGGGCACTCCATAGAACACAACAAAAAATACAATCATACATATACAATTTAAACTACTACTTTAAAAGTTCCCTCTTATGGTATACAATTCGAGCATTCCTAAAATATAAATTGTTTCTCACCTCTATCTATTATTCCAATTTCAATTTATGCTTCTCAATCAAATTATATCTCTTATTCTATTTCACATACATATTATGTAAATAAACATGAATTTATATATTTTAAAACTATTGCATTAGACATAGTAATATAATAACATTATAATAATAATAATAGGACAATAATTATTTTATCATAAACAAGTAATAAAACTATTATATCTTAATATTTCTCAACTATATTCTATTCCATATATTCTATCCAATATTTTCATAGATCAGTCCACGTCCCTAAAAGATTCCTCAATTGTTTCAGTTTAATCCATTTAATACCTCACTAATTACCATTCAATTCTTATAAATAAAAATATCAATAATATTTCACCAGTCTCAATCTCAATCTAACTCCTTTAATTATAAATTTTCCAATTTTTCTTATTGCCATTCCAAATCATAATCAAATCCATAATTTAAATCTAGTGTTGACTCATACCAAAGTGACCTTAAAGATCTCAAAAATATTAGTTCAATCAACGTCCAGAAGCCCTTTTTACCATCAAATAAAATTTTAACTCTTATTTTTAAATCTAATTCTAGCTTTCTTTTTGTGCCAGGTAGGTTTCCACAACAGGGCCTCTAAGTCCTCCCATCTTAGTAACTGGCTAAAGGCCTTTTCCCACCATTGAGTCCAATCATATTCTTTTTCTCTTTTATCCAGTGTTGTCTGTACTGTCATGTTGTCAACGTTTTTTGTGCCTTGTATTTGGAAGTCCAATCCTGTTGCTTTTAAAGTTGTAAATGTTTTAGTTGAGTTCTGCCTTTGATCATCAAAGAAATCCATCATGTAGGATGTGTCCTCTTCCTCTTCAATAAATTCAGTAGATTCAATAGATTGTAAATGTATTCCATCCATCTCATTAAGTTGTAGATCTGATTGTCTATCATAGTCAATCAAAGGTTGCGCTTCAATTTTTAATTCTGAGTCCTCCTTGAAACTAAGCGATCTAATATGTTCTTTAAGTTCCAGTCTTGCTTCCAAGATTTTTTCTAATATAAGTCCATAATTAATCTGTGAGTAGAATTCCATCTTCTTCTTTTTTTTTTAAAGAAGTTCAGCTTAAAAAATAGATTGCAGCGTTATAACATATAAAATGCAGACAGAAATATATTTCCAAAGAAAGATAGAGAAAAAAAAAAAACAATAGTCAAGACCAGCACAGAGATAAAAACTGGCAGTCAGTTGTTATGTTGTAATCCAGTCTGGGCATCACGCCAAAATCAGGAAGTGGGAGTTCAAATGGAGCAATTTACATTGTATCAGTCAAAGTTTCTGGGCTTCATGCCAAGTCCCAGGATGCATTGTATCCAAAAGAATCTACATAAGTCCGCCCAGAGAGCAAAAAGTTTTTTAGGCAGTACTGTTCAGGAGGGGGGGGGAAGAACATTCCACCCCCTCCCTAAGGATTTTCACCTAAACTGAAGATAAACAAGCCAAAAGAGAAAGTCACAATAACCCGGATGCTCGAGTTCCAACTGCTTATGTAGACAAAATAAAATAGTAAAAAAAAACAATAATTGTTTTTCCAAAGCCCGTTTTCCCCAGTAATCAAACGCTGCTTTCTCAAAATAGGGAAATAGTTTTTAAAGCTGTTAGCAGGGAAAAAGGTAAATTAACAAGAGGGAAGGAAAGGTCTCACCCGGATCTTCCACGGTGGTTCTTTTCGCTTAGATGTTGCTGTGACTTTCGGCTGGAGCAGCTGAGTGATCGGCCATGTTACTGGCCGATCTTTTCCCCGTCGGCCCAAAGGTGGTTTTCTCGGACCGCAGAGGGAGCCGCCGCTCCCTCCGCGATCAACGAGTGCCCTCCTCTACGGTGGTCGCCCCTACAGGGCGACTTTCGACCCTATCCAGGGTCTACCGGCGGGGGGAAACCGGACGGCCAAGAGAACGAGTTCTCTGCACGTCCGCGGGCACTGCGACCGGAACCGGAAGTCACATTGAGTTGAAATTTATGGTGGGAATGACTAGGATGTGTAAAACTAAGACTTCTGTTTCTTTTTCTGTTTTCCTTGTCTTTGTGTATATATGTTTGTCAAAGTCTTTGTGTGTGAGGTAAATGTGACTATTAACTGTTTCAAATTCAAAGAGAAAAGAATTTTAAATTCTGCTAGAAATTCTGCTTAAAATAAGCTACAAAAAGGAAATACCTCACTCTGTTTGTCTGGCCAACAAACAGAGTGAAGAAAAATGTGTTTGTTTGTTTGTTTTTTTCTTTTCCCTTTTCTCTCTGTGTACTCTTAAGAACAGCCCAAAGTTAGCAGGAGGGAATGTTTTAAGTTCATCTGCTAGAAAGGTTTCACTCTTGCATTTAATAATATATAATAAAGTTGGAAGGGACCCTGGAGGTCATCTAGTCCAACCCCCTGCTCAGGCAGGAAACCCTATACGAACTTTATCAAATGCCTTACTGAAGTCCAAGAAAATTATATCCACAGCATTCCTCTGGTCCACTAATTTTGTCACTTGATCAAAGAATGCAGTAAGATGTGTCTAGCATGATCTGTTTTGACAAACCCATGTTGGCTTTTAGTAATGACTTTGTTTGCCTCTAGGTGTTTGCTGATTCTTGTTTGATTATCTTTTCCAGAATCTTCCCAGATATTGAGGTCAGGCTGATGGGTTTGTAGTTTCCTGGATCTATTTTTTTCTTTTTTTTTTGAAGAGGGGAACTACATCAGCTCTTTTCCAGTCCTCTGGTAGTTCCCCTGTGCTCCAGGATCTTTGAAAAATATAGTTCAGTGGTTCTGAGATCACATCTGCCAGTTCCTTGAGAACCTTGGGGTGTAATCCATGTGGTCCTGGTGATTTGAATGTCTAGGCTGGATAGGTGCTCACTTACCATTTTCTTGCCTATCTTAACTTGTGTTTCTAATCTATTTTTTTATGGTACTGTTTTTGATAAGTTGGAATGTTTTTTCCCCCCTTTGTGTAAAGACAGATGTAAAAAAAAAAATGAATTAAATAGTTCTGCTTTCTCCCTGTTGCTTGTCACCTTCTTGCCACTTTCCCCCACTAATGGACCAATCATTTCCTTAACTTTTTTCTTCTTTTTTACATGTTGAAAGAAGTTTTTTATTATTTTTGACTTTGGTCATAAGCCTTAGTTCATTTTGAGCCTTAGCTTTCCTCACCTCATCTTTGCAGATTCAGACTATTTGCTAATATTCTGCTTTAGTTATGTCCCCCTCTTTCCACTTTTTATACTTGTCCTTTTTATCTTTCAATTTATCAGAGAGTTCTTTATGCAGCCATGCTGGTTTCTTTTGAGAGCTATTATTTTTCTTCTTTGTTGGTACTGTGCTAGACTGGATTTTTATTATCTCACTTTTCAAAATTTCCCAAGGTTCTTGAGTTGTTTCCCTTTGAGGATTCTCATCCATGGAATCCTTCCCAAGCCCTCTCTAAGTTTATTGAAATTAGCTCTCTTAAAGTCCAAGACTCTAGTTTGACTGTGTTCTATTGCTTGTGCTTCTATAATGTTGAATTCCAATATTACATGATCACTTCTTCCCAAGGTTCCTGTGGCTTCCACACCTTCTATCATTTTGCCTTTGTTAGTGAGAATTAGATCCAATATGGCTAATCCCCTAGTTCCCTTCTCTACTTTTGGGAGACAAAGTTGTCTGCTAGGTTTGTCAGGAATCTGTTTGATCTTCCATTTGGTGCAGAGTTTGTCTCCCAGTTGATGTCAGGGTAATTAAAGTCCCCCATTATCATTGTTGTGCCCTATTTCTGTAGATATGTAGTTATTTCTTATATAGAGAGCAACTCCACCTCCTCTTTTATTTGGTCTGTTTCTTTTAAACAATTGAAATCCCTCTAGCTGAGTGTTCCATTTGTGGGTTTTATCCCACCATGTTTCCATAATGGCAATTATATCATATCTGCCCTCATTTACCTGAATTTCTAGTTCATCTTGTTTACTGTTCATACTCTGTGCATTAGTGTATAGACATTTGAGTCCTTTATGACTGACACCTATGTGGTGCCCAGAGTTCCCCTATTTTCTTACCACCTGTTTGGTTAGTGCACTTTGTGTGACACTCGCTATTAAAAGCTTCATTTTGCTTGATAGCAAGGTTGATATTCTTGTACACACCCACATGTATGTTACTTGCACTGCTAACCCTGTAATTTTTTTGATTGCTAGGGACAGGGATGTTCTGTATCAATTTAACTCACTGTCCCTTGTTTAGTTTAATATTCCTCCAGAAAATCTGTGAGTTTATTGCCAAGTAACTCAGTCCCTTTCTTTGATGGATGCAAACCATTTCTTTTGTACATTGTTTCATTGGACCAGCTACAGACATTATGACCATTCAGCATGAATCCCCAGCTAGCTAAACAGAATGGTCCTCAAACATGAGTTCATGGTTTCCAAAATTGTCATTTCTGATTTTTTTGGTCAGTGTCTGTTGTTGGGTTAATTTTCTTCTCAATTCTGTCTAAAAAGTGTTAATTTTTATTCCAGGGAGAATCCAGTGTTAAATTATTTTATTGTTGTGTACCTTTTGGTGTTTCTATCCTAATTCTGTCAATTCTAATTGCTGTTAGCCAGTTCTGCATTCCTTATAGCCAGTGTGTGTTAAGTGTTTGTTTATTTAGCCTCAGGCTGCTGTTGGGTCAGACTAGTTTGTATTGGGTTCTTCCTGTATTTGCCAAGGTATTTTCTCTTTGGGGTGAGGAGGGGGTGTTCTGCCTGCTGGGTTCCTGCCCCAAAGCTCTGGAAATCATTCTGCAATGTGTTGTAAATGGGTTTGTGTTCTAAATGGGTTTTATCTATCTATCCTTTTCCTGAAAAATGTGTGTCTAGCTACAAGAGCCTTTTGAAGCTCAAGTCTGCTTGTGTGGGGAAATAATTTTCTTAAGTTACTTTTCTTATCCTATTACTAATTGGTGAAACTACTATGAAGCTCTCCTTCATGGATTACTGCCTTGTCGTGGCGAAGGGGCTTGCGTAACTCAATGAAGTTATGAGTTATGCCGTGCAGGGCCACCCAAGACGGACAGGTCATAGCAGAGAGTTCTGACAAAATGTGATCCACTGGAGAAGGAAATGGCAACCCACTCCAGTATCTTTGCCATGAAAACCCCATGGACAGTACTAAAAGGCAAAAAGATATGACGCTGGAAGATGAGTCCCTCAGGTCGGAAGGTGTCCAATATGCTACTGGGGAAGAGCAGAGGGCTAGTACTAGTAGCGCCAGAAAGAGTGAAGCGACTGGGCCAAAGCTGAAAGGACGCTCAGCTGTGGATGCATCTGGTGGTGAAAGGAAAGTCCGATGCTGTAAAGATTTTTTCTCCATAGGAACCTGGAACGTAAGATCCATGAATCAAGGCAAACTGGACGTGGTCAAATAAGAGATGACAAGACTGAACATCGACATCTTAGGAATCAGCGAACTAAAATGGACAGGAATGGGTGAATTTAATTCAGAGGACCATCAGGTATACTACTGCGGGCAAGAATCCCTCAGAAGAAATGGAGTAGCCTTCATAGTCAATAAAAGAGTAGGAAAAGCAATACTGGGATACAATCCCCAAAATGACAGAATGATCTCAGTGCGAATCCAAGGCAAGCCATTCAATATCACAGTAATCCAAGTCTATGCCCCAACCACTGGTGCTGAAGAGGATGAAATTGACTGGTTCTATGAAGCCCTACAGCACCTTATAGAATCAACACCAAAAATGATGTCCTTATCATCATGGGGGATTGGAATGCTAAAGTAGGAAGCCAAAAGATAAACGGAATAACAGGCAAGTTTGGCCTTGGAGTACAAAATGAAGCAGGGCTCAGGCTGATAGAATTTTGTCAAGAGAATACGATGGTCATAGCAAACACTCTTTTCCAACAACCCAAGAGATGTCTCTACACATGGACATCACCAGACGGTCAACACAGAAATCAGATTGACTATGTGCTCTGCAGCCAAAGATGGAGAAGCTCTATACAGTCAATAAAAACAAGACCAGGAGCTGACTGTGGCTCAGATCATGAGCTTCTCGTTGCAAAATTTAGGCTTAAATTGAAGAAAGTAGGGAAAAACACTAGTATGAACTAAATCATATCCCTGATGAATATACAGTAGAGGTGACAAATAGATTTAAGGAATTAGATCTGATAGACAGAGTGCCTGAAGAACTATGGACGGAGGTTCGCAACATTGTACAAGAGGTAGCAACTAAAACCATCCCAAAGAAAAAGAAATGCAAGAAAGAAAAATGGCTGTCTGAGGAAGCTTTGCAAATAGCTGAGGAAAGAAGGGAAGCGAAAGGCAAGGGAGAAAGAGAAAGATACACCCAATTGAATGCAGAATTCCAGAGAATAGCTAGAAGAGATAAGAATGCTTCTTAAATGAACAGTGCAAAGAAATAGAAGAGAACAATAGAATAGGGAGAACCAGAGATCTCTTCAAGAAAATTGGAGATATGAAGGGAACATTTCATGCAAAGATGGGCATGATAAAGGACCAAAGTGGCAGGGACCTAACAGAGGCAGAAGAGATTAAGAAGAGGTGGCAAAATTACACAGAAGAACTATACAAGAACGAGCTTAGCATCCCTGATAACCACGATGGGGTGGTCACTGACCTCGAGCCAGACATCCTAGAATTTGAAGTGAAATGGGCCTTAGGAAAGCTGAGCAACAACAAAGCTAGTGGAGGTGACAGTATTCCAGCTGAGCTATTCAAAATCTTAAAAGACGATGCAGTAAAAGTGCTACACTCAATTTGCCAGCAAATTTGGAAAACTCAACAGTGGCCACAGGATTGGAAAAGGTCAGTTTACATTCCAATTCCAAAGAAAGGCAATGCCAAAGAATGTTCAAACTATCGCTCCATTGCACTCATTTCACATGCAAGTAAAGTTATGCTTAAAATCCTACAAGCTAGACTTGATTTCTCTCTTTCCTGCAAGAACCATCTTTCTGGCTTTTCAATAAACTGTAACCTTCTTCCCAAAGCAGTCGCCATGTTGTTTTATTTATCCCCGGCTTGGATGAACCAGGATGAAGACTTTTCTTCCCACAGAAGGAAGGAAGGAAGGAAGGAAGGAAGGAAGGAAGGAAGGAAGGAAGGAAGGAAGGAAGGAAGGAAGGAAGGAAGGAGGGAAAGAGGGAAAGAGGGAAAGAGGGAAAGAGGGAAAGAGGGAGGGAGGGAACTTGGTTGGAAAGGCAACTTGGTTGGAAATGCCCAAGTTCGAAGGAGGGCTGTCGGGGCTGAGCAAAGCCCAGGATCACTGTGAGCAGCTATAGCTAATCGGTGCTTCTGCAGGGCTATGGGGGCTGGGCAGAAGCCCAGGATTGGCGCGCACTTCTGCAGGGTTGCACGGGCGAGACAGAAACCCACAATCGGCACATGGAAGAGAAAAGGAGGGGGGAGAGAGGAGAGGCTATAAAAAGAGTTTTGGCAGGAGGGAGAGAAAAAAAGAATGGGGGAAAGAGAAGGGGACTGCAGAAGAGATACAGAGAAGCGCAGCCTTGAGAGGAATCAGCTGGAGGTGCATGGAAGAGAAAAGGGTGGGGGGAGAGGAGAGGCTATAAAAGAAGGGAAAAGAAGACATGATATAAAAGAAGGGGAGAGAAGAGAGGATATAAAAGAAGGAGGGGAGAGAAAGGATATAAAAGAAGAGAGGATAGAAGAGAGGATATAAGAAAGGGGAGAGAAGAGGATATAAAAGGGGGAGAGAAGAGAGATATAAAGGGGGGAGAGAAGAGAGGATATAAAGGGGGGAGAGAAGAGGGGATATAAAGGGAGGAGAGAAGAGAGGATATAAAGGGGGAGAGAAGAGAGGATATAAAGGGGGGAGAGAAATGAAAATATAAAGGGGGGAGAAAGAAGAGAGGATATAAAGGGGGGAGAGAAGAGAGGAGATAAAGGGGGGGAGAGAAGAGAGGATATAAAAGGGGGGAGAGAAATTTGTTAAATGAGTTTTGCCCCATTTTATAACTTTTCTTGCCACAGTTGTTAAGTGAATCACTGCAGTTGTTAAATTAGTAATATGGTAGTTAAGTGAATCTGGTTTCCCCACTGACTTTGCTTGTCAGAAGGTTGCAAAAGGGGATCACCTGACCCTGGGACAATGTGACCATCATAAATATGAATTGGTTGCCAAGCATCCAAATGTATATCACATGACCCTGGGGATGCTGCAACGGTCATAAGTGTGAAAAATGGTCATAAGACACTTTTTTCAGTGCCGTTGTAACTTTGAACAGTCACTAAGCAAACTGTTGTAAGTCAAGGACTACCTGTACTTTATCACTTTTTTCTGTTTTTTTTTGGTCATCAAGTTTTTGACACCTTGCTAGGCGACTAGTGGTACTCGAATATTGCCATATTCTAAAAGTGGTACAATCGGTGAAAAGGTTGAAAAGCCCTGGCTTAGAGCATAACAAATATTGTAATACATGTGTTTCTAATTAGGACCATTGTTTGGGACTCATAGTTCTTCCACTTGTCCTCACATTATCATTGAACTAATGGGAAATCATGACCAGGATGCCCTGACCATTCATTTGGAACAGTACTACATACAAAGATTTAATGGGCAACATTCTAAGGCCATGACTGATAGTTTTTTTTGGCTGAAATTCCAGTTCTAGCCAACATTATTCACCCTCTAATGCTGTGGTATCTACTCATGGCAACTTGTGGACTTCAGCTCCCAGAATTCCCCAGCCAACCATACACAAGTCCACAAATCTTAAAATTGTCAAGGGTGAATATCCCTGCTCAAATGGCATGCACAATCCTCTGGTTATTGCATACACTACTCACCCCTCTTATTATATTAAGAGAATCTTTTAAAAACAAAACTTGAAAAATTGAGTCCGTTAATTGACTTTTGACCTATTGACCACTAAGAGTAGTATTTTATATTTATTGGTTGCCATTAGTGGTAAAGTGGATTTGTGCACCTGGAACATTGTGAATCTGAGAAAAGTAGTTGGCTTTGACAGTCAGGTGAGAGGTGTAAGCTGTCCTACAGATTATTAGATGAGGAGAGAAAGTGAAGAATGTGTCAGAACCCTATCTTTCTATGGACATGGGCTTTCTTATCCTTTTTGGGTTCTGCCATACTCCGGGGAGGGAGGGGAAAGCTTGGGGTGCTGATGTGTATTTCCTTTGCTTTATCTCCTGCTCTATCCTCTTTGATGTTTCTCTAATAGGGTGAGAATGGAATGTGCCTCCGGCCATCTGCCTTATCTCCAGCCATGGAAGAAACGGCGCAGAACCTAACAGCCTTGGAAGCGATGCCTTATCATTCTGTTCCCACGGCGTTTTCACACCTGCGGATTGGCCTGTTTGAACTGTCCAGATGGACAGTTGGGGTGGGGTTACTATGGACACTTTTGATTACTTGATTCACATGGAAAACCTTCAGATCCTGCCTTCTATTTCTGCTGTCAACATCTCCCAATAAAAGTTCCTTTTGAAATGATGCCATTTCAAGAGTTCTGCTTTCTTGGGAGAACTGATTGAGGCGGGTCCTTACAGAATGTATTAGAAAAGAAATTCACTGCCAGGAAGACATCAGAAGTACAAAAGCCACTCTTTTAATTATATTTCCAATTATGTGTGTTACACCAAGGACAGGCCATCATTTTCAAGGTGTTACACATTTTTAGATCAACCAATCCATTCACAAAAGAAACAAAAGTGATTGAAATAGAGTTTTGCTCTACTTCATATGCAAAAGAGAATTGATGGATGGGAGATCGAAGCACAAGAAAGGAATCAAATGGATAGGTACAGCTCCACAGGAAACTGACAGAACCAATTAGAACCCCAGTTTGCTGATGCAGAATATATAATTTCAAGACACTTCCTCCATGAGCATCAACATTCCTCAATCCCCATATGTAGCATCTGGAATATAATATGAGGGCAAATATACTAATTCTAAGGAGGCTGTGTATGGATCCTCCCCCCTGAAATAATAGGAAAAAAATATATTTCTTGCATTCATTGACTCTTCTCAGAAATATAGTCTTTCCAGAACAAGTCTTCCTTTTCAACGTCGTTATGATTTTGTATAATACCATTTCATCATCCTTTTTGGAACCCAGCTTGTCAGTGGAGATATGTGCATATGTTTTCATGCTTTGTCATCAGATGTACTATGCTCCATAATATGGCATTGAGAGCCTTCCTTAAGCACTCTGCTATGAGTGCTGATTTTTCAAGAATGCTTCTGTGGCCACAAGTGTTGAAATAAATTGAAGGGTGAAATGGAAAGAAGAGGAGGCTTAGTGCTTTAGTTTATATCACAACAAGAACTACAATAGAAAATGTTCGGATAATTGTAGTACATTTAAAAGTAGCATATAATATAAACACTCAAGCATGGAAATGTGTGATTTGATAGCCCAAGCTAAAAACCTAGACACTCAATATACATGTCATGGTTCCGATAGATAAAACCCATTAAAGAACTTCAAGGCAAGAATTCTTCCTTAAAGGACATTTTATTCAGGAAACAAAGTACATAGTTGAACCCAAAACTAGATTCCCTTCCCCCAGATACAAAGTAACAAATTGCAAGTCCCACCCCCACAAAGCAGTCATAAATCACATTCTCCAATTAGCCAGGAGTGCAGGCTCTCTCCCCAGCTCCTCAGCCCGCCAAAACATTATCAGTGTGTGTCCTTGAGTTCCCACGGAGCTGCATTGTTATTATGGCTAGCTGAGCTCAAGCATTCACCCCATCCCCCCTTTAACACCTAATTTCTAAACAGAAGAAAAAGCATGTTAAAAGCATAGTAAAAATGGCTGCAATTACCATCAGTTGTCAAGCAGGAACATCCAATGTTACAGTGTTGATATCCAGCCCCCCTTTATAAAAAGGATAAATCCTGCAATTCAAACCAAACCATATGTTAGGGGTTGTCTCTCAGTTTATTAGGGTGTTTATCATAGAATTTACGAATGAGCCTGTTGGCTTTTACATCACTAGATTTTATCCAAGTGGCCTCGGATAATGTGTATCCTTTCCACTGTACTAAATACGGCAACCTTCCCTTGTAAAGTCTAGAATCCAGAATACACTTCACTTCATAATGTGTCTCTCTGGCTACCACCAGCAGGCCAAG
Source organism: Azemiops feae (assembly GCA_023970755.1). Taxonomy (NCBI): domain Eukaryota; kingdom Metazoa; phylum Chordata; class Lepidosauria; order Squamata; family Viperidae; genus Azemiops; species Azemiops feae. The sequence goes on along the minus strand of JALGBA010004173.1, from coordinate 232,382 downwards.
TGCGTTCTTAGGGGGAGGTCGTAGAGTAGAACCCCGAAAAGGTTTCAATAGGCTACAATGGAACACAGGGTGGACTTTCCCTAAGAGTCTGGGAAGCTTTAACTCCACCGTAACTGGATTTATGAGCCTTATGATGGGGAAGGGACCGAGGTATTTTGGTCCCAATTTCTTACTAGGCAACTTGAGTCGTAAATATTTTTCCCCAACCTGGAACGAACTTTGGGGAGCACTCTTTTTATCCGCTTGTTTTTTGTATATCTCGGAAGCCTTTTTCAGAGCGAGTTTCATTTTGTCCCAAACCTCTCCCCGCCCCTTCATCCACTGGTCAAGAGTTTGGGAAGCAGAGGGTCCCTGAGGATACTCCGGTATTGGGTTGAATTCTTTTCCCGTGGCAATCTTAAAAGGCATAAAACCGGTGCTGCTGTGAACAGTGTTATTATAAGCCACCTCTGCAAAAGAGAGGAGGTCAGTCCAGTTCATTTGCTGATAATCCACACAGCATCTGAGGTACTGCTCCACCACTGAGTTCGCTTTTTCAACCGCCCCATTCGTAGACGGGTGAAAAGCTGATGACAGCCCCTGTAATGAGCCAATTAGTTTGAGAAAACCCCTCCAGAATGTGGCTGTAAATTGCACTCCCCTGTCAGAGATTATTCGCTTTGGCGTGCTGTGCAGCCTGTAAATGTGCTTAAGAAACATCTTAGCTAGTTTCTGGGCTGATGGGAGTCCTTTGCAGGCAATGAAATGAGCCTGCTTCGAAAAAAGATCAATCACAGTCCAAATCACAGTATTTCCTCTACTCTCAGGTAACTCAATTATAAAATCCATAGCAATTTCTTCCCATGGCTGGGAAGGGTCCGCAACCAGTTGTAATAGTCCAGGGGGATTTCCCGGAAACCTCTTCATGGTGGCACACACCACACAGCTTTTGACGTAGTTCTCTACATCCCGTTTCAAACCTGGCCACCAAAATTGCCGGCGAACCAAATGCACCATTTTTAAATAGCCGAAGTGTCCAGCTTGTTTCACATCATGGCCGTGCTGGAGAGCATTGAGGCAGAGGGTTTCGGGCAAATACAACTTCCCCCCTTTGTAAGCTAATCCGTCCCTACACGTCAGGGTGGCTTGATTGTCCTTGAACCATCAATCATTGAGGAGTTCCTGTTTTAGTTTTCTTGTCCCAGGATCATCGGGGTTTGGGACTCTTGAAGATAGGGCTTTTGGCAGCATTAGTTGAGATGCAACTTGCGGTGTAGGTATGATTGATTCATTAATCTCTTCACGCTGACTCTTGTATTGAGGCAATCTGGATAGAGCATCAGCTAAAAAGTTTCTCCCTCCCGGTATGTACTTCAGAGTGAAGTTAAACCGGTTAAAATACTGTGCCCACTGTACTTGTTTCAGGGAAAGCTTGCGAGGGGTTTTCAGTGCCTCTAAGTTTTTGTGATCAATCCATACTTCGAAAGGCACCTTGCTACCTTCTAGGTAGTGTCACTAGTTTAACAGAGCCCAACGGATTGCAAAGGCTTTCTTCTCCCACCTTCTCTCACAGTCGGTGAACTTTTTTGAGGTGTAGGCACAGGGCTGCAGGACCCCCTCATGATTCTTTTGCAATAGTACAGCTCCAATGGCTACGTTGCTGGCATCGGCTTGAATAACAAAAGGCTTCCCTGGGCAGGAGTGCTTTAGGACCGGCTTGACCGCAAATAGTCTTTTCAGATTCTCAAAAGCAGTTTGACAATTCATAGTCCATGTTAGCGGCTGACCCAGTCACGGCTTTCCCCCATCCTTGCCGGTCTTTAACAAATCCGTGAGAGGTAAAGCAATTTTGACAAATGAGGGGATGAATTGACAGGCCTTGGGAGTTTGGCCCCCACTAATAGTTCAATGGTGCAGTCATTTGGCCGATAAGGTGGCAGGATGTCACACTCTTTCTCACTAAACACCTCCGCTAAATCCCAATACTCGTTGGGAATGAGTGGTTCGCCCGGCCGGTGAATGGCAGCTATCTTTGCTGATTTGATAAATGGCTTAGGCCCTCTAGTAACGTCGGCAGATTCATGAAGGGGCTTGGGCCCTATGGGCAATCTCACAATCCTCATCCCCTTTTCCCACCAGATAAAAGGTTTCCACTTGTCTAACCAGGCTAGACTTAAAATCATAGCCTCAGTCATCCTTGGGGCCACCATGAAATGGATGAACTCCCAATATTCACCTATTTCTAAGCATATAGGTTGGACTTCCGGTTTGGCCTGAGGACGGGACGGATGGAAGAAGCTGGAGCTCCAGCTTTCCAGTCCGGTTTTGCTTTGCCCAGTGTCCCTTAAAGGGTGGAAAGTTGCCCCGGAGGGGGCAACGAAGAAAGAAGGACACTCCAGGAGCTTGGATCTGGTGGCGACCAATCTGAGCAAACTGAAGAACTCCTCTAAAGGGGCAGAAGAAAGGCTGCCGGGAGAGCCGAGGCAGCCCAAGTCATCTCCAGCCGGAAGGGAAGCTCCACAAAACAGCTGATCTTCAACAACGAGCTGAGTCTGGGTGAGCTGAAGTCTTTTCCTTCTCCTTGAGGATTTAAAATGTTGAAACCCTGAAGGGGAGAAGCTGAAAGAGTAAAGACCCCCAGAAAGACTAACTCAAAAGCGGCGAGTAATTATAACAAGGGGAAGTGTTTTAAGAGTATCGGAGAGCGATAAATAAGCCGAGGAGGACATCTAGTGGCGAAAAAAGAAACGACAGTACCAAGAAAAGGGGGGGGGAGGAAAAAGTGTTTTTACTGTAAATGACCTTGACAGATACTTGTGAACAATATAGTGCCTTGGTTTGAGACTATAAACAAAAAGACTGTTTACAGATACATTTGTTGACGCTGGCTAAAACTAAACAGACGCTATCTGGAGAAAGAGAACATTTTAAATTCAAGACGTGACTGGAGGAGGTGGATTTGCCTTATAACAGCTGGCTCCTGTTTATACTTTGGATATTGGTCTAAGACTGTGAGCCAAAAAATGAGTACATCAAATATTACCAGACTTGCAAAGAAAACCTCTTCTGCACCCTCTGTGGGACAATCTAGTCCAACAACTCTGGGATCTGTTGGGACATTGTTGCAAGTGAGAAAGCAAGCACTGCTCAAGATGAAATGCAGGCCTCATTAAAACTGATTCAAGAGATGATGCAAAAAAAGTCAGGAAGTAACACAGAAAAATCATGAAGAGACACAAAGTAAACTGGAGAAAGTAAGTGAAGAAATTCTGGACATAAAGGCGCAATTTGAAGTCCAAAATCAAAAGATTATTAAAAATGAACAGAAAATCCAGGAAATGGAAAACAAAACTGAAGACATCGATAAAAAGGTGGAAATGTTATTGCAAAAAAATGAAGAATTAGAACAAGCAAATCAAGAGCTAGAGTGGGGAATGGCAATGGTGGAAATGGGTAAAGCGGAACACTATTTGAGATTCCAAAATATTCCTGAGGATAGAGAAGAAAACATAGCAACTGTGATCATTGAGCTGTTGGCGGTGGCCCTAAATGCAGATAGAGCAGAATGCAAAATGAGATCGATGAAATATTTCACATGAATTCGAGCTATGCAAGAAAAAATAGACTATCAAGAGAAGTACATGTAAGATTTATAAAGAAAACAACAAGAGATGAAGTACTGAGAAAAATGAGAGCGGAACCATTACAATATAAAAATAAAGAAATTGTGGTCCTAAAGCAGATACCCAAGAGAGTAAGAGATACTCGGAGACACTACCATTTCTTAACCACAAAGTTGATTGCCAAAGGCATACATTTCAGATGGCTAATGCCAGAAGGCATTCTAATAAACTGGAACAACACAAGATATCGATTGGATTCAATTTGGAAAGCAGAGGATTTCAAAGTAAGGAATAGAGCAACTTTGGATGAAGGAGTGTACCAACAAGGGGAGAAGCAAACGGGAGAGACAGCCCAAGGAGCAACTGCACAAGCAGAACAACAGAAGGAGAAAGATGAACAAGAGGGTGAAGGGGAAAGAATTGCCAGAGAACAAAGGATTACAAGATCAACTAGACCTAAATATAAATAATGGAAATGTAAATGGAGAAAGAAAATGGATTTTTTTTGGTAAATGTAAATGGACTAAACTCCCCATCAAAAAGAAATAAAATCTTTAGGAAACTTCAGAAATTGAAAATAGATATCATTTGTTTGCAAGAGACACAGATAAAAAAACAACATCATAAACTATTAGGACACTCAAAAATTGGGAAGCTTTATTACACATCAGCACAACAGAAAAAAAGAGGGGTTGCAGTATATGTTAAAGAGACAATAGATTCTAAATTAGTGTACTCAGATGAAGAAGGAAGAATTGTAATGGTTGAAATATATCTACATCAAAAACAAACATTGTTAGTGGCAATCTACGCTCCAAATAACAATCAAGAAGAATTTTATCAAAGCCTACACAGGAAACTAATAGAAATGGATTACCAAAATATTTGTTTAATAGGGGACTTCAATGCGATAGTAGACGGAACAATGGATTACAAAAGCAACAAAACAGGAAAATCCGCAAGAAGAAGATTACCTAAGACATTTTTGACATGGCAGAGGAAATTGGAATACAAGATGCCTGGAGAGAAATTAATCCACAAAACCTACAATATACTTTTTATTCAAATAACCACAAATCCTGGTCAAGAATTGATATGATTTGGATGACATTTGAATTGAGGATGGATATACAGGGAATTGAGATAGAAATAGGTACATGGGCAGACCATAATCCTCTAAAAGTGATATGGAAAGGAATACAAAAAAAACCAAGATGGATTTTAAACCAATCTATACTAAAAGAAAAAGAATTTATAGAGTCAGCGAAAAAAGAAATGGAATTCTTCTTCAAAGAAAACAAAGAAGAAGACACATCATTACAAAACTTATAGGACACAGCCAAAGCGTACTTCAGAGGCATAGTATAACGTATACGGCAAAGAAAAATAAACAGAGAAGACAGCAATATCTACTACTAAAAACAAAATTTGGAAAGCTAGAAACAGAACTACAAAAAAACCCACAGAAAAAGACTTTGAAAAGAGAAATGGAAATAATAAAACACAAACTAAATCTGTTGGACTCAGAAAAACTGGCAGAACAGATAAAGAGAGCAAAACAAAACTTTTTTGAAAATGCTAATAAACCAGGAAGATGGTTAGCGTATAAACTCAAAAAACAGAAAGAGAAGAAACTAATACATAACTTAGTAGATGGAAAAGGTTGTCTACAATTCAAAAATGAAGAAATAAAAAAGATAATTAAGGAATACTATAGGGAATTGTATGATAAAGAGGAGATTTCAACAGAGAGAACTGTTCAATACCTAGAAGAAAGTAAACTTCCAAAAATTCCAGAGGCATTTAAAACTATGTTAGAAGAAAGGATTACAATGATGGAGATATCAGAGGCTATAAAACGACAAAAAAATGGGAAAACACCGGGCCAAGATGGGCTTCCGGCAGAGCTCTATAAAAATTTACAAGACATATTAAGCGAACCGCTGAAAGATGTTTTTAATGGACTCTTATTAGAGGCTAAGCTTCCAAATACATGGAAAGAAGCAAATATTACTTTAATACCAAGACTCAGATTTGACGTATATTAAGAATTGTAGACCGATTTCATTACTTAATGTGGATTATAAAATTTTTACTTCAATAATGGCAGAGAGACTGAAAAAATACTTAGTTGAATTCATACATCCAGACCAAAACGGCTTTTTACCAAAGAGACAAATCAAAAACAACTTAAGAGTGATAATGGACGTATTAGAATATTATGAACTACACCCAGGGAAACAATTAGCATTAGTATTTTTAAACGCCCAAAAGGCATTTGACAACATTTCCTGGCAATTTATGATTCAGCAACTACAAATAATGGACTTTGGAAAGAACTTTACAAATATGATAAAAACAATATATAGCAATCAGACAGCAAAAGTGATTGTGAATGGAGACTGTACTGAATGCTTTGAGATAAGAAAAGGCACGAGGCAAGGATGTCCACTATCCCCACTACTATTTATTTTTACTTTGGAAGTTTTAAACAGAAGGATTAGACAAGACACAGAAAATAAAGGACTTAAGATAAAAGACGAAACATATAAGTTACAAGCATTTGCTGATGATCTAGTATTTATTCTAGAAGAACCTTTAGAGATGATTCCTAAGCTATGTGGAAAGATAGAACAGTATGGAGAAATGGCGGGATTAAAAATAAAGAAAGAAAAAACTAAGGTAATAGTTAAGAATCTCACAGATAAACAGAAAAAGCAAATGCTAGAGAAAACAGAGGTACAGATAGGAAAAAAAGTTAAATAGGTATATATTTTTCGTCCAAATGTTCGTCAATAAAAGAAGATAACTATACAAAATTATTGAAACAAATAAAGCTGGACTTGGAAAGATGGAAGAATCTGCAATTGTCAATATTACGAAGAATTGCTACATGAATGTACTGCCGAAGATTTTATTTTTATTTCAAACAATTCCGATAAAACTTGAGAAATTTTTTTTGAAGATTTAAACTCATTAATTTTAAACTTTGTTTGGCAGGGGAAGAAAGCTAGAATCAAGATGAAAACATTACAAGATGCTAAAGAAAATGGAGGATTTGGGTTGCCGGAATGGGCGTTGTATTATCAAGCATCTATTTTAACATGGGTGAAAGAATGGATAATGCTTAGAAATAAAAGATTGTTATATTTAGAGGGGCATGATTTACAATTGGGATGGCACGCTTTCCTACGGTATGGAAAAAACAGAGCTCATAAGTATTTCCAAAATCACTATATAAGAAATGCCTTGTTAATAGTATGGGAAAAAATTAAAGCTAAAATATATTTAAAAATTCCAGGGTGGCTAGCAATGATGGAGGCATTTGTACATCCGAACTTGGTAGATTTTGAAAAAATATGGGCATATAGAGATATTCTAAATATTGATGGGAATTTAAAATCTAAGCAAGAACTGGAAAATCAGGGGATCAGCCTGTCATGGTGTGCACATTTACAGATGCAAAATAGATATGAAAAAGACGTGAAAATGTATGGATTCTATAAAGATTAAACTGTATTTGATAAGATTTTGTTAACCTCAGATGAGAAATTAATTAAGAAAATGTATATTTTTTTGTTAATTTTGGAAATGGAAAGTGAACAAGTTAAAGAAACAAGGATAAGATGGGTGAAAAACTTTGGCTACAATATAGAACTAGAAAAGTGGCAAAAGCTATGGGAGAAAAAATATAAATTAACAATGTCAACTTCATATAAAGAAAACTTATATAAAATGTTTTATAGATGGCACTTGCCACCAGCAAGATTAGCAAAAATGTTTAAAAATATGTCAGATAGATGCTGGAAATGTAAGCACAACTCAAGCACGTACTATCACATCTGGTGGACATGTGGTAAAGCAAAGGCTTATTGGAAAACCCTAACATGCATGGTTAGAAAAAATATTAGGTGAACTCGTTGATTTTAAACCTGAACTTTTCTTACTATGCATAATGCCTGAAAAGATTAATAAGCAAAGTCTATATTTGATTTTACATGTCACTACAGCAGCGAGAATAATCTTTGCACAATATTGGAAGAATGAAGGACTACCATCAGAGGAAGAAATAATCAGAAAAATATTGGAATGCACAGAGATGGACAGATTAACTATGAGATTGAAAGATAAAGAAGACACAGATTACTACCAAACTTGGGACTTATTTTATTGTTGGTTAGAGGAAAGAATGAAGGATTAGGAATTGAGTATGTATTAGCTAGCTGACCCCAGACAGCTCGTTGGTTGAAAAATTAACATATGTATGTAAAAGAAAATCAATAAAATCTTTATATATAAAAAAAGCATATAGGTTCCATCATATGGGTGACTAAAGTCCCTCCCATTAAGGAGCCATCTGCCTGTTCGAACCTCATGGGCCTGGAGAGCAATCTTGCTCATATACCCATCTTGAGGGCAATTGGGAAACTGATAATGCACCGGGAACATCCTGAGTCCACTAGTACTTTCAGATCCATTTGTACCCCTATCTTAGGTACTATGAGCTTAGCAGCGAGAGAAAAAGGTGGAATGGGTCGACTCACCATCGGGTCATTCTCCCCTTCATCGTCGCTGTCATAGGAGGGCAGAGTAGGTCCGGCTTGGGCCTCGGCACTCTCCTGTGTGGGTGACGTGACCTGGGTAATGGGTTCTTGTGTGATTCAGCTTGATTTTTCTTTTGCCGGCTGTTGGGCTGGTTTCTTCCTCACTGGTGGCCCTGATCTACCTCCCTGTTGGAGGTACAGGATCAGACAATTTGCCTCTTGGTGCCCCTGTTGTCCAAACCTGAAGCATGTGATTGGTGGACCGGCAGGTGGCTTAGGGGTTTTCGCGGCTGTGATGGCTGGGGGATTTCATGGAGTCGGCCACCTGATCTGCTCTGGTTTCGGCCCGGGTTCTGGAAGGGGCGGTTTCTTGTAATGAGCAAGCTCAATGTCCAATCTCACTGCCGCCTGATACCACTCTTGCAGTTGACCACGGACAGCCCAGTAAACGCAGGGAAAGGTGATCATCTAGCCCCTCCTTGAAGTGATGCACTAGGGATTGCTCAGGCCACCTTTCAATCCAACCTGCTATCTTGCAAAACTCTCGTATGTATTCCAATGCAGGTCTACCATCTTGCTTTATTTTGTGAATCTGCTTGTAAGGACCCACTTCAATCCACATTTTAAGAAAGCAGAACTCTTGGAAACGGTCTCTTTCAACAGGAACTTTTATTAAAAGAAACTGATAGCAGACATGATAGACAGGATCTGAGGGATTCCCTTACAATTTGATGTTTTAAATTGTCCCTAAGCAGCCCCCCACCCCGCAGTTCTTCCGGGTGATTCAAACTGGCAGATTTCTAGGTGTTAACTCCAGGAGAGATAACATCCATCTGGCTCCGTTGGCACGATCATTCAACATCTCCTCACACAGATCCCAGATGCTGCATCTTTCCCCCCCCCCTTCCTCTCGCTGGCCGGTAAAGAGAAGTTCAGAGGGGCATAGGATGAAAGGCAAAGGGCTACATTGTTATGGTTAGCAGATCTGAAGCGAATCAACAAAAGGTTACTTTGTAGTGAATAGAGGAAGTGAAAGTAATAAAATCCCCATGCATACTCCCCTCCCCCTTGGTAGTATGACAGGATCCAGGAGAGAGTAAAATTGGTTTTATATCAGAGAAGATAGATAGAAATGAAATATAACTGGATCCTGACATCCTGTCCCCCTTAAAAATAAGAGAGATCCACCTGTAAAGAAAACAAAACAGGTATAAAAGTTAGTCTGGCTTGTTAGGATACTCTGTATGAAACTTCTTTAACAGCTTCGGGGCTCTGACATGATGTTTATGGACCCACTCTGTCAATGTTCCGACTAATGGAACACTTCAAAAGAACTTCCAGGCATTGTTTATTCTGAAAAGTTTTTAATCATGTACACAGTGTCGGCACATATTGAATGGATGCCAAAATCTGAATTTCTCTTGCTTGCGTCTGACTTTTCTTGCTAAACGCCTCCCCTATTTTGCAATCATAAGTCACATCTTCCAATTAGTCTGGAGAGCAAAGATTCACTTCCGTTCCTTATCCCGCGCTTTCCTTATAAATCTCCTCCCTTTCTATGTCATCTGAATTAACTCTAAAAATACCAGACAGTTCTGCATATCTTGTCAAAGCAATAATATCCCATATTAGCAGCGTTGACATTCGGCCCCCCTTACAAAAAGGACAGATCCTGTAATGTAAACAAAAGCATATGTTAATGACTAGTTTTCGGTTTGTTGGGGTGTTTCGCATGAAACCTTTTGACGAGCCTGTCAGCTTTCACCTCACTGGATTTCACCCAGGTGGCTTCAGACAACGGGTATCCCTTCCATTGTACTAGGTACTGCAATTTCCCTTTAAAAATTCTAGAGTCAAGAATACGTTTCACTTCATAATGGGTCTGTCCCGCAATTATGAGGGACCCGGGTGCCTTCTTAGGGGGAGGTCTTAAAGTGGAGCCCCGATAAGGTTTCAACAAGCTGCAGTGGAATACAGGGTGAATTCTACCTAAATGTCTAGGGAGTTTCAGTTTTACGGTGACCAGATTGATGATCTTCACGATAGGAAAAGGCCCCAAGAATTTCGGTCCTAACTTTTTACTGGGTAATTTGAGGCGTAAATACTTAGTCGACAGATAAACCTTTCCCCCAACTTGGAATGTTCTTTGGGGAGCCCTCTTTTTATCAGCCTGTTTTTTATAGGTTTCAAAACTCTTTTTTAAAAGCAGTTTTTGTGTTTCTCCAAACTTCTTCCCATTCCCTCACCCATTGGTCAAGTGTCTGGGAAGCGGTTGGCACCTGAGGATATTCAGGTATTGGACCGAACTCTTTTCCTGTGGCTACTCTGAAAGGTGTGTAGCCGGTGCTGCTGTGCACAGAATTATTGTACGCCACCTCTGCAAAAGGGAGGAGGTCAGTCCAGTTTGTTTGTTGGTAGGAAACGTAGCATCTGAGATATTGCTCCACCATTTTGTTAGCGGATTCTGCAGCCCCATTGGTGGCCGGATGAAAAGCAGATGATAATCCTTGAGACGATCCAATTAATTTAAGGAAACTCCTCCAAAACTTCGCTGTGAACTGCACCCCCCTGTCCGAAATTATTTGCTTAGGGGCGCTATGCAGCCGGTAGATATGTTTCAGGAACAATTTAGTCAGTCGTTGGGCAGATGGGAATCCTTTGCAGGTGATGAAATGAGCCTGCTTCGAAAACAGGTCTATCACAGTCCAGATGACAGTATTTCCTCTGCTTTCAGGTAGGTCTACGATAAAGTCCATAGCTATTTCTTCCCAGGGTTGAGAAGGGTCTGCCACCGACTGCAGTAACCCAGGGGTTTTCCCTGGGATTCTTTTCATTGTGGCACATACGGTACAACTCTTTACATAGTTTTCCACATCCCGTTTCAGCCCCGGCCACCAAAATTGCCGGCGGGTGAGATGTAGAGTTTTAGATATCCAAAGTGTCCAGCCTGTTTTACATCGTGGCTGTGTTTGAGAGCATTAAGACAGAGGGCTTCAGGCTTGTAAGCCAAACCATCCCTGCATGTCAGGGAGGTTTGATTATTTTTGAACCATTGATCGGTGAGGAGCTCTCGTTTTATTTTCTTTACCCCAGGGTCATCAGGATTTGGGACCCTGGGAGGCGTGAGCTGAGCGGCAGTTTGTGGATTGGAGATAATTGTTTCATTAACCTCTTCGCGTTCACTTTTGTACTGGGGCAATCTCGATAGTGCATCAGCTAGGAAGTTTTTCCTTCCTGGTATGTACTTTAGAGTGAAGTTGAAATGGTTAAAGTACTGTGCCCACCGTACTTGCTTTGGGGACAATTGGCAGGGAGTTTTCAGTGCCTCTAGGTTTTTGTGATCTGTCCATACTTCAAATGGCACCTTGCTCCCTTCTAAATAGTGTCGCCAGTTTAACAGCCCCCATCTAATTGCGAAGGCCTCCTTCTCCCAAATTGCCTATCTCCGTTCGCTTTCAGTAAATTTTTAGAGGTGTAGGCGCAGGGTTGCAGGACTCCTCTGCAGTAATACAGCTCCGACTGCCACATCGCTGGCGTCAGCTTGGATTACAAAGGGTTCCCCTGGGCAGGGGTGCTTTAGGACTGGTTCAGCAGCAAATAGTCTTTTTAAATTCTCAAAAGCTGTTTGACAGCTCATAGTCCATGTAAGTGGCTGGCCCGGTCGTGGTTTTCCTCCTCCTTTGCCTGTTTTGAGTAGTTCTGCAAGGGGTAGGGCAATCTCGGCAAAGGAGGGGATGAATTGACGATAGAAGTTGGCAAAACCTAGAAAGCTCTGGAGCTGTTTGCGAGTCTTTGGGGGCTGCCACTCGATTATAGCTTTCACCTTGGCTGGATCCATTTCAATGCCCTTGTTGGAGATTCTGTAGCCAAGATAATCAGGTCTGGTGGAATTCACATTTCGACAATTTGGCATAAAGCTTGGCATTTAATAATTTCTTTAACACTTCTCTCACCAGTTTTATGTAATCAGTCATATTCGTGCTGTATATCAGGATGTCATCAAGATACACCAGAACCCCTTTGTACAAGTGATCATGTAGGACCTCATTAATCAACTGCATGAATACGGCTGGGGCCCTCTGTAGTCCAAATGGCATGACTGTTATGGTTCCAAAAGAAGATTGCATTTAATGAGAAACATGAGGCCTTACCTCTGAGAATCCATTTATTGCAAAAATAACCTTGGCACTTACATGAATGGATGCCAGAAACTGAATTTCTCTGGCTTGCCGTCTTTCTTTACTTGCTACAACCCTCCCTTATTTTACAGTCATGAATTACATCTTCAATTAGGCTGGAGGCCAAAGATTTACTTCTGTTTCTTTCCCGGGCTTTCCCCCTTCCGTTTCTGCCTTCTGAATTAACTCTAAAAATACCAGACAGTTCTACATATCTTGTCAAAGCAATAATATCCTATATTAACAGCGTTGACATCCGGGCCCCCTTACAGAAAGGACAGATCCTGTAATGTAAGCAAAAGCATATATTAATGATTAGTTTTTGGTTTGTTGGGGTGTTTTGTATGAAACCTTTTAACGAGTCTGTCAGCTTTCACCTCACTGGATTTCACCCAAGTAGCTTCAGACAACGGGTATCCCTTCCATTGTACTAGGTACTGCAATTTCCCTTTAAAAATTCTAGAATCAAGAACACGTTTCACTTCATAATGGGTCTGTCCCGCAACTACGAGGGGCCCAGGTGCTTTCTTCAGGGGAGGTCTTAAAGTGGAACCCCGATAAGGTTTTAACAAGCTACTATGGAAGACAGGGTGGATTTTACCCAAAAGCCTAGGGAGTTTCAGTTTTACTGTGACCGGATTGATGACCTTTACAATGGGAAAAGGCCCTAAGAATTTCGGTCCTAACTTCTTACTGGGGAATTTGAGGCGCAAATATTTGGTCGACAGATAAACCTCTTCCCCAACTTGGAACATTCTTTGGGGATCTCTCTTTTTATCAGCTTGTTTTTTATAGGTTTCAAAAGTCTTTTTTAAAGCAGTTTTTGTGTTTCTCCAAATTTCTTCCCATCCCCTCACCCATTGGTCAAGTGTCTGGGAAGCTGTTGGCATCTGGGGGTATTCAGGTATTGGACCGAACTCTTTGCCTGTGTCTACTCTAAAAGGTGTGTAGCCGGTGCTGCTGTGCACAGAATTATTGTACGCCACCTCTGCAAAAGGGAGGAGGTCAGTCCAGTTCGTCTGTTGATAGGACACGTAGCATCTGAGATATTGCTCCACCATTTTGTTAGCTGCTTCTGCAGCTCTATTGGTGGCCGGATGAAAAGCAGATGATAAGCCTTGAGATGATCCAATTAATTTAAGAAAACTCCTCCAAAACTTTGCTGTGAACTGCACCCCCCTGTCTGAGATTATTCGCTTAGGGGCGCCGTGCAGTCGGTAGATATGTTTCAGGAACAATTTAGTCAGTCATTGAGTGGATGGGAGTCCTTTGCAGGCAATGAAATGAGCCTGCTTCGAAAACAGGTCTATTACAGTCAAGATGACAGTATTTCCTCTACTTTCAGGTAGGTCTACGATAAAGTCCATAGCTATTTCTTCCCAGGGTTGGGAAGGGTCTGCCACCGGTTGCAGTAATCCAGGGGTTTTCCCCGATATTCTTTTCATTTTGGTACATACAGTACAACTCTTCACATAGTTTTCCACATCTCGTTTCAGTCCTGGCCACCAAAATTGCCGGCGGGTGAGATGTAGTGTTTTTAGATATCCAAAGTGTCCAGCCTGCTTTACATCATGGCTGTGTTTGAGAGCATTGAGACGGAGGGATTCGGGCAAATAAAGGTTCCCCCTTTGTAAGCCAAACCATCCCTGCATGTCAAGGAGGTTTGATTATCTTTGAACCATTGATCGGTGAGGAGCTCTCATTTTATTTTCATTGCTCCAGGGTCATCCGGATTTGGGACCCTGCGAGGCGTGATTTGTGCAACAGGTTGTGGATTGGAGATAATCGCCTCGTTGACTTCTTCACGTTTGCTTTTGTATTGGGGCAATCTCGATAGCGCATCAGCTAGGAAGTTTTTTTCCCCTGGTATGTACTTTAGAATAAAGTTGAAGGGCTCCCCTATACAGGGGTGCTTTAGGACTGGTTCGGCAGCAAATAGTCTTTTTAAATTCTCAAAAGCTTTTTGACAGTTCATAGTCCATGCTAGTGGTTGGCCCGGTCGCGGCTTCCCTCCTTTCCCCCCTGTTTTTAGTAAATCTGTAAGGGGTAGGGCAATTTTGGCAAAAGAGGGGATGAATTGATGGTAAAAGTTGGCAAAACCTAGAAAGCTCTGAAGTTGTTTGCGGATTTTGGGGGGCTGCCATTCGATTATAGTTTTCACCTTGGCTGGATCCATCTCAATGCCTTCTTTGGAGATTCTGTAGCCGAGGTAATCTAATTGGGTCTGGTGAAATTCACATTTTGACAATTTGGCATAAAGCTTGGCATTCAATAGTTTCTTTAACACTTCTCTCACCAGCTTTATGTGATCAGTCATATTCATGCTGTATATCAGAATATCGTCAAGGTACACCAGAACCCCTTTGTACAAGTGTTCATGTAGGACTTCATTAATCAACTGCATGAATATGGCTGGGGCCCCCTGTAGTCCGAATGGCATGACTTTGAATTGATAGCTCCCCATGGGGCAGTTGAAGGCAGTTTTCCACTCGTCTCCCTCCTTTATTCACACCTGGTAATATGCCTCTCTCAGTTCTAATTTAGTGAAGACACTTCCCTTAGCCAGATGGGTTAATAAGTCTTTTAGGAGGGGGAGGGGGTATTTGTTTTCCACACTCACAGCGTTGAGACCCTTATAGTCTACGCAGAGACGAAGAGACCCATCTTTTTTTTCTTTGAACAACACAGGGGCTCCCACGGTAGATTTGGCCCATTCAATGAATCCCCTCACTAGGTTTTTGTTCACATATCGCTGCATCTCCTCCATTACGAGGGGGGACATAGCGTACATTTTTGGTCGTGGGAGTTTGGCTCTTGGCACCAGTTTGATAGAGCAGTCATTGGGTCTGTGAGGGGGCAGGGCATCGCATTCTTTTTCACTAAATGCCTCCATTAGGTTCTGTTGGCATTCGTTGGGGATGAGTGGTTCATCTGGTGGCGGTGAGGCAGCCATGTGCGCTCGCTCATTGGGTGGCCTAAAGTGTCCCGCAATGTCAGTTAAATCAGTGGGAGGCTCAGGCCCTATAGGTAGCCTCACAGTTCTCATTCCTTTCTCCCACCAGATAAATGGCTTCCATTTGTCCAACCAGGCTCATCCTAGGATCACAGCCTCAGTCATTTTTGGGGCCACCAGGAAGCGAATAAACTCCCAGTGCACACCTATTTCTAGGCATAAGGGCTCAGTTAATTGTGTGACTAAAGTCCTTCCCATCAGGGAGCCATCAGCTTGCTCGAACCTCACAGGTTTGGAGAGCTGTTTTGCCCGTATGCTCATTTTCATGGCAAATGGCAGGCTAACAATGCATCGGGTGCATCCGGAATCGATTAGCACGTTTAAGTCTATTTGTGCCCCCGACTTAGGGATTGTAAGCTTGGCGGGCAGTGAAAAAGACGGGACTTGTCGACTCACCATTGGGTCGTTCTCTCCTTCGTCGTCGCTGTCAAAGGAGGGTAGAGCAGGGGTGGGTTCACTCGGAGTCCCGGCATCCTCCTGCGTGGGATGTCTGATCTAGGCAACAGGTTCTTGTGTGACCCGGTTGGATTTTTCTCTCGTTAGCTGCTGGGCAGGTTTCCTTCTCGCCGCTGGTTCCGGTCTGCTTTGTAGTCGGGGGTAGGGGACTGGACAGTTTGCTGCTGGATGTCCCTCCTGTCCGCACTGGAAACACTTAATTGATGGGCCTGCAGGTGGCTTGGGTCTCTCAGTCATCGCAGTAGTTGGAGGGTTTCATGGGGGTGATTGTTGTTCGGGTTGCTCTGGCTGCTGTTCGGATTCAGGTGGGGGAGGCTTCTTATAGTGGGTGAGCTGAACGTCTAGCTTCACCACTGCCTGGTACCACTCTTGCAGCTGATCAGGTACTGCTCGATAGAAGCAGGCTTGAGAGAGGTGATCGTCTAATCCCTCAATGAAGTGATGGATTAGGGATTGCTCTGGCCACCCCTCTATTCGACCTGCTATCTTGTGAAACTCTCGCACATACTCCAGGGCAGGCCTGCCGGCTTGTTTTATTTTGTGGATTTGTTCTCTTGCTCTGAGGGCAAGGGATGGGTCCTCAAATCTTTCTCTCAGGCCCAGGAGGAAGAGGTGGGGGTCCTCCAGTTCTGGGGCTTGCTCATTATATAAATTGTTCAGCCATTCGGATGCTTCTCCCTCTAGGCTGGACGCAATCACATCGACCATGGCCCCTGGGTCCGGGTAGAGATAGGCCCAGCCATTCAAGTGAGAGCGTACTTGGTTGAGGAAAAAAATCAGCTTCTCTGGGTCCCCATCGAAGGTTGCTCTGAAAGGTGGAGCAATCATAAGCTGTTGGGGCCCCCACTGTGGCTGTTGCTGCTGGCCCCATCCTGGCTGCTGGTTTATGCCCAGGGGATGCACGTTTAGGGGCTGGGGCCAATCTCCTTGCTGTGGTCATTCTCCCACCAGCTGCTGATCTCCTGGCTCCTGCACCACTCCAAGCTGTTGCAAGGCCTCTATTAGCTGTGGCAAGCTCAGAGGATTTATAGGTTGTTGGGGCCCCCACTGTGGCTGTTGCTGCTGGCCCCATCCTGGCTGCTAAGAATGCCACACTCCTCATTGTTGCAGAGGCCTCAGACTGGGATTCCCTCTCTCTTCAGGGTTTTGAATTATTTCCAATAACTCCCCCAGGCCTTGAGTGACAGTTTGTTCATTGTCTTTCCACCAATTTGCATTTGTCTGCCAAAATTCATCTTCCCACAGCATGCTGTCTGTTACTTCCCCCTCTGGGGTATCAGCAGCTGCTGGGTTCTATTCAGCAAACTCCCGTTTATCATGATAGATTTTCCTCCTCCTGAAACTCTGTCAGACTCACTCAAGCCTAGGAGGAAGAGGTGGGGGTAATGCACCCCCAGTTGTTTGAAAAGGATTTAGATTTTGGCATGATGTCAATATTCCGACTAATGGAACACTTCAAAAGAACTTCCAGGCATTGTCTATTCTGAAAAGTCTTTCATCATGTACACAGTGTCGGCACATATTGAATGGATGCCAAAATCTGAATTTCTCTTGCTTGCGTCTGACTTTTCTTGCTAAACGCCTCCCCTATTTTGCAGTCATAAGTCACATCTTCCAATTAGTCTGGAGGGCAAAGATTCACTTCCGTTCCTTATTCCGCGCTTTCCTTATAAATCTCCTCCCTTTCTATGTCATCTGAATTAACTCTAAAAATACCAGACAGTTCTGCATATCTTGTCAAAGCAATAATATCCCATATTAGCAGTGTTGACACACTCGTTTTGTGAGGAGGGGAGGTGTTTCCATGCTACTAGGTATTGAGTTGTCCCATGATATCTCCTAGAGTCTAGGATTTCCTTTATTTTGAAGTGTTGTTCTCCTTCCACCATGATTGGAGGTGGGGGGGGATTTTTGGCCATAAGGGTGACTGTTATTCTCTTTTCAGCAAACTGCAGTGAAAAATTGAGATTTTGGGGGTAATTCTAATTCTACTGTTACTGGGTTTATGATTCTTTTAATTGGAAAAAGTCCTATATATTTTGGTCCAAGATTTTTACAGGGTTGTAGGGATTTTCGGTATTTTGTAGAGAAATATACCATTTCTCCTATAATGAATGGTGTGGGTTCAACTATTTTTTTATCTGCTTGTGCTTTGTATGCTTCCCTAGCTTCGTCTAGGGCTTTTCAAACTATTGGCCAGGTGTTTTGTAATTGTTCTATCCATTCTTTCAGTGATGGGATTGCCGGTTCATTTGGGATTAGTTCTGGCATGGGGTTGAAACTTTGACCGGTAGCTATTTGAAAAGCAGTGTAACCTGTGCTGGAGTGGACTGCATTATTGTAGGCAACTTCTGCAAAAGGAAGTAGGTCCGTCCAATTCGACTGCTGGAAATCAATAAAGCATCTTAAATATTGCTCAAGTACTGAGTTAGATTTCTCTGATTGACCGTTCCCTTGAGGATGATGACTAGATGCCCTGCTGATTGTAAGGACCCACCTCAATTTACATCTTAAGAAGACAGAACTCTTGGAATGTTTCTTCCAACAGGAATCTTTATTAAGAAAAACTGACTGAAGGCATGGTAGACAGGATCTGAGGGACCCCCCCCCCTTACCATTCAATGTTTTAAAGTGTTCCCAGGCAGCCCCACTCCACATTCCTTCTGGTCAATTCAAATTGGCAGATGGTTGGGTGTTAAATCCATCGGATCCCAAGCGTTGCAATCTTCCCCCCCTTTTTCCTTGCTGCCGGTAAAAGGAGGCTTCATAGGGAGTGAGATCAAAGGCTGATGGCCACATTGTTATGGTTAGTACTCTCGAATAATATGCATAAGTAGATAAAAAAAAGGTTCAATAAAAGAAATTTTCCGGGAACCAGAGTACCCAAAAGTAAATATAAAAAATAATCAAAATAGATTAGTTATAGTTTCAAGGCTTATAGTCCCACATGCACAAACGCTGCTTCATAAAATTGGGGAAATAGTTCAGAGGCTTTCACAGGAGAATAATTAGGGTAGAGGAAAGGAAAGGTCTCACCTAGATCTTCCACGGTGGTTCTTTGACGCTTAGATGTTGTTTGACTTGTGGTTGGTGCAGCTAAATGATCAGCCATGTTAATGGCCGATCTTTTCCCCGTCGGCCCAGAAGAGCTGTCTCGGACCGTGGAAAGCACTGCCACGCCCGCTGCAGTCAACGAGAGTCCTCTCCAGCGGTAGTCGCCCCTCCAGGGCGACTTTCGATTCTGTCCAGGGTCTACTGGCGGAGGGAAACCGGCCGGCGAAGAAAGAAGACTCTTCGCAAGACCGCCAGCGCCACGACCCAGAACCGGAAGTCTGCTCGCGTGCTGTTATATTGGGGCATGCGAGATAGTGCATCTGCCGGGAAGTTCTTTCCCCCCGGCAAGTGCTTGAGCGTAAAGTTGAATTGGTGAAAATGTTGGGACCAGTGGGCTTGCTTAGGGTTGAGCTTCCTGGGTGTTTTCCAGGCTTCCAGGTTTTTGTGGTCTGTCCACACCTGAAAAGGGATCTTATTCCCTTCCAGGAATTGGCGCCACGTAAGTAATGACAAACGTATCCCGTATGCCTCTTTGTCCCACACAGGCCAGCGCTGTTCCGTTTTGGTGAGTTTCTTGGACGTATACACGCAGGTTTGCAATACCCCTTCATTGTTTTCTTGTAATAGTACAGCCCCCACTGCCACATCACTTGCATCCGTCTGTATTACGAAGGGCTTATCTATGTCTGGATGCCTCAGTACTGGTTTGGCAGAAAAGAGTCTCTTTAATCTCTCAAATGCCGCTTGGCATTCCATTGTCCATTTTAGTGGCTGGCTAGGTTTCACTGAGGATTCTCTCTTCATTTTTAGTAAGTTCGTGAGGGGCAGGGCTATCTGGGCAAATGAGGGAATGAATTGGCGGTAAATGTTTGCGAAGCCCAGGAAACTTTGCAGCTGCTTTCTTATGCAAGGTGGTGCCCATTCTAATACTGCTGTGACCTTCTCTGGGTCCATTTCAATGCCCTGTGGGGATATGCGATAACCCAGGTAGTCTATTCTTTCCTGGTGGAATTTGCATTTCGATAATTTGGCATATAGGTGGGCAGTTCTCAGTTTCTTTAAAACTGCTCTGACTAGGTTGAGATGTTCCTCTTTGGATTCGGTGAAGATAAGGATGTCATCCAAATAAACCAGGACCCCCTTAAATAGGTGCTCCCTTAGTACCTCATTGATTAATTGCATAAATACTGCGGGACCCCCTTGTAATCCAAATGGCAAAACTTTGAATTGGTAGCATCCCATTGGGCAATTAAATGCGGTTTTCCATTCATCCCCTTCCTTAATTCTCATGTGGTAATACGCTTCCCTTAGATCTAGTTTAGTAAAAATTCTTCCTTTCAATAGATGTGGTAACATGTCCTTCATGAGGGTAAGGGGTATAGGTTGCTTTCACTGATTGTATTCAATAGGCGGTAGTCTACGCATAAGCGTAAAGAGCCGTCCTTCTCTCTAAAGAGAACCAGTGCGGCCACTTTAGGCTTGGCAGGTTCGATGAACCCCCTTTCTAGGTTTTTCTTTATGAATCTTTCCATTTCCTCCTTCTCCTTTGCGCTCATGGAGTATAGTCTGGGCTTCGGGAGTTTTGCCCCGGGCTTGAATTCTATGGCACAGTCCATGGGTCGGTGGGGGGGAGGAGCTCATCCGCCCTTTCCTCACTGAAAACTTCAGCAAGATCTCTGTATTCATCTGGTATTTCGGGCAGCCCCTTTTCTTCTCCCATGGATGCTTTTTCCGTTCTTAATTTTGGTACATCCCCTTGGGGTTTTAAGTCCGTAGGGTCCCCCTTCAGGAAATTGATTTCTGCCGTCCTCCAATTTACCCAGGGGTTCCATTTTTTTAACCATTCCAGCCCTAGGATCATCAGGCATTCCATGCCTGGAGTCACTATGAACGTTATGTCTTCCTCATGGTTTCCCAGGGATAGGTGGACTGGTAAAGTGGCTAGGGTAGGTGGTACCCCCCCCCCGCTATGGACCCATCTAACTGGCCAAATCACCCCATCTCCCCTTCAACACCTAATTTCTAAACAGAAGAAAAAGCATATTAAAAGCAAAGTAAAAATGGCTGCAATTTCCATCAGTTGTCAGGCAGGAACATCCAATGTTACAACATTGACAATACATTTCTCTAAGAGAAAAAGTCATTCCAAAGGAGACTAGCAGCAATCAATGTAACATCTGTACTTAAAATGCCATTTTATTTCTATCCATTTGGGATTACATCTTCTTTCACATTCTCATGAGGAGAAGCAGTTCTATTATCCTTTTTGAATAATTCCAGGGTCTCAGGAAGGGTCCAGTAGGTCAGAGTCTGGAGCTGAAGAGATCAAAACAGGCAAAATAGTAGTCATAACATCATGTACAAGGGAAAGGATATTGCTATGGATACTGCAACCACTGTAATGGCTTTCTGATCCCCTCTGAGGATGCTGCAGCTCCAGTAACTCCCATAGTTGTTAGCATGGGACTTACTATGTTTTCATCTCACCAGCAAATAAACAGCAATAGCATATACAGTAGTGGCCAAAATTGTGGAAACCTTTTGGGAAAAGTGTATTTTTGAGATTTGATGGCTAATAACACCACTTTGTTTTGGAGTAGTACCATAAAATTATATATCAATGGAAAGATAATCTAATCAAGAATGTAATGCAACAAAGTTTGTTCAATTATCTGTACTGCATTCTATGAAACATTATAGCGAAATAACCAGAAAAAGGAAGCACAACTTGCTTAGGTTGATATCAGGTAGTTTTCCTTCATCTGATTGTAGCCAATGAGCATGAGTGTTTAGAGAGCCAATCAGGTGTCATCTTGTTTTGGCAATGAGCCAATCAGATCACAGTAGGATTCAGTTATTGATGTCATGTATTGAAGCTGAGAGGAGGAATTTGTCAGTGTGTTATGTGATTGCTATCAAGTTGGTTGGGTTTTTTTGTGTTCTTTCGTTTAGTGAGCTTGTAAAACGTAATATAATTAAAGTAATGGTGCAAAGAGTTGACTGGTTGCCCAGAAAGCAATGTAAAATAGTATTATTAAGTGAAAAAGGCTACAGTTATAAAGAAATTAGAAGAAAAATTGGTGGAAACTTAACCAAAGGTGGCATTTCTACTGTACACTTTTCCCAAAAGGTTTCCACAATTTTGGCCACTACTGTAGTCTTAAATCATGGCAAATCATTCTACATTATAGGAGCCACGATATAAGAGGAATTAGTATTATGATCATAGCTATTCATAGAAACCTACTGTACAACATATGTTCAAGCACACTCGGCACGTTGTATGATAATAAACTATATCTACATGTATTCTTAATATGGCAATGCAGACAAAGGCAACATAAAACACACAGGGCCAGATTCTTATAGAAAAGCAAATGGAAATTGTATCTGCTAACCTAATGAGAGAACCAATTTGGTGTAATGGTTAAGATGATGGCCTGAAGTTCCAGTCTCACCTAGTGTAAGGACCCACCTCAACTTACATCTTAAGAAGACAGAACTCTTGGAACGTTTCTTCCAACAGGAATCTTTATTAAGAAAAACTGACTGAAGGCATGCTAGACAGGATCTGAGGGACCCCCCTGATCATTCAATGTTTTAAAGTGTTCCCAGGCAGCCCCACTCCACACTCCTTCCGGTCAATTCAAATTGGCAGATGGTTGGGTGTTAAATCCATCGGATCCCAAACGTTGCAATCTTCCCCCCCTTTTTCCTTGCTGCCGGTAAAAGGAGGCTTCATAGGGAGTGAGGTCAAAGGCTGATGGCCGCATTGTTATGGTTAGTACTCCAGAGAGGGAATCCACAGAGGATGTTACTTTGTAGTTGATAGGAGGAATGCCAGTCATAAACACCCGTGTTTACTCCCCCCTCCCTTTGTAGTATGACAGAATCCAGAAGAGAGTAAAAATTGGGTTTTCTCAAGAGTAGATAGCTAGAAATAAAATATAATTGGATTCTGACATCCGGCTCCCCTTAAAAATAAGAGAGGTCCACCTGTAGAGAAAACAAAACAGGTATAAAAGTTAGTCTGGCTTGTTAGGATACTCTGTATGAAACTTCTTTAAAAGCTTTGAGGCTCTGACATGACATGAGAGGCGGGGAGGTGCTTCCATGCTACTAGGTATTGAGTTTCGCCACGATATTTTCTAGAGTCCAGGATTTCCGTTATTTTGAAGTGTTGCTCTCTTTCTACCATGATTGGGGTTGGTGGGGGGGATTTTTGGCCGTAAGGGTCACTGTTGTTCTCTTTTCAGCAAACTGCAGTGGACAATTGGGTGTATTTGCCTAAGATTCTTGGGTAATTCTAATTCTACTGTTACTGGGTTTATGATTCTTTTAATTGGAAAAGGCCCTATATATTTTGGTCCACGTTTTTTACAGGGTTGTATGGATTTTAAGTATTTTGTAGACAAGTACACCATTTCTCCTATAATGAATGGTGTGGGCTCCACCCTTTTCTTATCTGCTTGTGCTTTATATGCTTGCCTAGCTTCCTCTAGGGCTTTTCTATCTATTGGCCAGGTGTTTTGTAATTGTTCCATCCATTCTTTCAGGGATGGGATTGCCGGTTCGTTTGGGGTTAGTTCTGGCATGGGGTTGAAACTTTGACCGGTAGCTATTTGAAAAGGAGTGTAACCTGTGCTGGAGTGGACTGCATTATTGTAGGCAACCTCTGCGAAAGGCAACAGGTCCGTTCAATCTGACTGCTGGAAATTAAGAAAACATCTTAAATATTGCTCACGTACTGAGTTACATTTTTCCGATTGACCATTTCCCTGAGGATGATGGCTAGATGTCAGTCCCTAGGTGGTCCCTAAAAGGGATAGAAATTCCTTCCAAAATGCAGACGTAAATTGCAGTCCCCTATCAGATATGATGCGTTGGGGTGCCCCATGCAATCTGTAAATGTTGCACAAAAAGTTTTGCTAAAGCTTTTGCGGTGGGGATCTTTTGGCAAGGAATAAAGTGAACCTGTTTGGAAAATAGGTGCGTGACCGTCCAAATGACAGTATTCCCATTGCTTTCTGGTAATTCCACTATGAAATCCATGGCTATTTCCTTCCAGGGGGCTGAGGGATTTGCCACTGTTTGTAACAGTCCGGGCGATTTCCCTTGCAACCTTTCTGCAGTTGCACACTTTGAGCAGCTGGCCACGTAACTTTCTATGTCTTTTTTCATGGATGGCCACCAAAATTGCCGTTTAATTAAGTGCAATGTTTTTACAAATCCAAAATACCCTGCTGATTTTGTGTCGTGGCAAAGCTGCATGAATGTGATCCTTTGGGTGGTCGGTATATATAACTTCTCCCCCACCCAAGGCAGTCCGTCTTTCATTGTGCACACGTGTTTATTTTTCTGGAACCATTCATCTGTTTCCAAACTTGAAATTCCGGTCTGGCTATCCAGCTGTGGTTTTAATTTAACTTGGGCTCTGGTAGTCACTGGTGCTGCCAGTTGTGATTCTCCCATGATCGGTTTAGAGTCAGTGGCTCGCATGCTGTTATATTGGGACATGCAAGATAATGCATGTGCCAGAAAGTTCTTTCCCCCCGGCAAATGCTTGAGCTTAAAATTGAATTGGTGAAAATGCTGGGACCAGGGGGCTTGCTTGGGGTTGAGCTTCCTGGGTGTTTTCAAGGCTTCCAAATTTTTGTGGTCTGTCCACACCTGGAAAGGGATTTTATTGCCTTCAAGGAATTGGCGCCATGTAAGTAATGACCAACGTATCCCATATGCCTCTTTCTCCCACACGGGCCAACGCTGTTCCGTTTCAGTGAGTTTCCTGGATGTATACGCACAGGGATGCAATATTCCTTCATCATTTTCTTGTAATAGTACAGCCCCCACTGCCACATCACTTGCATCCATCTGTATTACGAAGGGTTTGTCCATGTCTGGGTGCCTCAGTACTGGTTTGGCAGAAAAAAGCCTCTTTAATCTCTCAAATGCCGCTTGGCATTCATTGTCCATTTTAGTGGCTGGCTAGGTTTCACTGAGGATTCTCCCTTCGTTTTTAGTAAGTTCGTGAGGGGCAGGGCTATCTGGGCAAATGAGGGGATGAATTGGTGGTAAAAGTTTGCAAAACCCAGGAAACTTTGCAGTTGCTTTCTTGTGCGAGGTGGTGCCCATTCTAATACTGCTCTGAGCTTTTCTGGGTCCATTTCAATGCCCTGTGGGGATATGCGGTAACCTAGGTAGTCTATTATTTCCCGGTGAAATTCACATTTTGATAATTTGGCATATAGGTGGGCAGCTCGCAGTTTCTTTAAAAATGCTCTGACTAGGTTGACATGTTCCTCTTTTGATTCGGTGAAGATAAGGATGTCGTCTAAATAAACCAGGACCCCCTTAAATAGGTGCTCCCTTAGTACCTCATTGATTAATTGCATAAATACTGCGCCCCCCCCTCTTGTAATCCAAATGGCAAAACTTTGAATTTGTAGCACACCATTGGGCAGTTAAATGCGGTTTTCCATTCATCCCCTTCCTTAATTCTCACGCGGTAATACGCTTCCCTTAGATCTAGTTTAGTGAAAAAATTTCCTTTCGAGAGGTGTGATAACATGTCCTTCATGAGGGGTAGGGGGTATAGGTTGCTTTCACTGATTGCATTCAATAGGCGGTAGTCCACGCATAAGCGTAAACAGCCGTTCGCTGAAAACTTCAGCCAGATCTCTGTATTCCTCTGGTATTTCTGGTAGCCCCTTTTCTTCTCCCATGGATGCTATTTCCGTTTTTAATTTTGGTAGATCCCCTTGGGGTTTTAAGTCCGTAGGGTCCTCTTTCAGGAAATTGATTTCTTTCCTCCTCCAATTTACCCAGGGGTTCCATTTTGTTAACCATTCCAGCCCTAGGATCATCGGGCATTCCATGCCTGGGGTCAATACAAATGTTATGTATTCCTCATGATTTCCCAGTGAGAGGTGGATTGTTCAAACTCCCTGCTATGGACCCATCTAAATGGCCAAATGAGATTGGTTGTTCCAGCCTCCTCACCGGAATGCCCAAATTTCCCACTAGCGTCAGGCTAATGAGGCAGCGGGTGCAACCAGAGTCTATTAAGGCTTTCACTTTGACAGCTTCGGGCATGGAGGGGGCTAATATATTCACTGTCTTGAGGATGGGAGGGATGGATCCACTTACCAGTGGTTCGCCCTCTGAGCTTTCATCTGGGGCGTCCACCGGTCCTGCGGTGTAGGCTGGAGCTCTTTCCCCACGATGGGCGGAGGTAGGGGATTCCACAGCCTTTATCCCTCTCATGGCAGATTCCTTTGACTTAGCTGGGGACTTCCCGGATTTGCTAGCCGGTGGTCTGTCTGGGTTGTGCTGGGGGGCTTTCGAGCGGCATTCTACAGCCCGATGCCCCTCTCTCCCGCATTTGGAACATCCCATTGGCTTCTTGGCCATAGCCGATGGCTTCGGTGGTTCGCATGTCAGTTCAGGCGGTGAGCGGCTCCATTGTTTTCCTCGACAGTGCCTCTTCAGTAGGTCGATCTCTGCTTCCTCTGCCAGGACGTACCATTCGTCGAGTTGGTGTGGGTCCCCCCGGGGCAGGCAAGCGTCATATAGGTCGTAATTCAGACCATCTTTGAAATGGCTAAGGACGATGTCTTCCAGCCAGTTCAGCTTGCTGGCAATGGTTCGGAATTCTGGCCGTCTGCCTTGCCTCATCGTTTTGATTCTTTCGTGTGCTTTGCGATCAGCCAGGGGGTCTTCAAATCACCTTCTCAGAGAGGACATGAAACGGTTGAAGTCGTTGAGCTCTGGGGCATTGGAATCATGCAAATTCACCACCCAATCGGCGGCCGGTCCATCCAGAGCAGATTGCACGATCCGGATACGGGCTTTGTCGCTAGGGATGTGCCGCCCGTGTTCCTCCACGTAGCCAGGGACTTGGGTTAGGAAAAACCCCAAGCGTGTCGGCTCTCCCTTGAATTTCACGTCCAACAGCAGAAGTCTTTGAATGGATCGGTGCCTTCTTCATCGGTATTGTCTTCCATCCGGATTGCCATTTGCAGGTCGGCGGGGGGTGGGGACTACTGGATCAGCGGATGTCCCCGGGGCTGCAGGTTCCAATTCCCCCTCAGTATCTCTCCAGTTGCGGCTCCAGGAGTTGGTGCGGCCATGGGGCTGATTCTCCTCTCCTAGGGAGCTGAGGGTCCTCTTCATCAAGTCGATAGCTTTCTCTAGGATCCAGTTCAAGTGCTGTGCCCAGCTTCTTTCATCTTCACTTGTGTGCAGGGATCTCTCCATCTCTTGCTTCCATCCTGGTTGGTTGGCTTCCTGTCTCAGGGTCACCTTTCTTGATTTCTTTTCCCACTCGCCTTTCTTTACAATGCCCATTGACCACCGAGGCTTGTGGTTACGCATCTCCACCACCTCTTCTCCTGAGGATTCTGACACTTCAGATCCGGATATTTGGCAGGTTTCCAGTCGGGGCAATGGCTCCCTCTCTGGGGGGCTTTCCCCCTGCCCCGCTTCGTCGTCTGACATGGTATTTTTTGCAAAGTCCCCCGACAAGGTTCTTCCTTCAAGGTTGACCAATTTTGCAGATCCTGTCTAATGTAAGGACCCACCTCAATTTACATCTTAAGAAGACAGAACTCTTGGAATGTTTCTTCCAACAGGAATCTTTATTAAGAAAAACTGACTGAAGGCATGCTAGACAGGATCTGACGGACCGCCCTGACCATTCAATGTTTTAAAGTGTTCCCAGGCAGCCCCACTCCACACTCCTTCCGGTCAATTCAAATTGGCAGATGGCTGGGTGTTAAATCCATCGGATCCCAAACGTTGCAATCTTCCCCCCATTTTTCCTTGCTGCAGGTAAAAGGAGGCTTCATAGGGAGTGAGATCAAAGGCTAATGGCCGCATTGTTATTGTTAGTACTCTCGAAGGGAATCCACAGAGGATGTTACTTTGTAGTTGATAGGAGGAATGCCAGTCATAAACACTCGTGTTTACTCCCCCCCTTTGTAGTATGACAGAATCCAGAAGAGAGTAAGAACTGGGTTTTCTCAGAATAGATAGCTAGAAATAAAATATAATTGGATTCTGACATCTAGGCACAAAGACAGCTGGGTAATATTGGCTAATCACTCTCTCTCAGCAATCAGAAGAAAAAAAAATGGCAAGCCACTTCTAAAAAGTTTTACCAAAAAAACTGGAGGGACTTCTCCAAACAGTCTCCAGGAGTCAACACTGACTTGAAGGCACACACAGAAAAAAAAGATGACTAAATGTATAAGTAAAGGGAAAATATCTCTATCAGTCTATATTAGGGTGAAAAGAATGTCAATATCCTCCAAATTAGATGTCTAAATGATGCATCTATTCTCCGTATTTCTTAATCCCTACACTTCACATCCACCAGCATTCTGAATTTGGTATAACCCTGCATGAAATACTGGAGAATTGGCAGATATCTAGCCAATATTTGTTTGTTTGTTTGTTTGTTTGTTTGTTTTGTATGGCCACACATCTCAAACAACTAATTCTGGGTAGCAAAGAATTGTAAAATTAAAAACCAATTATCACAACAATCACAATACAAAAAGAAAAAAAATGTTCCATGACAACATAACTTAAATAGATAAACATGATATTTTAAAATCTACCCAATACAAACTAAATAACTTCCTTTGCACTTAGTAAATATGCATTAGTATAATTAATGACAACTTTCAATGGGGACAGAGTATATAAGAAACATGTAAGCTTTATTTCCATGAAGCCACACTGAAATAAATTTATGACCTTGAAAGTAAATCATAGCAAAATTATTGTAGCATTTAAATATTTATTTTACAAAAACTCAGAATTTACTGTAACGAAAATAGCTCTTGCTATTATTGTGCTGCAATGTCATAATATATTTTTTCTGTCCACATTAGGTAATAATGAACAGTTTCACCAAGAAAAGCTGAAAGTTTGGTAATGGCAGTGATGATGATGACAATATAGAATGCAGACAGTCAAAAAAATCATATATCATCTGCTGTTTCTTAAGTCCCCTAGGTGCATTTCAACTCCATAGAAAAAGAGAGATTAAAAAATCCCATAGAAAATAACTTATAAAGGAGACTCAAACAAAATTTTCCCGATCTTTTCTAACAGTTTTTCATTTTCTCTCCATTTTTAGTTCATGTTTTCAGTAATATGTTAAGATACAGAAATGAGAAACAATAGCACAGAAAGCTATATTGAACAAGATCACTGTCCATTTATCCAATATGTATTTATATCAGAAGTTCTTAAACTGTGGCCTGCAAGCTTCATTTGGGTTGTGCACAAAAGGTTTTTAGATGTTTTTTGGACATCTGCTTTTTTATTGCTGGAGATTTATATTATTTATATTATTTTGACAGAGAAGATTATCAAAGAGAATAATAGAATAAAAATTCTGTGGTTTTTTTCTGGTAAATTCCTATCATCATGTCATTGCAAAACAACAACATCAACAAATTTATTAATTAATCCAACAATTTTAAGCCCCTCCCTCAAACAAATGTGTATAGTAACTGGCAATCCACAGTTTCATATAGGAATGTTCTGCAATTCTATTTGGAAATGCCAAAATTAAATTTCAGACAATATGATTCTGTTGAAAGAAAAATCTTCATCAAAGTCCAGTCCAAGCCAGGAATAAACAAAATGGAGACTGCTTTAGAAAGAAGGTTGTAGTTTATTGAAGAGCAGAGCCAGACAGAAATGGTGGGTTAATGCTATTATGTCCTAAAGATCATATCCTGCTTCTCTGAGGCTGGGGCTGATCACTTACTTCCTGTGTTGGATTTTTTGGGTGAGGGGTTGCTGGTTCTAATTCTATCACTCTGCTATTGTTAGCTGTCAGTTTTTGCTGCAGGGGATTTCAAAATATTTTGTCTTGAATGGGCTTCTGCCTGGTGGTATTTGCTCATGAATGGGGCTGAATGGGATTATCAAATCTGCATTTCTAAAAGGCGGTTTCCTGAATTTCTACTGTGGGCTATTAAGAAAAACTGGTCCTACTTTTCTGCCTTTAAGATCCTTTGGGGAAATATAATACTCTGCCTTTTAATATTCCCAAAATATTTCTTTCTCAGGGAGGGGGGGTTGCTGTCCTCCTACAATCCCCCCTTTGTGCCATAGAAGTGTGGGTGGCACACTTTTACTGGCACAAGATTAAAAATTGATCTGGTCAGGGAGACTTGATAAACAAGCTTTTAAACTGTTAATGCACAAAGGGGAAGACACTAATAGAGGCAGCAGAAAAAAGATCCCTGCAGTGGCTCCCGAAAGGGAAGCCTTTCAACCATGAAGGTCTAAAAGTCAGGGCAAAAGTTCTATTAGGTGGAAAAGAAATTTATAGTGTCCAATATTCTGTGCCAATTATTTTCAAATGTTGGATGTCACTTTCTGTGAGCTTTCCAGTCAGGTTTTTTGGAGCACATGCCTCCCAAATTCTTCACAGCCATGTTTTTCCTTAGTACATAACCACTTGCTGCCCATTTTCAAGGGTTGTTTCCTGCCTTAGCTCTTACTTTAGTGCATCCAGGGTTGTGATGTCCAATTAAGGTTAGCCAGTGTGCAAGCCAGGCTATTAATATTTCTTAAATTGCACACAGTGAGCCCTAGGACTCCCACTATGAGTCCACCAGTGCAAGATAGTCAGGGCTTGGGTTTGCAGATCTCTTTTCTGCTACCGCCTCAGTGAGGGCATATGAATTGTAAATCGCCTGAGGGGGCTTGGTTCTTCCCCCATGGAATTTGCAGGAAGGTGTGCATGCAAAGACCTTAGTGCCACAGAGCAAGAACCAGCCTGGAGAACTTTACTGAAGGTAGGTGAAGGGGATAGCTTCAGTGTGTGGGGGTGTGTGGGGGTGGCTGCATGCAGCTACTAATACAAAACATATAATACAAACATCCTTGACAAATTTTCCTTCCCACCAGATAGAAATCCAAGGTGTTCAATACTTACTATGCCAACCATTCCCAAATGCCATCCCTCCATGAATCCATTTGACTGACTAATTACAAGGTAAATGAGGCAAGAAGGAAAATCTTACAATGAGTTTCTGCCCTCCCCCCCATAGTTTTCCCAGTTGTCTTCTGAGGCTTCACATGAGGGCCAATGTCTCTAGGTCTCCTTCCTCTCTCCAGCTTTCACAGGCATCTGGGTGATGGTAGGACCTGGGAAAATCTGTTCCTCTCTGATTGCATAGTGACTTTCCAGTGGATGGCTGGATTCAAACCCAATTCCATGGCTCAAATGAATGGAGGCAGCATCTGGATCAGTGTGCTCTGCTTTCAAAGGTTGCTAAGTCATCTGTGCAGGGCTGAAAGATATGAGAACAAGGTCCCTTCTCCCCTTTGTAAGTGACTCTCCCAGGAGAGGCAGTGCTGGTCAGACAAAGGCACGGAGAACAGAGGATAGAAAAAATGGAGAAGTGAAATGGGGGGGATAGCTTGCAGGCAGGGTTTGAAAAGACATTAAGGTTAACTTTACAGATGTTAAATAGACAGATGAAACCCACTTAAACATACAGTAAAGGAAGAATTAAACTTTTCCTGTAAGATCACAAAATAAGTCTGAGGACAAGAAAAAAGATTTGACAAAATGGATTACAGAGCTGCCAGGAAAACTACGAGAACTTAAGAGACAAAAAATGATAAGAGAAATTAAGAGAGAAAGGGAAAAAATTTCAGTGAATATAAAGGAGTGAAACCTTCCTATAAAAACATCTCACCTGATTTGCCTTTTGTACCTACAACAACATCCACAAGACTATGGGAAGACTCTTTGATTCAGAGAAACATATTGATCAGGAAAGATGTCTGGCAAAAAAAAGGCTAAAGTGAGAATCAAGAAATTAGATGATGGCATCTATCAGAGGGAATATTTGAAAATTAAACATCTGTTTGAATATGGTTAAAGAAATAGAAAGATTTTGGATATAAATGAATTTTAGTTTAAGAGGGATGAGCCCCTCAAGTAATATAGTACTTATTCTTTCTTTTTTCCTTGTAATTGTTCCATCCATTCTTTCAGGGATGGGATTGCCGTTTCATTTGAGGTTAGTTCTGGCATGGGGTTGAAACTTTGACCGGTAGCTATTTGAAAAGGAGTGTAACCTGTGCTGGAGTGGACTGCATTATTATAGGCAACAGGTCCGTTCAATCTGACTGCTGGAAATTAAGAAAGCATCTTAAATATTGCTCAAGTACTGAGTTCAATTTTTCCACTTGACCATTTCCTTGAGGATGATGGCTAGATGTCAGTCCCTGAGTCGTCCCTAAAAGGGATAAAAATTCCTTCC
This sequence comes from Azemiops feae, assembly GCA_023970755.1. Classification (NCBI taxonomy): domain Eukaryota; kingdom Metazoa; phylum Chordata; class Lepidosauria; order Squamata; family Viperidae; genus Azemiops; species Azemiops feae. The sequence goes on along the minus strand of JALGBA010004173.1, from coordinate 200,234 downwards.
AAAATGCAGACGTAAATTGCACTCCCCTATCAGATATGATGCGTTGGGTGCCCCATACAATCTGTAAATATGCTGCACGAAAAGTTTCGCTAAGGCTTTTGCGGTGGGAATCTTTTGGCAACGGATAAAGTGCACCTGTTTGGAAAACAAGTCAGTGACCATCCAGATGACAGTATTCCCACTGCTTTCTGGTAATTCCACTATAAAATACATAGCTATTTCCCTCCAGGGGGCTGAGGGATTTGCCACTCTTTGTAACAGTCCGGGCGATTTCCCTTGCAACCTCTTTGCAGTTGCACATTTTGGGCAGCTGGCCACGTAACTTTCTATGTCCTTTTTCATGGATGGCCACCAAAATTGCCGTTTAATTAAGTGTAATGTTTTTACAAATCCAAAATGCCTGCTGATTTTGTGTCGTGGCAAAGCTGCATGAATGTGACCTTTTGGGTGGTTGGTATATATAACTTTTCCCCCACCCAAGGCAGTCCGTCTTTCATTGTGCACACGTGTTTATTTTTCTGGAACCATTCATCTGTTTCCAAAGTTTTCCAGAATTCAATTCCGGTTTGGCTACCCAGCTGTGGTTTTAATTTAGCTTGGGCTCCGGTAGTTACTGGCGCTGCCAGTTGTGATTCCGCCATAAGTGGTTTAAACTCGGTGGCTCACATGCTGTTATATTGGGGCATGCGAGATAGTGCATCTGCCAGGAAGTTCTTTCCCCCCAGCAAATGCTTGAGCGTAAAGTGGAATTGGTGAAAATGTTGGGACCAGCGGGCTTGCTTGGGGTTGAGCTTCCTGGGTGTTTTCAAGGCTTCCAGATTTTTGTGGTCTGTCCACACCTGGAAAGAGATTTTATTTCCTTCCAGGAACTGGCACCACGTAAGTAATGACAAACGTATCCCGTATGCCTCTTTCTCCCACATGGGCCAGCGCTGTTCCGTTTCGGTGAGTTTCTTGGATGTATACGCACAGGGTTGCAATACCCCTTCATCGTTTTCGTGTAATAGTGCAGCCCCCACTGCCACATCACTTGCATCCGCCTGTATTACGAAGGGCTTATCCATGTATGGGTGCCTCAGTACTGGTTCGGCAGAAAAGAGTCTCTTTAATCTCTCAAACGCCGCTTGGCACTCCATTGTCCATTTTACTGGCTGGCTAGATTTTACTGAGGATGCTCCCTTTGTTTTTAGTAAGTTCGTGAGGGGCAGGGCTATCTGGGCAAATGAGGGGATGAATTGGCGGTAAAAGTTTGCGAAACCCAGGAAACTTTGCAGTTGCTTTCTTGTGCGAGGTGGTGCCCATTCTAATACTGCGCTGACTTTCTCTGGGTCCATTTCAATGCCCTGTGGGGATATGCAATAACCTAGGTAGTCTATTCTTTCCTGGTGGAATTCGCATTTCGATAATTTGGCATATAGGTGGGCGGCTCACAGTTTCTTTAAAACCGCTCTGACTAGTTTGACATGTTCCTCTTTTGATTTGTTGAAGATAAGGATGTCATCTAAGTAAACCAGGACCGCCTTAAATAGGTGCTCCCTTAGTACCTCACTGATTAATTGCATAAATACTGCGCCCCCCCCTTGTAATCCAAATGGCAAAACTTTGAATTGGTAGCACCCCATTGGGCAATTAAATGCGGTTTTCCATTCATCCACTTCCTTAATTCTCCCGCGGTAATACGCTTCCCTTAGATCTAGTTTAATGAAAAAAATTCCTTTCGAGAGGTGTGATAACATGTCCTTCATGAGGGGTAGGGGGTATAAGTTGCTTTCACTGATTGTATTTAAGAGCCTATAATCCACGTATAAGCGTAAAGAGCCATTCTTCTCTCTAAAGAGGACAGGGGTGGCCACTTTAGGCTTGGCTGGTCCAATGAACCCCATTTCTAAGTTTTTCTTTATGAATCTTTCCATTTCCTCCTTCTCCTTTGGGCTCATGGAGTATAATCTGGGCTTTGGGAGTTTTGCCCCAGGCTTGAATTCTATGGCACAGTCCGTGGGTCGGTGGGGGGGGGAAGCTCATTCGCCCTCTCCTCACTGAAAACTTCAGCAAGATCTCTGTATTCCTCTGGTATTTCTGGTAGCCCCTTTTCTTTTCCTATGGACGCTTTTTCTGTTCTTAATTTTGGTAGATCCCCTTGGGGTTTTAAGTCCGTAGGGTCCCCTTTCGGGAAATTGATTTCTGCCATCCTCCAATTTACCCAGGGGTTCCATTTTGTTAACCATTCCAGCCCTAGGATCATTGGGCATTCCATGCCTGGGGTCACTACAAACATTATGTCTTCCTCATGGTTGCCCAGGGAGAGATGGACTGGTAAAGTGGCTAGGGTAGGTGGCACCCTCCCTGCTATGGACCCATCTAGCTGGCCAAATGAGATTGGTTGTTCTAGCCTCCTTGACGGAATGCCCAGATTCCCCACCAGCAGTGGGCTAATGAAGCAGCGGGTGCAGCCAGAGTCTATTAAGGCTTTCACCTTGACAGCTTCGGGCATGGAGGGAATTAATATAGTCACTGTCTTGAGGATGGGTGCGATGGGTCCACTTACCAGGGGTTCGCCCTCCGAGCTGTCGTGTGAGGCGTCCACTGGCCCTGCAGTGTAGGCTGGAGTTCCTTCCCCACGTTGGGCAGAGGTAGGGGATTCCACAGCCTCTATCACTCTCATGGCGGATTCTTTTGGCTTCGCTGGGGGCTTCCCAGATTTGTTGGCTGGTGATCAGTCTGGGTTGTGCTGGGGGGCTTTCGAGTGGCATTCTATAGCTTGATGCCCCTCTCTCCTGCATTTGAAACAGCCCATTGGCTTCTTGGCCATAGCCGGTGGCTTTGCTGGTTCATGCGTCGGCTCAGGCGGTGAGTGGCTCCATTGTTTTCCTCGGCGGTGCCTCTTCAGTAGGTCAATCTCTGCTTCCTCTGCCAGGACGTACCAATCATCGGGTTAGTGTGGGTCCCCCCGGGGCAGGCAAGCGTCATATAGGTCGTAATTTAGGCCGTCTCTGAAATTGCTAAGAAGGATGTCTTCCGGCCAGTTCAGCTTGCTGGCAATGGCCCGGAATTCTTGCATATGTAGCGGGGCTGTCTGAAAGTGCCTGCAGGAGCCTGGCTGGAGAGAGAGAGATTGGGACAGCTGCTGTCGATTTTGGGCACGGCAGGCCTGGACGAGAGGAAAAGATAGAAAAGGAAGGAAGGAAAGGAGAGAAAGGGTGGTTGTTGTGGTGGCAATTCATCAGGTGAAGCCAAAGAGGGTTTGGAGATTTTAAGCTGATCCCTTCTTGTGGAGGAGGGGGAAAGGAGAGAGTGAGAGAGAGAGTGGGTGTGGAATTTTACTGCTTTCTTTTGCAAGGGGGGTATCCCAAGTGGAGGCAAGAGAGAGTGTGCGGAGAAAGAAAGTTGCTGGGGCTGTTAATCTCAGATGTTAATAATAAAGGATAGGGGGGAGGGGTTTGACACCAATGGGATCTGAGACTGCAAGAGACAACAGAGGAGAAAGAGAAGCTGGTCGTCTTGCTGCTGCTGTGAAGACTGGAGGCTATCCGAACTGTGATTATTGCTGTTTGTACAAGTTTTAGACATTGTGGGGAGTTGCCCTGGGGGGGGGGGCAAGCCGTTACTGCAGCACGCTGACTGTTTTGTTCGTGTTTCTACTGCTGCCTGGAGCCAAGGTTTTTTCCCCACCCCACCTGTTTCCAAACGGTCGCTGAGGAATCATTGACTATTGCTGCTATGACAGCCTGAGGCTGCTAGACACCACCACAGCATTGACTATTGGGGCTAGGGGCTTGTCATCTTTGTTCCTGGAAGCCTCTCCTTGACGACAAGAGCCTGCCACCTCCTCACTTCGTGTGAGCCTCTGTCAGGAGAGACACTTTACTAACCCCTAAAGAGCATAGCTGCAGAGCTCGACGGAGGGGAACAGGGCTGGGAGGACCTTGGATTTGGCAGCCTCAGAGGAGGTAACGCTACACGTGGGATGCTCATCTGTGATTCCCTGCCTGGCCCCTCCCCTTAGTAAGGAAGGGTTAGTCTCGTGTAGGGATATGAGCCAGGAGAACAAAATGGACTCTAATGCGGCTACCAGGTGGTGTGAAGAGCAGAATAGTGAAGTAAGGACAAGCGTGGTAATCGATGTTCCTGGTGATGTTTGGTCAGAGGAGCGAATTTTACAGACATTGAGGGGTTTTGTCCTGGACCAGAGGGTATATGTGATAGATATGAGGGTGGATCGGGATTTCCCCAATTTTTATGTACTGCTGGAATGGAAAAAGAGCATTCCGGAGTGCTTTCAGGTTAAAAGTTTGCAACTGTCAGAAGATGTCAGAGTGGGTGTGATTCTTCCTATTGAATGGAGCACACCTTTGACCAAACCACTAGGCCAGAAGAAAGAGAAGTGCGTTTCCCCACCTGCAGGGATAGTGGAAGTAGGGTTCACACAGGCGGGGGGAAGTTTGACTTCTGTTCAAAACCTGACGGGGGGTTATTGCATAGGGGCTGGATATAGGAAATTACGTACTTTTTCGGGGATGCAACTGGTGCCAGAAGGAGAAGAGGAGTATGAAGCTTGGATGGAACAGGCAATACAAGAAGTTGAGGAATGGGATATACCGGACACCCAGAAAAGACAACGGGTTAGAGTTTAAAGGGCCCTGCTGCAGAAGCTATTAGAAGTTTAATATTGAGTCGGGGACAGTTTACTGTGCGTGACTATCTCTCTTTGTTGCATGATGTGTTCAGGTCTGCTCTAGCTTACTGTTCCGATTGGAACATATGTACCAGAAGAGGGGTGAGAAGCTGTCCGAATATATAAGGCACCTGAATAGATTATTGTATCAGGTAGTGGAGAAGGGGGGATTGGATCCAGCTGGGGTGGAACAGGCCAGGATAGAACAACTCTCCCGGGGACTTCCGGTTCCGGTCGCAGTGCAGACGGTCGCGCAAAGAGTTTGCTCTCTTTGCTGGCCAGTTTCCCCCCGCCGGTAGACCCTGGACAGGGTCGAAAGTCGCCCTGAGGGGTGACCACCACGGAGGAGGACACTCGTTGACAGCAGAGGGAGCAGCAGCTCCCTCTGCAGTCCGAGAAATCTCCTTTGGGCCGACGGGGAAAAGATCGGCCATTAACATGGCCGATCACTTAGCTGCTTCAGCCGAAAGTCACAGCAACATCTAAGCGAAAAGAACCAACGTGGGTGATCCGGGTGAGACCGTTCCTTCCCTCTTTACCCTCTTTACCTTCCTGTGAAAAGCTCCTAGAACTACTTCCCTACTTTAAGAAAGCAGCGTTCGGAGACTTGGGAAAACGAGCTTTGAGAAAAAATCATTAATTTTTACTGACTATTTGAGCTGTTGGATTTCGGGGATCCTGAAAAAAAATCCTCATTGTGAAGGTGGACCTTCTTTCTCTTTGCCTGCTTGTTTTTAGCTTAAGTGGAAGCCTTTAGGGAGGGGGGTGGAGTGTTTTTCTTCCTCCCCCCCCTTCTGAACATTACTGTTCATTTAAAAAAAAATTCCGGCTGTCTGGGCGGCTTTTGGAATGAAAGCTACAAAGTATCCATTTTAAGCTGTTAACTTTCACTTTGTTCTGAACTTGGCGTGACGCCCAGACATTCCTATCTGTATTGAAACCAGCTCAAGGGCTCCTTTTTTTTTCTTTCTTTCTTTCTTTCCTTTTTTTCTACTAGTAGTTTATTTTGACTTTACAATACAAAATATATTTCCTAGAAAAATGGATTTTCTCTCTCTTTTGGATTACAATATAATAATTGACTTTTAAGGCATCTTTTTATAATACTATTTTGGATTACAAATTGGACACTTACAATACTGACTTGGATTCTTTCTGCCTTTATCTTTTTGTTTGGCTTGATGTTTTGTTGTTTCTTATTCTTGTTTGGATGTTACATTTTATAACATTGCTACTATAGAATTTTATTTTATTATTGAAATGGAAGTTTACCTCCAATTTGGTTATGGATTTACACCAGAAGAATTTTTGGAACTCAAAGATTTTATTATTATTTTGGATTACATTGTCTCTGGCCTGACTTTTTTGCTTTTTTCTATTTTTCTTTGGATCCTAGACCTTATACACTCCTATTACAGAATCTTTATTGTTGTATTTACCTTCTAAGCTGAACTTTTATCAAAAAATGAAGACTATTTGATTATTGAAATGGAATCCCACCCACAGCTTGACTATGGACTTTTACTAGAAAAATTTTTGGAACTGAAAGAACAATTCAAAATGGACATGAAAGATTATGCTCCAGAGTTAAAAATTGAATCTCAAACTTTAACTGACCAAGTTATAGACCAAGGCTATTCTATTATTGAAATGGAATCTCACCCACAGCTTGACTATGGATTTTTACTAGAAAATTTTTTGGAACTGAAAGAACAATTCAGAATGGACATGAAAGATGATGTTCCAGAGTTAAAAATTGAATCTCAAACTTTGACTGACCAATTTATAGACCAAGGAACAACAGAGGAAGAACAGATCAATACTAAAGAGGCCGACATGCAACTATATTCACAACTTAACGAGATGGAGGAAATATATCTACAATCTATTGAAGAGGAACCAATCAAGACAGAGGAAGATATTACACCTCATATGCAAATTATGGAGAATTTTGATGATCAAAGGCGGATTCCAACTAAAACACTTATAATCCTAAAAGCAACAGGAATTGATTTTCAAATACGAGGCATTGAAAACGCTGACAATATGGACAAACAACGAATAACTACCATACTGATTAAGACTGACTACATAGTGCAGACAACACTGGAAAAAAGAGAAAAGGACTACGATCAGACTCAATTGTGGAGAAACATATATACCAAACATTAAGATTTGAGGAATTAGAGGCTCTTTTGTGGAAACCTGCTTGGCATAAAAAGAAAGCTAGAATTAGGTTTAAAAATGAGAGTTAAAATCTTATCTGATGGGTTAAAAAGGCTTTTAGAGATTTTGACTGAGCTAATACTATTGAGATGTTAAAGGCTTAGGATTTTGGTCTGAGATAATACTATCGAGATGAAAACTATTGATTTGATTATGGTCTGGAATGGTAATATGGAAAATTGGAAATTTTAAAATAAAAAATGAGTTGGATTGATATTGGTGAAATATTACTGATATTTTTTCTTACAATGATTGAATGTTAATTAGAAATGCATTAATTTGATTATGTTAAAGCAACTGAGGAACCTTTAGAGATATGGATTGATTTATAAAATATATATTTGATAGAGTACAGGAAATAGAATATAGTTGAGAAGTATTAAAGTATAATAGTTATATAATATGTATATTTTAGAAATAATTATTGTTTTATGGGAAATTGGGAGACCCGAAATGTAACTTATGTGTTCATTTTAGGCTAAAGTGGAAAATGGTAAATTTAAAATAGTTAAACTTAAAAACAGGATTTTGATTGATATAAGTGAATTGCTATCAATATTCTTTTTACAATGATTTAATTTTATTTAGAAATATATTAATACTAGGTTATAGCTTGAGGGAAATAGAGAAGAACTTTTAAGGAATTCTTGAATTATTTATGTTTGATTATATTGTTTTCTTTGGATGATTGACCACCCTATCTCCACGTGGATTCTTAAAGCACTCTGATGTAAAACCAAAAAATACCAATAAAACTTATTTAAAAAAGAACAACTCTCCCGGGGTGCTTTGGCTTCGGACCCTGTCAGGAGCCAAATATAGGTCAAAGCTAGAGGGAATGCTTGGGGGTATCACGAGCTTATAAGGAGAGTGCGGGCAACCGAGGTAGTGGAGGAGGCTAAGGAGGTGACAGCCGAATTACCGGTAGGACGGCCCTTAGGCCCAGGAGTGAGAAAGGCCAGGGAGGAGGATGACCGGATAACAACGATGCAAACCCAGATACTGGAGTTAACCAAGATAATAGCCTCCTGGACAGCAGTGGGTGGCCCACTCCTGAATGGAGGCTGGGTTGGGACAACTGATGGGGGGATGGGCCCACCTGCCTGGGATAATAACCCAATGAGACCAGTGGTCTGTTACAATTGTGTGGGGGGGGTGGCATTATAAGCGTGCGTGTCTAGAGCCATACAGAAGACCAGGGAACCCAGTGCAGTCGGGAAACTGTCAAGGGTCCCAGTGAAGGAGCTAGCTGGGTGCCCGGTGATATCAGTCAGCCCCGACAAGAGAGGGCTCCCTTGGAAACCCTCATCAAAAATGGGAGTGATGGGAGTACCCCCTTCGATAAGAAATCCCCACCCCCTTGAATTGACAGAGGCCGAAGCCATGGCTCCCCAGCAACAGGAGAACCAGGTGTGGGCTGGTGAACCAGACACTGGGTTTTCCAATATTGGGGCTCCTCAGCAGCTGGTGGGCCCCTCTCCAGTGGTGTCAGTGCAAGTGGAAGGTATTTATACTAAGGCCCTTTTGGATTCGGGTGCGCAGGTTACGTTATTATAGAGGGATTTTTATGATAAGTATTTGACGTATATGCCCTTACAGGAATTGGGTGATTTGAAGATCTGTGGTATTGGGACCGAAAAATTTCCCTATGATGGATATTTACCTATACAGCTGACGTTTGGGCCTTCTGTTGCTGGGTATACGGAGACTTTTGATACTCTGACTATTGTATGCACTCGTGGCTAAGGAGGATGTCTTCCGGCCAGTTCAGCTTGCTGGCAATGATTCGGAATTCTTGCGTGTATTCGGCTACTGGCTGTCTGCCTTGCCTCGTCGTTTTGATTCTTTCACGTGCTTTGCGATCAGCCAGGTGGTCTTCAAATCGCCTTCTCAGAGAGGACATGAAACGGTTGAAGTCGTTGAGCTCTGGGGCATTGGAATCATGCAAATTCACCACCCAATCGGCGGCCGGTCCATCCAGAGCAGATTGCACGATCCGGATACGGGCTTTGTTGCTAGGGATGTGTCGCCCGTGTTCCTCCATGTAGCCAAGGACTTGGGTTAGGAAAAACCCCAAGCGTGTCGGCTCCCCCTTGAATTTCGCGTCCAACAGCGGAAGTCTTTGAATGGATCGGTGCCTTCTTCATTGGTATTGTCTTCCATCCGGATTGCCATCTGCAGGTCGGCGGGGGGGTGGGGACTACTGGATCAGCGGATGTCCCCGGGGCTGCAGGTTCCAATTCCCCCTCAGTGTCTCTCCAGTTGCGGCTCCAGGAGTTGGTGCGCCGTGGGGCTCAGGATTCTCCTCTCCTAGGGAGCTGAGGGTCCTCTTCATCAAGTCGATAGCTTTCTCTAGGATCCAGTTCGAGTGCTGTGCCCAGCTTCCTTCATCTTCGCTTGTGTGCAGGGATCTCTCCATCTCCTGCTTCCATCCTGGTTGGTTGGCCCCCCGTCTCAGGGTCAACTTTCTTGATTTCTTTTCCCACTCGCCTTTCTTTCCAACGCCCATTGACCACCGAGGTTTGTGGTTACGCGTCTCCACCACCTCTTCTCCTGAGGAATCTGACCCTTCAGATCCGGATATTTGGCAGGTTTCCAGTCGGGGCACCGGCTCCCTCTCCGGGGGGCTTTCCCCATTCCCTGCTTCGTCGTCTGACATGGTAATTTTTGCAAAGTCCCCCAGCAAAGTTCTTCCTTCCAGGTTGACTAATTTTGCAGATCCTGTCTAATGTAAGGACCCACCTCAATTTACATCTTAAGAAGACAGAACTCTTGGAACAGGTTTTCCAACAGGAATCTTTATTAAGAAAAACTGACTGAAGGTGTGCTAGACAGGATCTGGGGGACCCCCCTGATCATTCAATGTTTTAAAGTGTTCCCAAGCAGTCCCACCCCACATTCCTTCTGGTCAACCCAAATTGGCAGATGGCTGGGTGTTAAATCCATCGGATCCCAAACGTTGCAATCTTCCCCCCCTTTTCCTTTCTGCCGGTAAAAGGAAGCTTCATAGGGAGTGAGATCAAAGGCTGATTGCCGTATTGTTATGGTTAGTACTCCAGAGAGGGAATCCACAGAGGATGTTTCTTTGGATGAATGCCAGTCATAAACACCCGTGTTTACTGCCCCCCCCCCTTTGTAGTATGACAGAATCCAAAAGAGAGTAAGAATTGGGTTTTCCCAGAGTAGATTAGTTAGAAATAAAATATAATTGGATTCTGACACAGAGTTTGAGGTTAAAACGGATAATAATCCACTTACGTACTTGCTCACAACCGCTAAACTTGATGCCACAGGGCATCGATGACTAGCTGCCCTTTCTGGGTTCAGGTTCAGTTTGAGGTATAGCCCGGGCGTGGGGAACATCGATGCAGATGCTTTGTCAAGGAGGCCCCAGGATTCAGGGGCAGGCATTAGAGAGTGGGTACAATTGCCCCCTGATGGTATTCAAGCACTGTATCGAGGGGTTGAACATCGAGCTAGGGGAGCGATTGGGGCTGAATCGGTGGGGGTTACCACTGCAGGTGTCCCCAAATTGTACTGTAATCCCATTCAGATCAGAGGGGAGGGTAGGTTTGCCCTGACTAAGAAAGATCTGTGGAGGGACCAGGTGGAAGATCCTCTCTGTGGCCTGGTTGGAAGGGCTCTGAGAAGTGGCCAGCGGGAGTCTCTACTTTGCCGAGAGGAGCCCGAGTGCTGTACAAGGAGTGGGATCGTTTACAGCTTTGTGATGGAGTGGTTTATCGGAGAAGCCCTTCGGATGGGCTTGAAGAAAGATGGCAACTTTTGCTTCCAGAGAAACACAGAGAAGCAGTGCTGACTGTGCTTCACAACGAGCATGGGCATTTGGGGCCGGCAAAGTCCTTTAAGTTAGTAGTGGATCGATTCTACTGGCCCTGCATGAAGAAGGAAGTCGGGGACTATTGTAGATCTTGCCTGCATTGCATTCAGAAGAAAACTCTACCGTCAAGAACTGCGCCAATGGGTCATTTACAAAGTCATGGGCCCTTGGACTTGGTCTGCATTGATTTTCTCTGCCTGGAACCGGATGCAAGCGGACAAGGAAACGTGTTGGTCATGACTGATCATTTTACCCGTTATGCTCAGGCCTTCCCGACAAGAGATCAGCGCGCTGTCATGGTAGCCAAAGTATTGGTGGAGAAGTTTTTTGTGCATTATGGGCTGCCTCAGTGCATACATTCTGACCAAGGGAGGGACTTTGAAAGCAGGCTTGTTAAGCAACTACTGGGCCTGCTGGGCATTTGGAAATCCCGTACCACCCCGTATCACCCACAAGGAGATCCGCAGCCTGAGAGATTTAATCGCACTCTTTTGGACATGTTGGGGACACTTACTGAAGAACAGAAACAACATTGGATGCAACATATCTCTACCATCGTGCATGCCTATAATAGCACAAGGAATGATGCCGCCGGGTATTCCCCGTATCGGTTGATGTTTGGTAGGGAAGCCCGCCTGCCGGTAGACATAGCCTTTGGCACCTCAATGGATGAGACCTCCTTTAGATCACATCGTAATTACGTGGACAGGTTGAGGAAGAGTTTGAAGGGGGCTTATGAAAAGGCCGCAGAGGCCGCAGGGGTTCGGGAATGGCAGAATAAGAGAAATTATGATCTGAAAGTAAGGGTCCAGGATTTGCAGTCTGGGGATCGGGTACTTCTAAGAAATTTGGGGCCCTCTGGGAAGCACAAACTGGCAGATCGGTGGGGTCCCCAGTTGTATGTTGTTATTGAGAAGCTGCCGGGACCACCAGTGTATCGGATATGACCAGAGGGAACCTTAGGGCCTTTGAAAGTGTGGCATCAGAACCACCCCCGTGGCTTCCGGTTCCGGATCGCCGCAGACGCAGTCGCAAGGAGAGCCTCGTCTCTCCATCGGCTGTTTTTCCCTCCGCCGGTAGGCCCTTAATCGGGTCGAAAAGTCGCCCTGGAGGGGCGACCACTGTTGAGGAGGCCCTCGTCGATGGGGGAAGGGCGGCAGCTCCTTCCTCAGTTCGAGCCAGCTCCTTAGGGCCATCGGAGAAAAGATCGCCCAGTAAAATGGACGATCATTTCGCAGCGCCAGCCGAAAGCCAGAAGAACAGCTAAGCACAAAAAACCCCCGTGGAGAATCCGGGTGAGATCTTTCCTTCCCCCTCTTTCCCTAATTACTCTCCTGTAAAAAGCCTTTGAATTTGAATTACTTCCCTGCTGTGAGAGAGCAGCGTTTTGATACTATGGGAAAACCAGCTTTGGGAACTGAAAAAAATAAAACAGCTAATTTTTTATTGACTATTCTTGAAATACTGAAAATATTTCTACTTTTGATCATTACTATTATAACTATGCTATTTACTATCCTGGACTTTCTTTTTTTATTTCTTCAATGTGAAAAACAAAAAATCTATTAACCTGGAAAGAAAGGCTTTATAGCCTACTGAGGACATCTTGTGACGAAAAGTGTTACTGCAACTGTATATTTTTTTGCTGGAGGATGGCTTTGACCTTCAAAGGATGAGATATCTTGAAACAGCTGGGTGGTGATTTTGTTTACTAGGAATTGGAGGTGAATATTTGTTGACTTTTACTAAATATAGCCTTCACTAAAAGATTAAAAGACCCTTTCACCACTGAGATGGAAGAATTTTGCCCACAGCTTGATTATAAGCTTATACTGGAAAAAATCTTGGAAGCTACGGAGTACACGAAATCTTACTCTCAAATTTTGACGGATCAAGTTATAGGCCGAAGAACAGTGGAGAGGGAGCAGAGTGGCTCCAAAGAGGCCTTTGAGCAACATATACAACCTAAAGAGAAACCATACTTACAACTTAAACATGAACTTATACCGGGAGAAATTGTGGAAACCATTGAACAAATCAACTTTACACAACCCTATATACAATTTATGGAGAAGCCTGATGATCAAAGAATAATTTTAATTGAGATGCCTGAATTGTCAAAACCAATAGAGACTGACACTCAGATACAAGTTAGTGAAAATTGTGATAACGTGGATAATCAACTAGTAATTACAACATGGAATAAAACTGCCTACACCATTCAAAGGCCACTAGAAGAAAGGGAAGAGAACTTTGACCAATCTGAAGTGCTAAGAAATACCTTTTTTCAAATATTGGGATTTGTAGGGACCTTACTATTGAAACCGGTGTGGCACAGAAAGAAACCTAGAGTTAGATTTAAAAATGTGTTTTAAAATTTCACTCAATGGGTTAAAAAGGCTTTAGAGATTTTGACTGATTCAACAACTAATGGAGTACGTGAATTCTGTAAGAGGATATCCTTTGTAATAATATTTTGTTTCAGATATGATAACTATCTGAAGGGGTAAACTTTACCTATTGGGTTAAAAAGACTTTTTATAGATATAGATTGATTGATAGAGTATATATTTAAAACAGATAGAAATGTATTTTTTGGACTGATATTTTTATTTCAAATAAGATAATTATTTTGTAATGGAAGGAGAATAAGAGGGATTGGTGACAAGAGAAGAAATGGTATTAATGAATAAAATATAAGAATGTTATTGTGGGAATAATATATTCATTTTAGATATAATTATTATGTTAGGGAAAAGGGAAATGAGGGATACCCGAAGTGTTAATAATATGTTTATTTAAGGCTAATTGGAATATGGTAACTGTAAATTAGTAAAGCCTAAAAACAGGATTTGGATCTTTACAACTGAAACGTGATTGATGTTTGATAGGATTGCTTGAATTCTATTTAGAAATGTATTAATTTGAATATGTAATAGTATTTGAGGGAAATAGAGAGGGAACTAATAATGAATTAATTTGAGCTATATATTTATGATTTTTCTTTTGGATGTTTGATGTACCCATCTCCACGTTGGTTCCTAAGCACCTTGATGTAACTTTCCTACCCCTATAAAAATCCAATAATAAATATATATATATATATTTATATATATAAAAGAACCACCCCCGTGTAGTGGTAAGGGGATTAGGAACTAGGGCGAAACCCGTCTTGTCCGTAGGAAGGGAAAGGGAAGACTCTGAAGAAGAAGAGAGTTGTATAGGTTGGTTGTGGTCATCAGGGGATATTGGGATCATACCCCCCATTGTGGTAGTGAGGTGGAATTAGAACAGTCTGGGCCTGATGTTTTGGAACCCATGCCTAGAGCTTGTGAACGGGAGGTGACTCCCCAGAGAGTTGAGCCCGGGGATCAGCCTGGGGGATTGTCGGGACAGGAGGGGCTGTTGACCCCAGAGATCGCAGAGCTAGGGGAGTCGTTAGAGGTGGATCAGGCTACTTTACATGGTCTGCGATCATCAGCATTAGAGGAGTTGCCAGTCCTGGGTACCTCCTGGGGTGGGGAGTTACTAGGGGACGGTGCCCATGATACTGCTGAGCCTAAAGTGCAGAGACCAAGGCAGGTGATACGCCCAGTGAACAGACTGACATATGATGCCCCAGGTCATAGTATAGAGAGAGAGTGACATCCGCTCCCTGGATAATACAGATGCCTAGCAGAGAGTTCGCTATTCTTTGGGGGACCAAAGAAACTGCTTAGGTGGGGGGAGTGTGTAGTGGGGTTGTCTGAAAGTGCCTGCAGGAGCCTGGCTGGGGAGAGAGAGATTGGGACAGCTGCTGCCGATTTTGGGCACGGCAGGCATGGACAAGGGGAAAAGACAGAAAAGGAAGGAAGAAAAGGAGAGAAAGGGTGGTTGTTATGGTTGCATTTCATCAAGTGAAGCCAAAGAGGGGTTGGAAGTTTTAAGCTGATCCCTTCTTGTGGAGGAGGAGGAAAGGAGAGAGTGAGAGGGGGTGGAATTTTACTTTCTTTCGCAAGGGGGGTATCCCAAGCGGAGGCAAGAGAGAGTGTGCGGAGAAAGAAAGTTGCTGGGGCTGTTAACCTCAGATTTTAATAATAAAGGACAGGGGGGAGGGGTTTGGCACCGACGGGATCTGAGACTGCAAGAGACAACAGAGGAGAAAGAGAAGCTGGTCATCTTGCTGCTGCTGTGAAGACTGGAGGCTATCTGAACTGTGATTATTGCTGTTTGTACAAGTTTTAGACATTGTGGGGAGTTGCCCTGGGGGGGGGCGAGCCATTATTGCAGCACGCTGACTGTTTTGTTTGTGTTTCTACTGCTGCCTGGAGCCCCAACCCACCTGTTTCGCTGAGGAATCATTGACTATTGCTGCTATGACAGCCTGGGGCTGCTAGACACCACCACAGCATTGACTACTGGGGCTAGGGGTTTGTCATCTTTGTTCCTGGAAGCCTCTCCTTGACGACAAGAGCCTGCCACCTCCTCACTTCGTGTGAGCCTCTGTCAGGAGAGACACTTTACTAACCCCTAAAGAGCATAGCTGCAGAGCTCGACGGAGGGGAATGGGGCTGAGAGGGCCTTGGATTTGGCGGCCTCAGAGGAGGTAACACTACACGTATATTCGGCTACCGGGCATCTGCCTTGCCTCATCGTTTTGATTCTTTCGCGGGCTTTGCAATCAGCCAGGGGGTCCTCAAATCACCTTCTCAGAGAGGACATGAAACGGTTGAAGTCGTTGAGCTCTGGGGCATCGGAGTCGTGCAAATTCACCACCCAATCTGCAGCTGGTCCGTCCAGAGCAGATTGCACAATCCGGATACGGGCTTTGTCGCTAGAGATGTGCCGGCCATATTCTTCCATGTAATTGAGTACTTGGGTTAGGAAAACCCCCAAGCGTGTCAGCTCCCCCTTTAATTTCGCATCCAGTGGCGGGAGTCTTTGAATGGATCGGTGGTATTTGCCTTCGTCGTCGGTGGCATTGTCCTCCATCCGGATCGCCATCTGCAGGTCGGTCTCTCCAGTTGCAGCTCCAGGTGCTGGTGCAGCCGCGGGGCTCAGAATTCTCCTCCCCTAGGGAGCCGAGGGTTGTGTTCATCAGGTCGATCGCTTTCTCTAGGATCCAGTTCGAGTGCGGTGCCCAACTTCCTTCCTCTTCGCTTGCATGCAGGGATTTCTCCATCTCCTGCTTCCAATCTGGTTGGTTGGCCCCCTGTCTCAGGGTCACCTTTCTTGATTTCTTTTCCCACTCGCCTTTCTTTCCAATGCCCATTGACCACTGAGGTTTGTGGTTACGCGTCTCCACCACCTCTTCTCCTGAGGAGTATGACATTTCAGACCCCGACATCTGACAGGTTTTCAGTCGGGGAAAAGGCTCCCTCTCCGTGGGGTTTTCTCCCTTCCCTGCCTCGTCGTCTGACATGGTATTTTTTGCAAAGTCCCCCGGCAAGGTTCTCCCTTCCAGGTTGACTATTATTGCAGATCTTGTCTAATGTAAGGACCCACCTCAATCTACATCTTAAGAAAAAAGAACTCTTGGAAAACATCTCTTCCAACAGGAATTTTTATTAAGAGAAATTGACTGTAGGCATGCTAGACAGGATCTGAGGGATCCCCTCACCATTCAATGTTTTAAAGTGTTCCCAAGCAGCCCCCCACCCCGCAGTTCTTCCGGGTGATTCAAACCGGCAGATTTCTAGGTGTTAACTCCAGGACAGATATCGTCAGTCCGGCTCTGTCGGCACGATCACTTATTCTCTCTTTATCCAGATCCCAGGCATTGCATTTCCCCCCCCTTTTCCTTCGCTGCCGGTAAAGAGGAGAAGTTCAGAGAGACATAGGATGAAAGGCAGATGGCCACATTGTTATGGTTAGTACACCCAAAGTGAATCAACAAAAGGTTACTTTGTAGTGAATAGAGGAAGTGAAAGTCATAAAGGCCCCCATGCTTACCCCCCTTCCCCTTAGTAGTATGACAGAATCCAGGAGAGAGTAAGAATTGGTTTTATATCAGAGCAGGTAGATAGAAATGAAATATAATTGGATTCTGACAAATTCTAGCTAAAAATTCTCATATAAATCAGTGGTAGCTTACTAGTTTTTGGAATGTTAACGGAAAACGTTTGGTGAATTATTGTTTAATAGGGATGTTGAATCTTTAAATGAAGTGCATGTTCACATTTATAGTTGTTGAAAGCAATAGACATGTATAATAAAAGTCACTGAAAATGAGTTCTAGTTTCATTTAGATATGAAGTGCTTAAAAGAACAAGCAAAACATTTTTTTTAAAAAAAATCAAAGTATGAATGACATTCTCCACATAAGCAATACCCACCTCTAATGCTTCTTGCTACTATTAATAATGCAAAATTAAGGCAGGACATAAAACAAGACATAAGTCATAAAACAGGACGAGTCTTAAATGCGTGTATTAGTTAGAAGAGGCAAAAAGGAAATGGAAAATGTCAAACCACAAGTTCATCTGTCGGTCGCACAAAGGTGTCAAGCTTGAAGCTCTATTACAGTTAACCACATATGTCTCGCTTCTATGTCTTGTTCTCGCTGGTAGCTAACCACAAATGAACTGCCGGAAACTTAGATGATTGGCAAGATACCTGTGACCTCGATCCATGAGAGGGGGACAAGATATTTAACTACTTTAGCATAGCAACAGGGGGGCTGAAAGGGGGCTGTCATTCAAGTAACCAATCAATGCTAACAAGTTACATTTCCGTGTTTTGCTGTTTCTGAAGAGTATATATGTACTTGTTGTTCCATGAGAAGGTGTTCAGAGGTTGTTATGATTTTTGCTCTGAACCTTTGCGCAAATAAACCAACTTCTTTTGATTCCGTGGTCTGAGTCCTATGGTTATCTGCAACATTTTTCTGGCGACCCAAGATGGGACTTGGAGCAATATTTTGCTGAGGACGGCACGGACCGACCGGTGCCCAAGCGGGGCCGTCACGCTAAACCTTCAGCCGGCACGGATGATTTCTCCAGAAGGAGGCGGATGGCACCGCAGGGGTATTTGGTGGACAACCGACCGATCCAAGAACCTGAACGGAATCAAAATAAGTCACACACGTCAGCTGAAAAGAAGACGCCTGCAGGCAAGTATTGTGGAATTGTAGACCCACTCGTTTTGAGAGTGGAAGAGGGGGCCTGATCACCCCACTGGGTCCGGGATCGGCGCATCCTAAAGAGACCCAAGAGTTGTTGTGTGGGTGGTTAAGCCATTGCAGTTCCTGTTGGTGACCGTTGGAACGTCCGGCATCACAGGTCAGTGGCAGTGTTTTAGAAAATGGGTGGTGGAGAAAGTGTCCCTCGGACACCTCTTTAGTGTATGTTGAGGAATTTTAAGAAAGGTTTTAGTGGAGATTATGGAGACCCCAAGGCCAATCTAGGAGACTTAAAGAAATTCTGTGAAAATGAATGGCCAACGTTCAATGTAGGATGGAAGGCTGAAGGTAGTTTTAATCTAGACATAATCTCAAAAGTCCACCAAATTGTTACTGACCCAGATCAATACCAATATATTGACCAGTGGCAAGTAGTAGTAAAACAGAATCCTGAATGGCTTCGCAAATGCAGAGTGGAACCCATGCGGGTCTGCGTGGCCAGAATGAATAGAAATCCCAGATCTCAGGTCACGAAGAGTCAGACTGAAGCCAAACCTGTCTTAAAGACTGAACCCTATGAAGAAGATAATCCTCCTCCATACGCCCCTGTGCATCGTCCTATGGCCCAAGGCATGCAACTACCGGTCCCAATTCAACCGGCAAATGTTGATGATGGCAATATTCAAGTTCAGGGGGCAGGAGTGCAAGGAATTCAAAGGAAAGTGCCCCTGATGTTAAAAAGAAACTTCAGAAACAAGAAGGGGCATTGGGCATGACTATGAGTCAATTGATGGAAATTGCACGTAAAGTTTATGTGAATAGAGAGAAGGTGGAAGAGAAGAAGAAAGAAGGTAAGGCTGAATTGCTGGCAGCTGCATTGTCAGGCAATTCCAGAACCCTAGGAAGGAATCAGTGTGTTTTGTGTAAAGAAGAGGGACATTGCAACATGAATGTCCTAAAAGGTTTGAACTTGGAAGAATAGAACAGGGACGTGGACATTTAACTCAAGAAGTCAAAATATATGATTTCCAGGGAGAAGGAAGAGGAAAAATGTTTCGTCCATATGGATTCCAAGGAAGAGGTCGAGGCGAATTTCAAGAACAAGTAGAGGCCATAGGTTTGGCCGCAGCTGAACAATGGCCTGAGGACTGAAAGGGACCGGGTTTAAGTCAAGTCCCCCCCGAACCCTTGGTCCGAATGAAGATAGGGGGCAATAATGTGACCTTTTTAGTAGATATGGGGGCATCTAGATCTGTAGTTACTAAGTTATTGGCTCCCTTCTCTGCTGATGTCATAAATATACAGGGAGTTGATGGCTCAGTAAATTGTCACCCTTTTCTAAAGCCCCTGAGATGTTCCCTAAAAGGAAGGGACATTGAACACCAATTCCTATATATGCCTGAGTGTCCCATTCCCTTATTGGGTCGAGACATGTTATGTAAAATGGGGGCAACTTTGTCATTTGAAAAAGACGAAATGGCACTAGTAATAAGCATCCTCCAGATGAGATGTGGCGAATAATGGTGGCCCAAGAGGTTCAAGTCCTCGATACTTGGCAGGAGTTTGATGTGCACCAGTTATGGGCAGAAGATAATCCGCCAGGACATGCAGGTCACCATACACCACTAGTCATTCAAGTGAAGCCTCTGGCAGTGCCTATTCGTCTCCGGCAGAGAAATTATCCTCGCCCCATTACACAAGAAATTCAAGACCATATTACCAAATACTTAAAGGCAGGCATTTTAACAACTATTCAATCTCCTTGGAACACCCCAATCTTACCCATCCCAAAGCCTGATGGCACATTTCGACCAGTCCAAGATTTGCGTATTGTCAATAATGCTACAGTTACTGTACATACTGTAGTGCCTAACCCATATACCCTCCTGAGCTTGATTCCAGCATCAGCTGTTTGGTTCTCTGTGGTAGATTTGAAAGACGCTTTCTTTATGATCCCAATACATAAGGACAGTCAGAAACTGTTTGCTTTTGAGTGGGAAGACCCAGTAACAGACCAGAGAAAACAATATGCTTGGACCAGACTTCCTCAGAGATTTAAAAATTCACCTACTCTTTTTGGCAATGCCTTGGCCTCAGACTTAGAAGACTTCCAGCCAGGCGAGGGAAACCCCAGGTTAAATACTTAGATTATACTATAAGTCAAGGCCAGAGAGCAATAGAATATGAGAGAAAGGAAGCTTTGTGTTGAATTGCAGAGCCCACTAATAGGAGAGAATTACAGGTTGTTTTTTTAGGAGCAGCAGGATATTGTAGAATATGGATACCGAATTTTGCCCTGCTAGCCAAACCACTGTATGAGTCCACAAAGGGGGGAGAAAGAGAGCCCTTTATTTGGACACGTGAACAAAAACAGGCTTTTGAGACTTTAAAATTGGCATTATCTCAAGCTCCTGTTATGGGACTACCCAACCTCGAGAAACCTTTCAATTTGTATGTGGATTCAAAGAATAATATGGCTCTTGGAGTCCTGACTCAAGAAAAGGGAAGTTGGCAACAACCTATAGCTTACCTGTCAAAACAACTTGATGGAGTATCAAAGGGATGGCCACATTGTCTTAAAATTCTGGCAGCCACAGCTCTCCTGATAGAGGAAGCTAATAAATTGACTTTTGGAGAACTAACTACAATCTATACCAGTCATGCAATTCGTGGAGTTTTGGAAACAAAGGGACATTTATGGATAACTAACTCCAGAATTTATAAGTATCAAGCTCTCCTCATTCAAAACCCTCAAGTGACATTAAAGCAGACAAATGGCCTAAACCCAGCCACCCTATTGCCTATACCAGGTCCTAAAGTTGAACATAACTGTATGCAAGTGATAGAAAGTCAATTCTCATGCAGGCCTGATTTAACTGATGTGCCACTGAAAACAGTGGACTATAATTGGTTTACTGATGGGTCAAGTTTCATCTCAACAGGAGAACAATATGCGGGCTATGCAGTAGTCTCACTTGATAAAGTCATAGAAAGTGGGCCACTCCCAAAAGGCACAAGTGCTCAAGCAGCAGAACTGTGGGCTCTCATACGAACACTGGAAAGAGCAAGAGATGAAAGTATAAACATTTGGACTGATTCTAAATATGCATTCCTCACATTACATGTACATGCTGCAGTCTATAGAGAGAGAGGACTCTTAACAGCTGCAGGAAAAGAAATTAAACATCCTCTTCTGATTGAAAGACTTATAACAGCAGTCTTGGGACCAAAGAGGGTAGCTGTCATGCACTGTAAGGGACATCAAAAGGGACAAGATGAAGTAACCCAAGGAAATAGAGCAGCTGATAGAGAAGCAAGGTTATCAGCAACCCGAAACAGCCAAGCTTACCCTGACATGACAGCTTATGTAACATTGGAAATGCCACGAGGACTGAGTCCTAGATATACTAAAGCAGAAGACTTACAGGCAAGTGTAGATTTGCAAGGACACAGGCAGGGAGAGTGGTATGTATTTCCAGATGGAAGGATTTTTGTACCTGAGAATTTAGCCTGGCCAGTGGTAAAGGAAACTCATTCAACTACTCACATGGGAAAGAGTGCATTAGCTGAAGCCCTCCACCATATTGTGTATATCAATCGTCTTCACTCACTATGTGCCCATGCAATTGAAAGATGTAACATTTGTGCCCAGGTTAATCCAAGACAAGGACCTATTCTTCCGCCAGGAAGTCAGCCTAAGGGATATTATCCTATGGATTCATTGGTTGTTGATTTTACAGAAATGCCAAAATGTGGACTATATCAAGCAATGTTAGTCCTACTGTGCAATTATTCAGGGTGGCCTGAATGTTTCCCAACCAAGACCAAGCAGGCACGAGAAGTGGCCAGAATCTTGCTCAAGGAGATTATTCCCAGATATGGAGTACCCTCATTCATATCATCAGATAATGGACCTGAGTTTGTACATCAAGTAAATCAGACACTGGCTAAATCCTTAGGGACCCACTGGAGGTTCTATTGTTCTTTTCATCCTCAATCCGGGGGAAGGGCAGAGAGAATGAACCAGACTATAAAGGAAAAGGTGACAAAGGTGTGCCTTGAAACTCACCTTAAGTGGGTGGATGCATTGCCACTAGCACTTTGGTCTGTGAGGTGGACCTCTCGAAAAGGAATTAGGCTATTTCCTTTTGAAATGATGTTTGGAAGACTCCCTATCATAAGTTCTAACTTGAAAAATCATATAGGGGACTTGTCAATTAGGAAAGTGAGTCAAATGGTGGGAGAGTTAAACAAGCAAATACAAGAAATCCAACAATATTGTGTGTCCCTCAGTCCACCATTTTTGAGTACCCCCAGTCATAATATTCAAGTGGGAGACAAAGTATGGGTAAAACACTGGAAAGGGGAAAACTTGAAACCTAAATGAAAGGGCCCGTATACTGTGGTCATGTGTTCTCCACTTGCAGTAAAAGTGTTAGAATCCAAGTCTTGGATTCACTGGACTCAAGTTAAACCCGCAGTTGATGAATATTGGGAGGCAGAACAGGACGAGGCCCGCCCTTTAATGGTATGATTGAAGAAGCACCCCCTATAACTGCCCTACCGGCAACGGGCAGGCAACATACGGGGCAGAAGAGGCCTTACTGGTGTCACTCCGGAAGCTGACCCTCTACGTACGGCTGAAAACAAGAACAAGGAAAGCATCTGTTAATGTATTAGGAGTAGTGTGTGGTGTAGGTTAGATCTATTTCAAGGAATGGTAGTCCGACAATACATAGCCATAGGTGCAGTGAGTCTGATCACCCTGGTTGTGACCTGTTGTATTGGACACCTTTTCTTCTGGAAACATCCCAATCCCAAAGAAACAGGTGTTGCGCCTAAAAAGCACTGACTGTGACCAAGGACAGTGTGTATCTCTTGGGGACACTTATGTTTGAAGCACCTTGGGAGTGGGTTCTCTGTTGTATAGTAGGAGTCTTGGGAGTGTGGGCATTATATTTAGCAAATAAGACTCGGCTGTGTGGCTCACCCAAGACTGACCTGGTCCTTTCCCAAATCACACCTAATCCCATCCATCTTCCTGATGTGGTAATTTCATAATTGCAATTGCTCCCTTTGGTGTGACTGTGAGTGTGAAACTGAGTGGGATACTGGGCTTGTAAGATAGAAGAGAAAAGAAAAGTTGACATTGACTCATTTTAGATTATCAGACATGAGTCTTCTATGGCTTTGGCTAATGTTTGCAAGTGTCATGTTGAGTAATAAGACCCTGAACGATAGTCCCAAATGTTGTGAGAATGGCCAATTAACTCTTCTCACACTTGAAGAAGGCTCCGGGGACATTGAGGAAACAAATGCTGTTTGTGTTGTTATGTGGAATAGCAGGACTAGCCTTCATCCTCTGTGTAATACCTTTAATCAGACAATTAGTTATGAGATCAGTGAAAAAAATCAGGGTTGAAAAGGAATTAGTTGTGATAGAAGGATCCTTGGAAAATAGGTTCACCTCAGACCCAGGAAGGGAAAGTGAGGATCCAGACAGTGGAGAGTATGTACGGATGAGACCCTGGGGATTGGAGGACGTGCCTGAGGAAGAGGAGTTCTGAGATGGATTTTTCACTCTTTCTTATTGGTGCTATCTGCCTCTATCTTGAACTGGCAGCAGGAAACAGAAAGATGTGTGCCAGTCTAAAGTGTTAATCATGCCATATATTATGCCTATCCATATATGCGATTTCTGCTCAGCTATCTTCGCTTGCTGGGAAAAAGCTAATGCTCAAGTAGAAACTGTAAAAGTGAGACTCAATTGTTACCTAAAATGGAGTCTCAAAGGGGGGAATAAGGCAGGACATAAAACAAGACATAAGTCATAAAACAGGACGAGTCTTAAATGCGTGTATTAGTTAGAAGAGGCAAAAAGGAAATGGAAAATGTCAAACCACAAGTTCATCTGTCGGTCGCACAAAGGTGTCAAGCTTGAAGCTCTATTACAGTTAACCACATATGTCTCGCTTCTATGTCTTGTTCTCGCTGGTAGCTAACCACAAATGAACTGCCGGAAACTTAGATGATTGGCAAGATACCTGTGACCTCGATCCATGAGAGGGGGACAAGATATTTAACTACTTTAGCATAGCAACAGGGGGGCTGAAAGGGGGCTGTAATTCAAGTAACCAATCAATGCTAACAAGTTACATTTCCGTGTTTTGCTGCTTCTAAAGGAGTATATATGTACTTGTTATTCCATGAGAAGGTGTTCAGAGGTTGTTATGATTTTTGCTCTGAACCTTTGCGCAAATAAACCAACTTCTTTTGATTCCGTGGTCTGAGTCCTGTGGTTTTCTGCAACAAAATGAAGAACAAAGTGAAAAATATGAGGATTAATTAATTGATATTATTTTAGCAAAGCTACATTGCTAAATGATACCAGTCAAATATGGTCCTTGCGGTATCTCCATTTTTTCCTGAAAAAACAGATGCTGGATAACATATGATGGAATAAATTCTAAGTGTTTAGATTCAGGCTACTTCCACGCAAAATCCATGTTACTTCAAATGCATTATGAACTTCTGTGATCCTATAGCATGGACTGTTCAGCAACTGAGATGATCTGTTTGTGGCTTGATGATGGTAAATTGATTAATGATTGATTGATTTAATGTTTATATTGTTTCAATCAAATTGTTCTAAACTGTTTACAACATATACAATACAGCAACTCCCCAAGTGATGGTATTTATTGCTGGATTGTTTGATTGGAACGTTACTAGTGAGTAGTCCAGGATTGTCTCTTCCTGGTACTTGAGTTTAAGGTGCCTTTCTAGGAAATGCTGGTTTTATTTAATAAGTGAGAAATTCTCAAGAATTTTATCTGGATCCGTCTTCTTTGTGACATAGGAGAAATTGGAGAGTATCATACCAGATTGCTTAGATTGTTTAAAAATCTACGTTAGAGAAGTGAGGGAATTTCAGTTATTTTGGTAGGATGGAAATGTCAGCATTGCATAAGTACTCTTATTTCAGTTCCTGAAACATAAAAAAGCATGAATTTTATTTAAAACCTTTCACTCTCCACATCTCAGCTGCCCTTGCAACCTAAAACCTTTTATATAGGCACTTGGTAGCAGATTTGATGATATGATGTTACTTTTCCAGTTCTCAATGAGATTTATATTAAAGGAAGATCAGTGGCTTAATTGCCATGTTGCTTTGGCCTATTATGAGTGTTCAGAATTCTCTGCAAATTATCAGAAAAACACACAAGAGAATATGCAAGGAATAAAATTTTCTTACTTCAAGACTTTTAGAAACTTAAGTGGAGCTTGTGGAAATACCTGTTGGTCAATCGGAGAAAAAGTAAGGACTGGGCCTTTATGTCATGTGTACTTCAAATTCCTTTAGAGGCATAGGGGAGTGAAACAACGCAATGTATAACTAAAATGATTTGGAAATTAAATGCCAGATATCACTATAAATAAATCATTCAAATAACTCTTGAAAATAATATTAAACCATCATTCCTGATAATTTATAATTTCAAAGATCCATTTTACATTCATTTAATTATTTTAATCATATTTAAACACTTTCTTTAAAAATAATTCAAATATAACCATTGTTCTGCCCACCTTTACTTGTCCAGAACTTGTCTACATTTTAGTGTCATTCCCAGTAGAGCAGTTAAAGCATGAGTGCAATTCTGTTTCTGAAAAATGTATGTTGAAAGAAAAATCTTCATCAGGGTCCAGTCCAAACCAGAATAAACAAAATAGAGACTGCTTTAGAAAGAAGGTTGGAGTTTACTGAAGAGCAGAGCCAGACAGAAGCATGGCTCTGGAAAAACTGACCACATGTAGCAGGGAGTGGTGGGCTTTTATACCTTCTTGGGCTTTTGAGGTTGTTTCCTGTTCCTGTGACATGAACTTTGACCTGAGCTTCAGTGTACCTTTCTGCTATTCTGATGGTGGTGAGTTAATCCTATTATGTCCCAAAGGTCATATCCTGCTTTCCTGGGGTGGTGGTTGATGACTATGTCCTGTGTTGGATTTTTTGGGGTGAGGGGTTGTTGATTTTAGGGATGTTTGTCTTTCTAATGCCATCAGTTCTAAGCTTCCTGGTTCCAGTCTTTCTGAAAGAATTATCACATCTGCATTTCTACAGACACACCTGGCCTCTGCTTGGGGCAGAGAGACTTGGCGGGGGGGGGGTTGTTTCTGCCTAAGATTTTCCATTATTCCTTTAGGGAAATATAATATTCTGCCTTTTTAATATTCCCTAAAATATTTATTTCTCTGGGGGGGGGGCTGTCTTTCCACATGTAGAAAGTCTATCAGTAGCTCCCTTGCATATTTATTTTGAAATAAGCTTTGCTCTATTTGAATGGGCTTGACTTTTAATATGATTATGATTTTAAATGTGTATATAATTGCAGTATTATTTATCTCTTTTATACTTGAAGAGCAGAGATTGGAAGATAGTTCAGTTCAATCATTCTTAAAAGTAATTACTTGCTTCTTTCCCTCCTTTGTATTATTGAGCTGTGTACTTTAATAAAAGCCATGTGATATTTAAAACCAATGCACTATATCCACATGTCCAAGGAGTAACTACATTATTATAGTAGTTATAATATATTAGTCATCTGAGTACTTTCTCCCTGAAATTACATCCATCTCTTAGAATAAAATCAAAGCAAAAACAATTTCTATTTTCCTTTATATTGTTTTTACTCAATAAAAAGCACATTTTGCAGAGTAATGAAACTGACAACCATAGTATACATTTATCAGAATTGTGAATATAGTTATTTTTACATAAGTCAAGAACATTAAATAACTACCATGTCCTTAAAATAGATTTTTCATTAGTGATAGAAGATCAAAAGTCATTTATTTCATGTGCAAAAGAATAAACCAAATAGAATTTCAAAAGAGCTAGTGTAAATTGGATAAAAGAAGATAGTTTAGTTATGGCTTATGATGAATAAGATATACAAGAAACTATTATCATTTTTCTTTCTAAAGTTATAGTGCCTGATTTCAAGAAAATTTAGTGGTTAATTTTCTACATTTCTACATTAACTAATAATGGGAATCAGATGGACAAGCTTTTCTCCTTCGCATACAGACAGTGCATCTAAAAAGAAGGTGAACCTGAATTTAATACAACTTCTTAAATTGCAAAATAAATCTATGATGAGTCTTTTATTTTAAAAATTATTGGGGGTGGGAAGGCTCTTCCTTTTAAAGTAAACTCAGTAATCTATGCAAGACAGCAACTCTTTTTAAAGGCTGAGAATATGCGGAATATCATTTGCATAAAGTATCACCCCAAATAAATGGAATTTACACAACAGCTATTTCTATCTAACATCTGAGGGAAATTGGAGCTATCTGTATTATGTTGTCCTTGACTTTCACATGGCTGAACTGAATATAAAACTGAGATCTGAATATAAATCTATTGGTAGTGAGTGGATTTCTCTAATTTCTGTCCCTTGCAATGGTCAGTCTGAATCTTTTTCAAAGCCTCATTTTAGAAGTGCCAGATTCCCATCAGACAAGGCAATACATATTTATTTTCCAGGACCTCCAGTTAAGAAAAATTTAGTTGTCGTGCTTTGTAGAACTTGCTTTATTTCAGACAAGAAATATGCAAAGGTTCTTCCTACTGTAGTATGAGAAAAACAAGCCCTTTAAAGTTTATATCCTAAGCAGTGGTGAGATTCAAATAATTTAACAACCAGTTCTCTGCAGGGGGGGAGGCAGGGAGGCACTGCCATGGGGCAGGGGGGAGGGGGTAGCTGCCCCATGCTCCCCGCTTACCGTGCCGAGGCCTACCACACCCTGACACCTGTTGCGCCTCACCTGTTCGGTAGTGACTTCTTCCACTTTCTCCTTCTTCCTCTTTCTTTGAACAACCCTTCGCTCCCATTGCTGCTTTTTCAGTCCCAGATCTCAGTTTGTCCTGAGCCTGTGCAGAGGGTCTTTGGAAACGAAGCCCCGCAGCGATTGGGTGGGGCGGGAACCATTCCCTTTGCTTTTGGACCAGCTCTGAAATGGGCTGGAAGGAGCAGCCCGAGGACTCCAATCTGGCTTTGCAGCAAGCAAGGGGATTGGAGGCACATGAATGCATGCCAGTCTGGCATCTTAAAAAAGTTTTTTTTCCCCGCTACCGGATTTTCGCTGCTATACTGTTTAAATTTCTTTAAAGTTTACTTGATGCGGAATACAGATCCTTCCTGTTCTGCATCAAGTAAACTTTAAAACAACTTAAACAGTATGGCAGTGAAAATCCAGCAGCAGGGGAAAAAAAACTGGTCTCATGCACGGGGAATCTGCACTACCCACCTCCCCCTGTGCCTCTGCCTGCGTGCTCAACCTGCTAAACCTCATTTCTAGCTGGGTGATCAATTTAGCGAAGGCATGGGGAGGAGGCGGGCAGTGCAGATTCCCCGTGCGTGAGAGGTTGGTAAAGGAGGAAGGCAAGTGGCAACCCCAGCGGCAACAAGGGCTGCCAAAAACCGCGGATTCTGTGTGCACCTGCCTTGCCCGAATCAGCTATGCTCTCCACGGCGTGCTGCAGTTGATCTGAAGTGTGAAGAGCACAGCTGATGAGTGAGCAAGTAGCAGGTGTGCACACAGACTCTGCTGTTTTCAGCGGCCCTTCTTGCTGCTGGGGCTGCCGCTCACCTTCCTCCTTTGCCAACTTCTCATGTACAGGGAATCTGCACCACCCACCTCCCCCCCCATACCTTCACTAAATCAATCACCCAGCTAGAAATGAGGTTTAGCAAGCCAAGTGTGCAGGCAGAGACATGGGGCGAGGTGGATGGTGCAGATTCCTGCCAGGCACCAGGCTGGCTTCGGTGGTACCAATCTTGCCTAGGCTGCTGCTGCAGCACTTGCGGCTCAGCTTCTTGCTGACTGGCAGAGGCCCCAAGATGCCCCAGCTCCAAGCCCTCTGGGTCAAGGAATGCATGCGTAAGCTGCTGCCGGGCTCCTGGGTTTCCATAAGTCCTGGATTCAGGCTGCTGCAGGGCTATGGCATGGGTGGAGGCGCCTCCTGTTGGGCGTGATCGTGCTAGTGCCGCTGCTTGCTGCAGGATACCTCAAGGTTCATTGTGCTGATCGTGCTGGTGCCGCCACTTGCTGCAGGATGCTGTAAGGCTCGGAATGCGATCGGCACGACGAGCCTCGCAGCCTCCTGCTGTGAGTGGTGGAACCGGTGCGATCAGTGTGACAATCCTCGCGGTGTGATGGGTGAACGCATAGCAGGCGCGCACACAGGCTCCACTGTTTTTGGTGGCACTTCTGTGCCTGACTGGCTGCCTCAGATCAGCTGCAGTGTGCCGTGGAGAGCATGGCGGACACGAGGCAAGTGCGAGGCAGGTGCGCACATGGACTCCGCTTTTTTCAAGTGCCATTTTAACAACCGGTTCGCCGAACTGAAGACACATTAGGTATCGGTTCTGCCAAACTGGTGCGAGCTGGCTGAATCCCACCACTGATCCTAAGCCTTTTTCTCATATCTTTTTAAGTCAAAGGACTTTTGACCATTTATTTCCTAGCCTGGAAATAGGAAAGCATTTGCTCAATGTTTTTATATATAGATAAATAGGTATCATCCATCTGGCCACTATTTCTTGTTTCATCAGCATCATCCATTACAGAAAGGAGCTTGGAAGTTTTCTGTTTGAAGGAAGATATTTGTTTATTAAATATGCAACAATAGATGTACTGGATCAGGTCAAAGGCCTATTTAGTTCAGCATTTTGTTTGTAACACTTGTCAAAGATCTGTAATCAAAGAAGCAGAATACAGTATAAAGGTAATAGCTCCTACTGCTATTACCATTATCTACTACAAGTCATTTAGCAGCATCTAGCAACAGACATTTAGAAGCCTTTCAACTTGGATTTAGAATATGGCAATCATGCATGTGTTGTGTTGTGTGTGTTTGTGTGTGTGTGTGTATAGAGGGGAGAGAGAGAGAGACAGAGACAGAGAATGTGCCAATGCCATTAATTCAGAAATAGAATCAATGTTCTGGAGAACATTCTGGAGAACCAGATGAGAGGAGAGTCACAAAAAAGCCTGTTTCATCTGCAATAATAATTAACTAGCCCTGAACCTGTGCACGTCTGTGCATGTCCCTCACTTTTCTTTTGCATTTATTTCTCTAAACCTGTTTTAAAGCTATCTGCATTGGTAGCCATCACAACCATCTTTCTGTCCAGTTTCCAGAAACTTCACTATTTATATTCTTTGGCTGATGCATGGCCTAGTACATGGGTCGGCCATCCGAAACGTCGGATGAGCCGCACGGACCCATTTAGCTTAAAAAAAAAAAACGCTGGGAGCCGCGCGTTCGCGCATGCGCGCACACCCGCGCATGCGCGCGGCCCGTTCGCGCATGCGCACCCGCGCACCCGCGCATGCGCACCCGCGCATGCGCGCGCCGTTCGCGCATGCGCGCGCGCCGTTCGCGCATGCGCACCTGCGCGCGCGCACCCCCCGCACCCGCCCGCACATGCGCGCATGCGCTCGCCAAAATGGCGGAGGAGGCTCCGGAGCCGCAGGTAAGGCCTCAAAGAGCCGCATGCGGCTCCGGAGCCGCGGGTTGCCGACCCGTGGCCTAGTACCTTGAAAAATGGGGGGGGGTAAACTGTTCAAATTTTGAGTTTTTAAACAAAATTAATTCTTAGAATTTTTAAAATTAGTATTGAGTGCATTGATATAGAAACCATTTTGCCTATCCATTCCTCCAAGACAAAGAATAGAGAGAAAGACGAACTAAGAAGCTCTCAGGATCCACAAAGAATGCATCTCCCAAACACTACAGTTGTCCAGCAATGTCTTCTGCTGCCTACCAAACCAATATGAAGTACTAGTAAAAGCATGTGTCAGTGCAGTGGCTTGGGAAATGTAAGATAATTTTTGGAAGAAATGGAGTAATCCCCAGGAAGTGAGTTGATTTTATAATATTCAGAAGGGACATAATTAGGAAAATTTTGGATTGTGCGGAAATGGATAGGCTTACATTGAAAACGAAAAAGAAAGAAGATACAGAATATTTTCAAACATGGGATAATTTTTATAAATGGCTAGAAAAGTGGAATAGAGAGTAGAAATGGAAGTTGTATTACTATTAATGTTAAATATGTGAACCCAGACAACACATTATTTATTAAGCACTAAAGATTTGTAACTATAAAAATTTAATAAAATATCTATTAAAAAAAGAATAATATTGATTTACTTATTTAGAATATTTCCATACCACATGTTTCTAGCAAAGCCAACCTTTAATGCCATTACTATGGGTCCTGCAATCCTGAATGACAGAAAGCAGGTCTCTATGATACCCTCCTCAGGTCTTTAGATAATGCTATTTTATTTCCTCCAACTCTTTTCTTTTCCTTCTGTTTGAAAATGTTTAAATAAACCTTTTTGTTGCAATTTTGACCTGGAATCATGTTTGTCTTTCCAATATATATGACTTGTTATATAATAATGCCATTTTTTATATCATGAAATGTCAAAGGTCTAAAAAGAGAAAGATTCTTCACAATTGAAGATCATAGTTTTGTTGTAAGAAACTCAGTGAAAAATATTCTGTTGCAAGTTATTGGATTGATTAGGTGCATATTAGTAGAAATTTGAAAATGTCAGAAAAATTAATATTAATGAATAAATCTTGAGAGCTTATATTGGAGCAAAACATCTGGGATATTAATAGTTACTATAGAATTTTGCTTGATATAAAAACTGATAGTCATTATTTTTTATGGTTCAGAAAAAAAAGAGAATTTTAATTCAATGTACTTTTGTATCGACTTATGGAATAATTGTTGTGTATTTATTAACTTTTGTTTACAGACTCAGGAAATAAACACAAGGAGAAAGAAACAGAGAGGAGGAAACACCTTGCAGATAGTCATTATTTTTTATGGTTCAGAAATAAATGACATGTTTTCCTAATCTTTTTTAGTTTTACAGTGATACCATATATTAGTCGATGGAGAAATTTCATTTAGTATTGGATTTGTCAATTTACCACAATAAAGTTTCCAAGAAAAGAGAGCTGGAATTGATATTTGATGCTTGATGCTTATATTCAGAATTTAATTTGGAGGATATATGGAAACAATTAAATCTGACCAAATAGCAATAGGACTTAGACTTATACAGCCCTCTCTACATAGTCGGCATACTGCCAATCTGGGTCCTCATTTTACCAACCTCGGAAGGATGGAAGGCTGAATCAACTTGAGCCTGTGAGGATCGAATTCCTAGCAGTGAGCTGAATTAGCCTGCAATACTGCATTCTAACCACTGTGCCACCACAGCATGTTATGGCTCCGAAGGAAGAGGCTTTTCAAAGAAACATGAGGCATTGTTTTCCTTTAAGAATCTTTTTATGGCAACATAGCTTCGGCACATACATAAGCGAAGCCAAAATCTGAACCCTCCTACTTCATCCCACAGTATCTGAGCACATTCCCCTCCCTCATTTGACAGTCATTAATCACATTCTCCAATTAGTTTAAAGTGTGAACTTTCCCTCCCGTTCCATAACGCGCTATATTTTATCTCCTCGTATTTCATCCAGCTTTGAAGATGCTCTGCTGAAATATTGTTATGGCTAACTAGTTCCCAAGTACATTCTTCCACTCCCCCCCTCCATACTATCTAATAGTGGCTCTAAAGTAATACACAGGTTAAATAGTAAATGTTTGCATCCACATATAATGTCAGGCAAAAACATTCGATGTTAGCAGCATTGACACAGCATAGATAAGAATATAAATTCTTAATAGCAAATGTTGTTGGATTATTGAAGCAATATAATTTAATACCCCTAATAAGTGATTCAGTGGTACAAATACCTAAGTTCCTGTGGGCTATTAATGTTCCATTTCATTTCCAGCCTTTTTGTGCTCCTTAAAGTTCAAATATAGACATACTTTTGAGCAGACTGAAAATGGGCTTTTTTCTTTAAGTTAAACAAATCTATATATGATTTCTTGTTCTGTTTTTATTCAAAATGTGTTAGATGTCTTTCCTATAGAAAAGTATATATATAAAAAGCTTGCCTTCTATATGTTTAAGAACCATATAAGAACCATATAATGAGGCTTTTGAAAATATCTGTTTTATAACAGATATTTCAAAAATTGAAGAAGAATATGTCATCACCTGATATTCTCATTTAATACAGTTGAAAAATGTGACTAAAAGTTTGGCACATAGATTGTAGAAGGTATTGCCATGAACAGTTCATTGTGAACAATCTGTACTAACGAAAAGATGCCAAGTTTCTGATAAGATGAGAAAGTATTCTGATAAATTGTGAGTCAGTATTTTAACAGTTTTCTCTGACAATTTTGAAACAGTCATTTCCATTGGGTATAGGAAAACAGTTTGTAACAACTTACATTAAGTTGTGCAAATCATGCATTTTCTTCAAATCGTATTTATTGGATTATAATAAAGTATTCTTGCTCATCTCTTATAAGGACAAATACATCTCATCCAATTGGAATATATGCTGGAATCTGCCAAAAATGTCCATTATCTCCTTTTATACTTGGATTTTATATTTGGATTTTGAGCTTTTATTAGTGTGATATTCAAATATACAGGTAGTTGCAACTGATGTAAATTGTTATTGTATGGCTGATGTTTTTAATGATAATCCAAGCTCTCTACCTAACTTGTAAAGCAATACAGTAAATATTCTGATTATTCAGTATATTGAAAATTATCTAATATACTAGCAATCTTTCTAAGAAAATACATAAAATGGGTTTTTTTCTTGAACACTATTAAATATTTGTGGTTATCTCTTTTGGTAGATTTGATACTTCAAACTGTGCAATGCAGATTAATCTAATTTATTTAAGACAGCGGTTCCCAAGCTTTCCATCTCCATGGATCAGGAGCAGTGGCAGCAGTGACAAGGGGAAGAGGGAATGGTTTTGTGTAGCCACTGCTTGTATGGCCTGGTTCCCAACAGGCCGCAGAACCCTGATTTAAGAAACTCCCATAGTTTCTGCCCATTGTATATGATTCAACAGAGCCAGTATGTGCTCCAGATTCAACTGATTAAATAGGAATTCATGAAGTGACTCTTACCTGTTGCAGTGCTTTCCTTCTGATATCAACTCTCTTCAAGGTTTATATGGCCAACACCCTGACCTTATTCAAATGAAGTCTTAACAAATGTCTCTTGGGCCTTGGGCTATAGTGGTTGGCAGATTCCTTGAGAGATGATTAGTTTGTAGAAAATTCTGTGTTATTTTTCTGAATATCTGAGTTTTGTACTGTTTATATACTACTTTTTAAAATTAACACTGTGTGCCATGAAAAAATCTAGCAGCCAATAAATATTATGGATAACCATATGGTTGAAAAACCTATAGGTTTCCAGAGAATAAATAATATAAAATAGTATATTACCTCAGGTTTAATATATATAATATACATATACAAGAGAGATTTCTATGTTAAGCCCATCTAGTCATTTTAAACAAATTGATAATTGATAATTTTATTTCAATCCTAATACTGTCTATCCAAACAAAGATGCTATATATGTATGTTCCAAAGTTGCCTAAATTGGAAAATTAACCTCAATTGTTGGCTTCTAGTATTTAATATTTGACAATAGGTAAACTTGATAATATACCTCCAGATCTGGAAAACTACAGATAGTCCTCGAGCTACAACAGTTCACTTAATGATGGTTCAAAGTTACAACAGCACCCCCAAAAGTACCTTCAACACAGTCCCAAAGTTACGAATGTTGCAGCACCATGGCAGTTATTCACCCTTACAACCAACCGCAGAGACACTGCAACATTCCCCCTGCCTATTCCACCCCACAGGAACCTAACAGGCACAAGAGAACAGAGGCTGCCCAGCACTCCAGAAGCAGATTGGGTGTCCTGTGCAGGCAGCCTCAGTTGGTCAACCAAGCTCAGCAGGGCACACTCATCCCGCTCTGCCTCTGTTCTCACCACTCCGCTTTTGGAGCCCCAGGAACAGGCAAAGAACCACGGCAGAGAGATTGGAGAGGAGAGAGCTTGTTTGATCATGGTGATCTTCAAAAGGTAAGTGGCAGAATGGCGGGGGCAGAATGAGGGGGAAGCATGAGATATCTCAGTGAGTTGGGGGAGGCCTTGGGTGGTCAAAGCCAGGTAGCCTGTTCTAGCACTAGGCCCCACATAGTCTTTCCCACCCTGAGATACCTCATGTGCACTTAACAACCTGCACACTCGATTAACCAGTACATTGGGTAAAGCAGGGAAGGGTCATGTTCATTTAACATGATCCAATTAATGAATCCTTGGGTTACAAATGTAATTGGCAGGCTCTATTACATTTGTAACTCGAGGATTACCTGTAAATCCTTCCTCATTAATTGCATTTTCTTTAAATATATTTTCAAAATCAAAGAACCCCATAAATTTTTCCAAACAAAAAGATTATTTTCTAATACATAATCCAGATGCTTGAACATGAATTTCTCTAAGAATATAAATTAATCTTGGAATAATATTCATTTTGAGAGTACTTTTATTTCCCCAAAAGGTGAGGCTTAATGAGTCCCATCTATCCATAACTGAGGAAACTTATTTGTATATTTTATTTATATTTCATGTTAATGTCAGGCGCAAAAGATCAGGCATATTCATACCTATGCACAGGAATCTACTTAGCACTATTTTGGCACTGCTTAAGAGTCAATGGAATTCAAGAGGAGTTGGATTTAGTCTGTTTGTGGCTTTATAGAGACTCTACACTGATTCCTCTTTTGATTCCAACCCCTCTTTTGATGATCAACCCCAGGTTCTGTCACTATATTCTCCTACATCACTCTCCCCTTCAACATGGCCGCTACCTTCTTCCAAGGCATCTTAGTAGTTGCCTTCCAATTCTCCTACAGTAACTGAGTTATATCTTTCTGTATGCATATATCTAAATATTTAATGGATTCAGTATAAATACAGAATTTATATTCCTTAAATGGATGGATCACCAAATTTTCACCTATTCAAGTCAAGTAAGTTTATTATAGTCAAAGACCAGAAACCAGAACAAGTTAAAAACACTCAAGAAATATCCAGTAAAAAAATTCTAAAATAAAATAATGAATAACAGATAAAATCTATATTAAAATAACAATTTGGCATCCAATCTGGCAGTTACACGTGAGCAAAACACAGCATTGCTTAGCTATACTATAATATCAATCCTTAAACTGTGAGGCCCATGGTCATTAAATACTAAAA
The DNA here is from genome assembly GCA_023970755.1 of Azemiops feae. Classification (NCBI taxonomy): domain Eukaryota; kingdom Metazoa; phylum Chordata; class Lepidosauria; order Squamata; family Viperidae; genus Azemiops; species Azemiops feae. The sequence continues at coordinate 164,139 of JALGBA010004173.1, read as the reverse complement.
TGCAAAAGAATAGTCATGCAAAAGGGTTTGCTGTGTTAGTTGTGTAAAATAGCTATGGTGGATTAATCATGTGTTTCCAATGAATTCCCAGTGCTGCTGCGCAGAATCTGACTACCTGTGCTACTGGAGATGAGCAGTGTCTGAATGGCCAGGATACCTATCAATTATTGGGATGATATGTTTTTTTTAAATATCTCTATAAAAAAAGCATTGAAGTAGTATGTGCCCAACCGTCTCCACCTTTCCTGAGCCACAGGTACAGAGTCTTTCAGTCAATGGTATCTTTTTATACTTGCCATGCAGGATGGCCGATGGAAGTGCATGGCACCGTACAAGTGAAAATGCTTTCTGGTGATTTGCCGTCTCCAACTGGCTAACATAGCTGGCAGAAGTAACAATATATCTAATACAGTCTGGAGCCAGAAACAAAGGGATTTGGGGTGACTTTCAATGTGTAGTTTTCACATGGATTTTATTCAGTTTTTGCCTTGCTTTTGCTGCTATCAGTTCATTCTTAGTAAAAGTACCTCTTCTTTAAATCCATGGAGTTGGGGGTTTTCTTTCTTAGGGTTTGAATGGAGGTAGACTCGACATTAGGCAAGATCTGCTTTATCAGCCAAACCGGAGACCATAGTCTACAATGAGGGCTGAGCATTCAATGTTAAGCCATGGGAGTGACCAGAAAGAATCCAGAGCCCCAGAAGCAACTCCCCCATGGCCATGCTGCACTTGGGATGAGGTGGAATGGCTTGAGGAGATGGGGCTTGATGAGGAGCCGGTTCAAGCCAGATGGAGGACCCTGAGGAGCATCTGAAGGGGGTAACTTTTACCAGGGGCCATCAAGGATCCCACAGAGCAGAGGGGCATGAAGGAGATCATGGCGAGATCCCCCCCCCCTCTGACTCTGACATGAGGACCTCATGCTGAGCCATGCATTGTATCTGTTGCAAGAGGTGATCGAAAACCAGAGAGCCAGAGAAACACTAGCTCAAATGTCTGCCCAGCAAGCCAGCAGAAAGACCAGCCAAGCAGCAGGAGGAGCAGCTTTGGATTCTAAATATTGTAGGGGAAAGCTGCAATATTGGGTAAGGTGGAAAGGATACCCAGTTGTGGAGGCACAATGGGTAGCAGTGACTAATGTTAGAGCTGCTACCCATTGTGAAATTCCATTCTAGATATCCTGATCGACCCCAGTGAGGGGGGGAGATTAGGTAATAGAAATTTTAAGCAATGTCTATATGTTTGTTTTATGCCTTTCCAGATCCATTCTTCTTTCAGGGGGTCGGTATGTCAAGGATGAAACTTTGGCAGCTATGTGCCCTGTGTTTCAACTTGCCTTTAGAGTAAGGAGGGGAGGTGTTACTTTCGAGTGGGTAAGATGGAGAAATGAAACTTCTATGATTCCACTGAAGACTGTGAGAGCCTGAAACCTTTTTAAGGACACTACGTGTGGATTTGAAGCAGATGGTTCCCATAACAAAGTGAACTTGTTTATGTGGACTACGTAAGACTTTGGGGGTTTGGCTGGGAACATTATTGTTTAAGTCTATGATTTGGTGTTGGAACCTCAGAATTAGTTTTGCTTTTGACATTACCAGGCAGTGTATTCAATAAACAGTAAGATTTTCAGAAACGGAATGAACCTGGAGTTTTATTTGGATTCTCGAGCTAGATGTTGACAGGAGCCACCTTCGCAGTGGCCATAGAGGCCTCCATTGCCCTGCACGGTGTGGTGTCGGCTGCAATCACATAGCCATTGGCAGCTGTGGCTGCTCTGCCCCCCCCCCCACAGCTGGGGGAGCTACCTCCCGAAGGCAGCGGGCTCTCAAAGTGCCACCACTGGGAGTGAAATTTGGGGGGATCCCAAATCACTGGAATCACTCAACTCTGGAATTATATGCAGGAGTATGGGGGTGAATTGGGATCAGAAACTGCCAAAGTGAGATGTGTCATCATGGCCTTGGAAGGAGCCACAGCAGAGTGGATTGTTTCTCTTCACAATGACAACACCCACCAACTACAAAATTATGACCAATTTATGACAGCCCTCCACCAGCAGTTTGAGGACCCTCTAGCAGAGCGCAAAGCCAAAACTCAGATAAAGACCATCACCTAGCAGCAGTCAGTGGCAGAATGCACCCAGGAGTTCTGTGAGCTGGCATATCAGCTGGCCACATGGCCTGAGAAGATCCTGGTTGAATGTTTCAAGGATGGGCTCAATGATGAAGTCTACCACACTTGCATCTCGCGGGAGGCCCCTTGAGACCTCCAGCACTGGTACGTACTGGTGGACAAGGTGGAAATAGACTTGGGCAGAGATTGATACAGAGGCGGTGTGGCTGGAATAAGTCTTCACCTCCTGCCCACAAATAATCCCCGAAAGTGACCAAAGGAGGACCAGAGCTTAAGAAGTGGTCCACAGCATGTTTCAAGTGTGGAAAAGAAGAACATTGAGTAGCCGACTGTCACTCAGCAAAACCTAGCCTCAGACCTGCAGCCACAGGGGCTAGGAAAGTTGAGAAGCCACTGCTGAGGCTCCTTGAAACAGCCCTGAAAGGGATGGAGGTTGTTGAGTTGGGAGCACCAACTCCACCAGAGGAAAGTGAATCTGACTCCGATGATGACCCTCTTGGTGACATGTGTCTCCTGTGACCATCCCAATGGAGTTAGTGGTGCCCTCATCAGGCACCCAGGGGAAGATGCTGCCCTATTGGACTCAGGTTGCACCAGGGCAAAGCTCCCCAAGCCCAAAATCTATTTGATGACTCTGCGTGAGCGAGATGAGCTGTGCGCCTTTATTGACAAGAATTTGAAATAGGATTTCATCCAGCCAACCAGACCATGAATGACTGCTCCAATGTTACTCTGGGAGAAAAAAGACAGCATCCTTCATCTCTGTGTTGATTACAAAGGATTAAATTAAATTCTGTATGCTTATATAGAAAGCTTATCCGTTGCCTCTGATGAAATATATGCTGGCACATTTAGCCAAAGGGAGTTCGACTTGAGATCAGCTTACTACAGGGTTCACATAAAAGAAGGAGATGAATGGAAAACAGCTTTCAACTGCCCATTGGGCTGTTTCCAGTTCTGTGTGCTCCCATTCGAATGCTCGCAATGTTCAGGCCCCCAAACTCCTTCAGGTGTTTCACAGGAAATATCCTGATAAACCTGGGTTAAGCAGTGTTCCTTAATTGACTTATTGACTTATTTCATTGTTTTCTTGTATGCCTTTTTACTCTTTTTTAGGGCTAATGCCTATGTCGAAGGGGGGCCAAATGTCAGCTGGATTTTCACTTGCTTGCCCTCAGCTGCCATATAAATGGGGGGAGGTGGCATTTGGGGTAGGGGAGTGAGCTGGTGTGAAGTGTTCCCATGAGAAATGGAAGAGAGGATTGCTACCCATCAACAGAGTGGAGTTGTTTAGACTTTACCAAGGCCAACCGTCTTGAGCCTCCAGAGGCATACAACATCTGCTGAAGAGGGTTTCTCATAATATCACATTGGACATTGATTGGTCTGCCTGGGCTGGACTAGCCAACTCTTCCTGATGTCTTCTTCTCCTGAATCCCCCTTAGCGATCACATACGGCCTTGCCTTTTTTCTATTCTGCCCCTTCCAAATTACTTCTGCCCAGAACACATGCATCCTTGATGCATGCCTGAGTCTCTGTTTAGGCAAAATGTACATTTCAATCCAGATATAGATGGATGTTTCATACATGGAATGATATGTGAACAAAATATTTTCCAAAACAAATATTGCCACCTTTCTATGGTGACAGCAGACATTAAACCATACTGAATTGGAAGTGAGGAAGATGGTTAGCAGGAAGATTAAAAAGATGGCAAGTATATACAAATTGAACTCAATAAAACCAGGGCACCTTTCAGACTACAGTAGCATTTTTTTTCCAGAACACTTTTCTTTCACAAGATAATTGAATGGCAGAAATTATCCAGTGGCAGGCAGACTGAAACAATTTATATAAATTGTTTTGTGACCAAACCCTGAAGTTTAAGCTGTATGTGACCAATTTATTTTAAATGTGTAAAATAACAATAGCCATATACAATTGTTTGACTTATTTCCCCTATTTTTATTAATTTATTATTGGATCAATATATCACAATTAGGACATACTGGGAAATTAGGATATACCAGGAAACTAATTTTCTTCAATAAAATCTTAAAATTGGACACTCCTGCTTTAAAATATATGAATCCATTCCAAAGAGATTTTTATTCCTTGCCATTTTTGAGCAACATTCCTTGTTCCCTCCTAGCCTTTAAAAAGATCTTGAAATTTGATTATTCCTTTAGCACTGGGCCATAAATTCAGATGAGTATGACTTAATATATCTGATCTTTAGAGCAATATGTTTCACCTTATTATTTTTATTTTTTAACCATTTTCCTTTTTGCATGTTAAATCTTTTAAGACTAGTTAACCACCCAAAGTTGCTTGACAAGTAATCAGCTGAATAAATTAACTTATTAAAAATTAAGTAAGTAAATTTCATTGATTCACTGCAATGTCCATGTTGACCCACAGCTGTAGTTTACAAGTAAGAAACCTCCTTTATTTATTTATAATCCTCTCCAGCTGCAGCTGACTCTGAGCAGCAGTCATCTCAACTTTTGTATTACACTACATATAATAGTAAAATAAACACTGTGGGTCATAAAATCACAGATATGTCTTTAGAATGTATAATAGAAAAAGTTCCTGACCTCTGTGCAATAAGCTTAGTAACAACATTTCAGGGCAATTGAAGGCTATGTATATGGCATCAAGAGAGATTAGCATTAAAACCTGTAATTTGAACAAAGCAAATTTATGTGGCATTTTGTGAACTCATGTGACTAAAGGAAATTCAGAAGTCTTCCCTACCTACAGTCCTTTATTTTGATTTTCACCTGAACTTTTAGGAGTATTGAAATTTTAGGATGGATGGATGAATGGAAACTTCTTCCTTCCTTCCCTCCCTGTTTCCCTTCTGCTTTCAAAAGTATGTATTCAAGTGCTTTCTAGAAGAAAGCAAAAGATGTGAGATGTCTCAGTTTATGTGTTTGTGTGTGTTTGTATGTGTAGGTTAATTGGACAAAGAGTGGAAGTTCGATTGCAACAGTTTATCCCAAGAATATTCTTCATGCCTATATTAGTACCATTTATTCACTCTCAAATGCCTTTGAATCAAGTACTTCATTTAAATACTGACCATATATTCTTTTTCTAATCCACAGCGTGTTTAAATATATGGATATATTGATCAAGTAAATTCTCCTTACATAGAAGCCGTGGTTTTATTTTATTTGATTGTTTTGCTTATATTTATGCAAACTTATTATTGATTCCTCCCTGGATATCAGGAAAGTAGAAATTTCAAATAAGCAGTACAACTTGGTTTTTTGTTTTTGTTTTGCTTTGTTGTTGCATTTGGCAACAGCTCCCTCTATTGCTCTACCTCTTTTATTTTCTGTTTCTGTTCACAAGCATATAGCATCCAACTTATTATTTCATTTAATATGTTGTAGTGTTCTTTGGTAACAAAATGCAGAAATATTTCTGTCCAGCACACTTTGGAGCACTCAAAGGGCTTTTTTTAGTCCATGATGGATTGGTATTATGAGCACTCATGAACGACTGTTACTTGAAGAAATAAAGCTAGTTGTTTTCCTGAAGAGCCAGTTTGGCCTAGTGGTTAAGGCATCAGGTGAAAAACTGGAGACCTTGAATTCTAATCCTTCCTTAGACAGAAAGCTATATGTTTCTTTGCCCATGCACTTTCTCTGTACCCTAAAAAAACCTTGCCAAGAAAAATGAATTGGGCATGAATGAAGATAGAGACATATGGATGTGGATATGGATATGGATATGGATTATATTGATGTAGATATTCCTTAAATCATTTTTAATCTCTCTTAGGTCTTTTGGTCACTTTCCAAGCTTATTCAAGGTTAGGAAGCAGAGAGATGAAACAGCTTTTAATCAACTGCATTATCTATTTTTTCTCCTAATTCCCCCTTTTTTAATTATTAACTTTAGCAAGGCATAATCTACCTTAGAAATATCAACATCTCTCAAAATATAAATGAAGAAAACAGGTCTCTAGAACAAAAAATATTAAATGCTTTTATAAGCCATACAAATCTGTCTTTTGGGGGAAAATATAGAATTATAAAAACTAGAGTCAGACAAGATCTGAACAGCTATTTGTCCTTTCTGTGTGTATGTGTGTCTCTGTGAGAGTGCACACATGTGCATGCATGTGTGTCTTCAAGTCAGTCCTGGAGACTGCCTCGACAAGTCCCTGCAGTTTCTTGGCAAGCATTTCAGAGGTAGTTTTCCATCCTCCTGGGAGAGAATGACTGACCCAAGGTCAGCCAGCTGGATTTGTACTTAATGTGGGAGTAGAACTCACAGTGTCTAGCCTGGTGCCTTAACAACTTTACCCAACTGTCTCATAGATGCAAGAAAACACATTCTTTTTGTAGGGTTTTTGTAACTGGAACTAGAAAAAAAAAAGAAATAAAACTGTTTAGCCTAACTGCTGCTATCTCGCTTCTGTAATCAGCCTTTGCCTCAGGGACAAATTTCATGTAAGTGTGGGAAACACGTACACGGATGTACTGAGG